>SELE01000037.1:600000-968023 GCA_009805495.1 Pezicula neosporulosa
GATAAATTTAAGCGAGCGAGGAGACCTGAGATTATCAGGAGTTTATGTGGGCGTTATCTCAACTATGAAAGAACCTACACTCCCTCAACTCCGCAAAGAGTGGGATTATCGGGTTATGAGACATTTAGACCAGAGTGAGGTTCTGATGGAGAAATGGCTTCCAGATCACTTACAACTATCGAGGCCAAAGGACCTCGTGTCATTGTCATCTAATATTGACGCTCAAGAGCAAATCTGGCTCGATCATGTCGATAGTCTTACCGATGATGTTCGAGGTCAGGGCTCAAAAGGCGAACATCATATTTTATCAGATAATGCAACATCCGACGAAGACAGCAAGACTCATCCGACAAAACTTGACCAAACCATAGCACCACCTAAATACAGCAACATCAACGAAATTCTCGAATCCCACGGACTACAATACGAAGATACCATAAATAACACCCCAACAAAAAAATAACAAACCTAACGAATTTCGAAGCTTACTGGCGAACAACAATAGCAGTAGATACCGTACAATTCCCCACAAAACGCCTCACAGAATTCGATTTTAAGCGAGGAACCCTTATCTTCGATGCTTGGAGGACTGGTGCTCTGTCATCGCTAAAAGGGGTATCTCAATATGGGTTTCGCATGAATGAGATGAGGGAATGGAGATTCGCGGTTTTAGGGAATGGACTTTTTTCGATGGTACCTTTGAGTACTGAGTGCGGGGATGTGGTTTGTGTTTTGGATGGGGCGAAGGTTCCTGTTTTGTTGAGAGAGGTTAGTGGTGGAAGTGGGAAGGGAAGGGAGGTGGAAATGAATTGGAGGAAAGGGAAAAAGAAAAATTCTTTGTGTTTGTTGGTCCGGTTTATGTTCATGGTATTATGGATGGGGAAGCTTATGAGTGGACTCGAGAGAAGAGGTTTGATTTCTATGAGAGAGATTTTAGTATTGTGTAAGACCTTTAGAGATTAATAATAATAATAAGAGAGAATCGAAGTAACTATTCAAGTCAAGTAGATTGATGTCGTAAGAATAAGAATAAAGGCGCTCAACAATAATCCAATACTAATAACTCTTTTTTTTCTTATAAAAAAAACAACTTAATCCTTACCTTACACAACTTACACAACTTCAGGTATACAGTACAAATCTTCAACACAAAAACTCCTCAGATATAAAATTTAGTAAGATCTTCAATCCTACATGCTAACCAGAAGAAAACCAAAGTAAACTCAATTCCACAAAACAAATCCACTATACCCAAAGAAACATTATCCTTACCTACCTTAGGTAGTCCCCCAGCCTACCTACTCTATACTGAAAAAAACTTTAAACTTTCACCCCAAACATCACGCACAACCTTACGTACAGTACCTTAGTCCACACACTAAAGACGAGAAGGCGCATCTAGGCGCTCCAAGATAGCGATCGAGCGAGCGAGCTTTAAGATAGGCAGGTACCTTAGACATACTAGCACTAGTACTAGTGCTAGTGACAATGCTTCTGAAGCTAAGATGATGTTCGTGCACACCCACGTCCACAAGTCCACAAGTCCCCCAGTTTCACTCAGCTAAAGAAAAGCTCCGAGGAGGAAAACCGTGCGCTATTACTTTAGTTTAGTTTAGTTCAGTTTAGTTTAGTATAGTATAGTCTGGATGGCTTGACGGTGTTTGAGCATTAGTAGGAACTAGGTGAGAAATAAGCGTCTGAAGTTTTCCGAGTCCCGAGTTATTGGGTCTTGGTATGATTGGGTTGAGGATTGGGTATAGTAGATGATGCTGGTATCTACCGAGCGAGGTGATGGTCAGAGAGTTCGGAGGTTTCAGAAATGAGTAGATTGTTTTCTTACGAAGGTATACTTGCTCGGGCTAAGTAAGCCACTGGGAAAGCTTATTTTTGGCGTAGGTAGACTGAGTCGTGTATCTATCTGAGATTTTATGTCGTGGGCATGGAAACGAATTCGAGGGACTGTAGAAGTTCTTGGGTTGAATTCATTTCGAAATATCATCCGTCAATACTGATCACAGAAACTTCCTCAACGTTCTGCATGCTCTCATTCTTTTGTGCCTTGTCGCTTTCACCAGCAACCCCATCACCACCGCCAACACCGCCATTCTTCTTGGCCTCCTTCTCCGCCTTCTCCTTAGCCCTCCTCTTGATCTTTTTCGCCCTATTCAACCTCGCTCTCTTCTCCTTCTCATATTCCTCCTTTCCTTGCAATCTAGCCCTTCTCTCTTCTTCTTTCTCCTTCTTCACTTGCTCCCTCTTCCTCAACAAAATCCTCCGTTTCTTCCCGGGCTTACTCTTCTTTTCGTCCTTCCCTTCCCCATCTAAGGGAAGAGCAATGATCTTCTCCCCACCCCCTATCGACGCCTTGATTTTCTTCAGATTCTGAACTCTTAGAACCTTAACCCTCCATGGAACCTCCAAACCCCAAGCTCTCTTCTCTTTTCCCTTTAAGATCTCCTCTCCCTCCACAGCCATCATCTCAAATCCTAATTTTCGTTTTCCTTCTGCTTTTTCGGAGATGTAATATCGGAGAGGGCGTTGAGGGACAGTAAATGCTCCATCTCCCCACCCTTCATCATCGTCTCCTAGTACAATCCTCTGCGCATGTACTTTTTCTTCCCCTTCATCTCCATGCACCCCACCATCTCCTGAATCCTTCGTAGCATACCCAGCCCCAGAAAAAAGTCTGAATTCAAAAACCTCTTCCTCTTTATCTTCTTCTCCAGCTGGTAGTCCATGTATATCTTTATCCTCGGGCGGTGTGTGTAGGTGAGCGCGTCAGTTCTGGCAAAGTTCCATAAATAGCAGCTAATCGATCTCGTAACAACTGCGCACTCTCTGCATCTGGTAGCTCGTCTTCGCCTTCGTCTGCTGAGGAGTCTGATCTATCGCTTGTGTAGAGGTCGCTGCGACGAACACTATGATGCGGGGAAAGAACGTTTGATTAGCTTAACTTCGGTAGGTAGGCAGGTAGGTAGATGAAATAGCAATGTATGAAAGGTACGATTCAATCGTGTTACAATTGAGGCTCCCATCAATTGATTTGCTTTCTTGCTTGCTTTCTTGCGTGTGGTATTTGACTGCGTGCATGATTGATTGATTGATTGTATGCGACATACCGTTTAGCATCAGGAATCTCAAACATGATTTCCGTCTATCTATCGTATCCTTCTACCCTTCAATGTTTCTTCTTCTTCTCGTCGTCCTCCTCGTCGTTTTCGGATGGCTGGTCGGTCGTTATTTTGCGCAATTGTGACTTGGAAGTTGGTGGTTTAAAAAGGCTGAAAATGCGGGGGAAGTCCAACCCGAGATGCGAGGGAATGATCCCTCTGAGGTGCAACATTTAAGCGCTAAACGCAGGCCATCGCATCGCGCTTACTTCTCCCGGTTTTCTACTGGTATTTATGTCACTTTTCGCACTCAACCTGGTGAACCCAAAATGTTGGGATGATGTATGGCACCTTTCGGAGAATGTATGGGATTTGCGCGGATGGCGGCTGTTTCACGGCAACCTCCATGGAGGAGAATTCTATTTGTTTTATCTTTTCTTTTTGGGATGATGTGTAAAATGCTTAATACGACGACAGTTGATGTGCCTTGAATCGGAATATTCCGAGTGCTGAAGTAAATATTGTCTTCCCCTCCCTACTGTGTGTACCACACCTCGTCTCCTTTATACCTTCACTATTTTCTGGTGTGATGCTCCTATCTATGTAGAATGGAGGCAAAAGGGCGGTCTGAAAATATAGACGAAAGTACAGAGTATGGGGGGCTCAAAAATGCTTGCTTTCTTGCTTCATAAAGGGGGTATGATGGGGTATCTCTCTTATGTCCGCACCGCGCCTTTTCTAGCTTTCCTTTTCCCAGCTGAGTGCCATAGTCTCTCTCCTCAATTACGCCTGCCTGCACCACGCATGCCGTCAATCAATTAATCAATCAATCAACCATCTCTCCTTTCAACACCAGACACCGCTCCTCCAAGTCACTCAGGGACCAGTCTGTCTATCATACTGCAGTTGCAGAGTTCCAAGCCGAGACTAACATCCTGGTATCCCCTTTGATGCTTCCACCCCTCCTTCTTTTTGTCCTCCGCTAATACCAGATGTATGTGTAATGTGTATTTATGTGCGTAGTTTACATGTGTCGCTAAATGGCAGATAAAAACTCGGTTGAGGGGGTGTAAAGACGTCGCTTCGTGTACATGCGTCAAACATAGGAAATTCATTGCGGAAAGTGGAAAATAATGGTCGTAGTAAAGGAATCTGCTCTCGATCTCGATATCGGAGCTGTTCCTAACCGGCGCACTGGAAACTGAAGGCTCTGCGCAAAGATAGACCTTCATGTAATCTTCTTTTTGCGTATTATGTGGTTCTTGGTGCCTCGTAGCTAGTTCCATTGCTATCAATGGGCATCTCCTGGTCCTTCAAGCGGTCATACTGGATTCCAGGTATAATTTTGCTGAGGAAGGCTCGTAGGCTCAGACTTCACGTAACCATGCTCATTTCCGAAGTCATAATGCGCGGCACTCACGGCTGGAAGCATTGCCCCGGTCGTTGCCCCATACAGAGCCCCTACATCGCTTGCTGTCGTCCAAGCTTGCATGCTCATACTCATGGACGTGGTGGTTGGGAAGTACTCGCGCTGCTGCAAAGGCGGCTGTGTTAAAGGACTAGGCTGCAAAGGAGCTTCCATCGGCGGTGCGCTGTACGTGGGTGCGAATCGCGCATTACTATATTCTTGGGGGTTGTAGGCATTAGACGGTAATTCGGAAGGTGCCATATGTCGTGGAGATTTTGTCGGGCGGGGATTGCTGTCTATGAACCGGACAGCGGGATTGGAAGGAAGCGGAGAATGTAGCTGCTGTATCGGGGAGGTAGTGTTGTTTGGAGGCTGGTGGTAATGGTATTGGGGCCGGATTTGGTGTGGAGGCTGTGAGTGAAGGGGCGCTGGCATTGTGCTTGCGGGCGCCATTGAGCCTACGGTCTGGAGGTTATTTGGGTCAGAGTTGCTGCTGACGTGCATATATTCCCCTAGGCCGAGGTTGGATGGTGGGTAGGAGTTTGAGGTTCCACCGCTGGTGGTGTGGTCGGAGGGATGTTGCGACGGGTTCCAGCTTTGGTAAGTCCTATCCATCGATCAGCTCACTTCTTCCAATGCTATGCTAATGCTAATAGTGGAAATTATACGCTTCAGAGACCCTATCGTTTCGTTTCGAGTGAAATGATTCGGCTGTCATTGAGGTTTTAGGGTTCAAGTTAGATTGGAACTTACTGTTGGCGCATCTGCAATGGCGACGGGGGCAGATTACTGGCATCAAAATTGAATGGTCCCCTTGGAAGCTCAAGGTTTCCTAGGGGCTTTAAGACCTTTGAGTCCACGGCTGCAACTGGTCTCGAAGACGCTACAGTTGTCACCACATGCAATTCGGGAGCTTGCCCTCTGGACGCAGATGAGCCCACCAGAGGAATCTCCTTTCTCGCCTGAAAATTTCTAGGACTTCTCCCTCTCACCACAATAGGGGATGTTGTGGTCTCGCAAGCGTTCATCTTTTGTCCATTCGCCAAAGTCGCTATGACATCAAGATGCAAGACAAAGTGTTGCTGTAATTCTCTCCTCCGACCATTATTAGCGGTTGCTATTCTGAACTGTAAGCGCCTGTACGCAATGGGATACACTGCAAAGTCGCCTTTGATATCTGGATTACCGTCTTCGTAGGGAAGCAATGGGATTGGCGCTGGCTCGTGCTCCTGGCCTGGGCCCACCTCTGGAGAATTTGGGGGAGGGGTCTTCCACGGAATTACGATCAGTTTTATGGAGTGGCCATCTACTGACTCAATAGCAGAAACTGCAACTTCCAGACTCATCACAGGAAGTCGTTCTCCACGCTCACTGATCATAGAAAGAGAGCCGCGAGGTGCAGTGACGGACCCGGAGATTTGGAAGAGGTTCCGACGGTAGCAGGTTAGTTCTGGCTGCACTGTGCCGTCGGCACCGGGTGTTCCCATTTCTGAGAGGAAAAACATGCCATGGATTTGCGCTGACAGATCTACCTGCTGTACTCGTCCGTGGGCATCCAGGAGGGTGTGCTTGTCTGGAAGACGGCTAAATGAAAGTAACCGGTGGTCCTGCTGAATAGTCGGCTTTGGAGCGTCTTGAAGGTCTTCTCGGAAATCATGTACAGCTTCTCCATACGGCGCATCCTCATTAAAAGCTCTCTTCAGAGAGGGGTAACTGTGATGTGAGTTTAGGGTTGGCGGTGATGAGGTTAGGTTAGGATTCCATCTCCTTCTCGTGGTATAGGCCGTGTAGCTGTTGACGGCAAATCCAAAGAACGGTAAGCTCCCTTCTGAGGTCGTCCATGGTAGGCAAGATTCAAGGGAGCACTGGAAAAGTTAGGGTCGAAAGAAGGAGGGTGGGAAGCAACCGGTGCTTGTTGATGATGTTGTTGTTGCTGATGTTGTTGATGCTGCTGCTGGTGCTGTTGTGGTAAAGTGTACCCTTGCCAGACCGAATGGTCCGACTCTTCTGGCTTAACGTGTGCCATGGTGACAACTGACTGTGTTAGGGACATTGATGCATCTTCCCCACGCTTTATCTCTGGTGGATGTTATGGAGATGAGAAAAAGCTATGGAAGTTACAGCAACGGGAAGACAGGAACAGCTGCGGCAGGTCCAAGCTTTTGATGGATCTCGTTGTTGCGCAAGAAGAAGAAGAATTGATGCTGATCTCGATGGCATAGATCAGCATGAGTTATGGGAGTTTAAGGTAGTCGAGGGCCGAAGCAACGAGTTCATGCTAGGTCTGGAGCTAAGCTCTTATTCGTGAGCCTCGACATGCCAGGACTAGGCCATATATTTCAAGGGCAAGGGGGGAGGGGAGAGGAAAGCCAAGCGGTGATGGGGTGCAAGCCTCATGGCTTTAACGTCCGTCCAAATTCTCCTAAAAGTGGTAAGAGGGGAGCATGCCTGTCGACTTTGCCTGCCCTAATTCTCCTTAGCTTCGCCCCTCTTCCTCAACTCTTATTTTTGTCCGTGGGTGGAGGTGGAACTGGCTTGAGCGAGTGAGAGTGAGAGGAGCGAATAGTGAGCGGACGAACGCACGCACAACTTTTGATTTTTTTTTTGGTTTTTGAATTTTCTTGGGAGACGAGGTGTGCACCAAGGCAAAGAAAGGGAAACGGAAAGGGAAACGGAAAGTAAAACGCCTGCCCCTCGAACGAGAAGACGTGGCTGGCAGCGTGATCTACATTAGAGACAGTCCTTTATCCCCAAGCACACGCCCTATCCTCATTGGTAGGAGAAGGCCAATTCTGACGACTGCCTAAATTCATATGTGATGGGGATCTTCAATTGGGATGCTTGGATATATATCAAAAAGCCGTTGATGGCCAGGATGCGTCCAGAAACGATTGAAAAGACTGGGCCATAAGTCGGCCGTAAGCCAAAATAGGGGGCGAGTCCGGGGCCAGGGGCCTCGAAAGAGCCTAGCTAGCTTTGGGGTGGTGGAGGGGAGCTACAGGAGCATCTTTTACTGTACTGTTCACAAAACCCCCCCCCAACGGCTGCACAACAGGGACCCCCCAAAAACCTCGAGATGTGCACACACAGCACACACCAGCCAGAATGATGATTTCCTCTTATCCTGGCCTGTCAATAATGCGGACCTCCTCCAGATCCTAGTAATCCCATGAAAGGGCCCCCAAGCGACCCCAGCACCCAGTTATCTGACACTAAATTATTCTGGTAACAATAAATTGTCCGGTGACAAGTTCACACTTGTCAAGTAGAGTCAGGACTGAATCAGCCAGCAGCCCAGTAAGTAGTGGTAACAACCGTGCATAGATTCCCGTTGGCTGCGGATTACGGAACGGTACTCGAAGGTGTGAAAGGGAAAAGGAAAAGGAAAAAGTCGATTATTAACGCTATAACGGTAATATCATAGCATGGGATGTAAGCATCCGCAGGCTATACCCGTCTGTACTTACCATTGGCGAATTGAAGTTCTAGTTGAGCGCCACGACCTTTGGATCATCGTAGTCCTTGCTGATGAAGATTGCCAGCAAAAAGGGGGAGGGGAGGGGGGGATGGTCCGTCAACAGGAACTCTTCTTGATACAGTTACAGGACCTACCGTATCCGAACGGGAGGGGAGCAGAACAGCAACTGTGCACCTGAGGAGGGCTATGGATTCCCAAATCCTCGGAAACCGGGTGTATCACCTTGTTGACGGCTAGAAAAACCTCATACGTACTTTCGCACATGGTGTAGCTTTTCGCAGAAGTTACTTGGCTCTTGGTGAGGAGGTGAAGGAGCTGATTGCCTATTATTACCGGCCACGGTAGGCCTGCCCGAAACAATACATGATGAGGCTCCACGATCCGGCTTCTTAGTCTAAGAAAGTCGAGATCTAAGCCGTCAGCCGCACCGAGAGATCTCGGCCACGAGTCTAGGCTCCTAGTAAGGCAGGCAAAGTCGGGTGCCGAGTTGGAACTCAATGGAAAGTTAATCGTGCAGTACGTACAGTAGGATGGTATATCTGCATATGAGAGGTATGGTGATACTACTGCCTCTGTCACTTTTGATTTGTTTTATTTTTTTGGCTCTGGGTGCAGTTGCAGTAGTAGTCTCATGTATCTCAGTCGTTGGTCCTTGCTTTGACCGTCCCTTCTTACATATTGGTGCATGTGAGGCTTGAACCTGAACATGCACCGGAGCATGCATCTGAACCTGAATCCCGAAGGCTTGCTGGCGAAGGCCTTATCCGTGAAAGCTTAAGGGCTTAGGCGCTCAAGCCTAAATCCCATTGAGCTTAGAGGACTCGGGGATCAGCTCTCTCAGCTGCACGCTGAGTCCCTGACACTCTAAACGGCGCCATAGACGACATATAGTACGATTGTGTGATGTGGAGAGAAAAGCATAATAGAATAAGAAGGAAATAGCCTCATCCACAGCCTTGTCCTGAAATATTCGTTGCCAAATAGCTCGTAAACCTTGCTGCGTGCTCTTTCCTGGTCAAAAGATGCTCGCTGCAAGCCTCACCTGTTTCAACTACTACTACAGTACCAAGTAAGTACTCCACCACGAAAACCCCCTCAAGGCTTGCCTAGACGCCACGAAGTTGTGATCCAAACCGCCATTTTTTTCTTCTTCTTCTTCCTTTCTCCGCTACAGACCGGAAGAACAAGGGTTCGTTATCGCCACGGTGAAGGCGAAGGATTCCTTTGCGTCTGCATCTGCATCTGCATTATCTTCAGATCTTCACGCCTCGATCGACAGATGCAACACACGTTCCTGGCGCCAGTCATGTCAAAAGGGAAACAAGTGATAAACAGGTAAAGGGGGTGGTATACGCATCTCTTGCAACTTCCTGAAAGTGACGACATGGAAGGTCATCCTATGATTCTAGAAGAAATCCTTCGTCCATCAGTCCCAGCGTCTAATTGGATAGGGATCGAAGCATCGTTGGTCCTTGCAGGAGGTGCAGCAACAAATACAGGACTCCCCTCGTCAAGGGGCGTCAGGAGGCGTCCGGGAACTCCGTCCGAAACCCATTTACCCCGGACCACCACAGAATAATCCTCGACGACAATCAGGACAAGTCCAAGATGGCAGGTAAGTATCATAACGTACGTACGTACAGCACAGTACAGACCGTATTGTACAAGAGAAACCATCGTCTCAAACAAACCTGAAGGAAACAACGACGTAACGTTGCAGATTCCCTTTCCCTCCTCGCCGGGAATCTATCTCAACAGCAGCGACAGCCTACTACATACAGTCGACATAGATTGCTTGTGATACGAAATCTCTCAATCACGTTGCTAGCAAGCTTCAAGGGCATCGCAAATTGCAATTAATCCCCCCTTGACAACTATAACACCGCCAGAAGAAAAAAAAGGACCGAGAAAGATTTCAGAAGAGAAAATAGCAGCGAATTGTGAAGAGGAATTGGACCACATTCCGACCACTCACCGCACTTTGCGACGGTTCATCGTCGATGATAGGATGTTGAAGTAGAAGCCTAGAATCGTACCGTACAAAGAAATCCCAAAAATCCCGTCCAAACCTGGGGAAACACAATTCCGGTTACTTAATCCATTATTTTGCAATCTTAAAGGCAAGGTGGGAGATTATCATGACCCTGGCTCAAGTCTGTGCAGACTCCAGAGAAAGGTGAAAGAGGGAAATATCCCGCGGCAACTCCCTCCCACTCATTGGGGCTTCTCCGACTCAGGCGCTCTCCTGTGACTGGCTGATATACCAGCAATTCCATAAACGACTCATTTATATTTCACCATTTGGATTTCTATTTTTTGTTCACCAACCCGACCGACCCCATCCGGAGACTTTGATACGGCTAAGTTTGATGCCAAGCTGTTCATCCAAGCGATGATCTGATTTTCGCGGTCGTCGGCAAGAACCTACCGAGCACATACCTCGTCTTTTTTGGGTACAGAGGTACGATATATATCACGACAACCCGGTACTTAGTAGAGGTCAATTATACCTAGCATTTGCATTCGAGCGCTCGAGGGGCCCTTGGCCTATTCCTCGGACCAAAATCCAGAGGCATGGGAAAATCCTTTCTTTTGACAGCTTCGGTAGTAGCAGCATACAATCTCCGTTTAATGCTTCGTCTCAACCTACAGCGCTTGAAAGTTTCCCGCTAGGTTAGGACGCACAATACATGTCCATGCTAGTGAAGCCGCCTCTTTGATTACATTCGTAATTCACTTGGTCGAGTTTGGTTTGGTGGTTCTGGCGTCAAAGAGCTCGGGAATAAGTTGTCGAAAGGAGTAAATGATTCGTGATTCGTAGCCCTGTCTTCCAGCAGCCGCGGCTACCTCTGTAGCAGTGCAGATCAAATATTCGAAGCGCCTTTTGTTTCTCCCTTTGTCTTGGTCTGGGGGTAACTTTCGCGCCTTTACGAATTCACTGTGTCATATGCTCGCTTCAGGTACCTCGTAACTTACTCGTAACGGTGAAGCACGAGGTCCTCCTAATGAAGATACTTTTCTTATCTGTAACCGCTAATTCTTTGTCGACGTTTCTGCACAGTAGCAGCAACGAAAGACATTGCACCGTATCCTCTTATTAGCTACCTAACAACTACTTTGTTATTCCCGAATCTGTTCTTTACATACGCGAACGCAAGGTAATGTAAGAGATAGTGAGATGTGGATCTGGACAAAAACCATTCTAGGCTCGTGCTTCCTACACCATTCTAAAAAAGTAGGAGGTAAAAGAAAACGAGCCAACCAAAATGCATGGATAGCTGCTGACATGCTATGCTAATAAACAAAAAAACTGGTTGAAAATACCACTTTTTCCACGACGCCAACAAACCCACGCCAAGAAGAACATGGAGTTTCCAGCCTACTCGTGTCTTGCCTTCGCAAGTTTCCCTCTTTCTTTTCTCGGGACTTTCGGTAGGGTAAGTAGGTAAGCGAGGTTAGTGATGTGTTGTGCGTGTTCTTTCTTATCTTACTGAGTCAGTTTTGTTATTATTCCGGACTCCATAATGGGTCATGGTTGTGGAGATAGATATAAGTAAGGCACGAGCCTAAAGTTTACTCTATAGCTGGTAACGACCCACGATCCGCTGTACTACTGTACTGTAGTACAGAATGAAAAGAAACAGTTCTCCACAACGGCAAGCGCAGAAAATTGATCTTCACTTCCATCATTCATGCCGAATCTTTCTCGACACAACATGCGACTGACACTGTGGATATTACTTCACTTATTGAGACAGACAGACAGACAGACAAGACAGAATTCCAAATTCTAGACTTTTGGATTAAAAGTGGAGCGAGATTTCTTTGGAGACGATCGATGGATGGCTGGATACTCCGTACGTAGCCCGTAATGAATGATAGACTAATTAGCTAGTGTCTTTTGCTGCTTGCTTGCTTGAATGAATGCTCGTGCCTTTTATTTGTATTTATCTTCTAGTCCTCGTTATTCCTAGGTATAGATACTGATATCAATTGATAGTCGTTTTTTTTTTTTTGTCACGACTCTCTACTGTACTGTAAGTAAGTAGTACCATGGTAACATGAGAAGGGAAATTGCTTGGAGACCGTGATCATCATGCACATCTTTTTCCTTGTGGATCTGAATGAAGCCCAGAGAACTCCCGTCCCGGTGTCGAAAATAATCATGTGTTCAATGAAGCTTTGACTTAGATACTGTAGGCTGGCTGATCTTTGCTGAGAGAACTTGGGGAGGAAGGATAATGGAATAAGAGCATGGGGGTTATAGGATGAAGGCATCTTTCTCTTGGCTTGTTGTATCGTTCTATGATGCATTGATGAGTACAGTAGTACCTTTTCGTTCGTATCGCCTATGCCATTGGATTCAATTCGGACTTAAGCATTGCTTCTCCATTCGCGTAGCTACTGTAGATGCGAGGACTAATTTCATGCAAAGTACTAGTAGTAATCAAGTGAGATGCGCTGGAATGGAGCATTGTTGTGGTTCGTGGCAGATGGAAGCTCTGTCTCAGTAAGCCAGTGTGCTAGGCTGAGCCATGCTTTCCACAACGCCTCATCGCTGTATGAAAACAACAAGTTCTTTAAGCTGTAGATGTTCAAGGTTTACGGTTGATGCGCTTAGTTCATTCATTCGTGTGGGTAGAGTGCTGTATAGTGCAGCGCAGTCTCCGTCACTCAGCTACATTCTAGACTTTAGTTCTGAATGTATACGCTATACGGTTCATTTGAAAGATAAAAGCTGGAACTCTAATCTAACAATTCAAGGAAGAGTCTATTCTGTTATGAATGATTCTAGAGGTGGTCTCCTACGAGATGCTCTTCAGACAAATGTCCCTTCTTCCATTATGTAAACGCCGTAGGCTCAATAGTTCCTTTCGATCATGTGGCCTTCCAACCGCTCCTTCGTCGTACGCAATATCCATCATTTCGTATCGTGTAAAGCTTATGTTGCTCTGTAGCCTTCACCGAGGACTGGTGTAGATACAGGGCTAGGAAAATGCTTGCGTTGATGTTGGTACGTAGGATGCCATGACTTTCTTGCCCATCCCGTAAATGTACCGTACATAGCCCGAAGTCATCGAAAGACGGCAAAGACAGGGAGCGATCAGTGTGCTTGTGTAGGTTCGAAAGCGTGTTGCGCTGGCAAAATTGCATATTGCAACGTCCCGTAGTCACTCCACAATCTGTCAGTGAAATCCATACAAAAAAACACAATAAAATTGACCAAGTATAATGACAACTTAACTAAGCCGTGTTCTCGACCGCTGAACTAACTTCAAAGCCTATGTATCAACCCCATACACTAGAGTTACTAGTAAACCATCAGCGTGGCAGTCAAGCTCAAGGGAGAAAGCTGCGAGTCGTTTGGCTGACTTTTGGGCCACTTGCGTAGTTGAATTCCGTAACAACGGTACCAAGCATCGGTTCGGATGGCTTCCGGTAGGTTATTGAGAGAATTGACTCTACTTTGAAAGGAAGTTAATCATAAGGCTATCGTATGAGCATGCTTACCACGAGAAGGCTGGCACATACGAAGAATGTCTATCTGGTGTAGTGTGTTGGCAGTGCAGAAGGTTGTCTGTCGATCTCCTGAGTCCCCTCAAAAGCCTCGCCGCAGGGATACCTACCGTTGGCACTACACAGGAGCTGGACCGTAACTGTGAGGCGGACGTAACACCGGTTACTAGCTGTCATGTATGCACGGAAGCTGGGGTACGGAAGTGTACTTCTTTCTAGACGTCGCCCACCACTGGGCTGAGGGCTTTAAATTTGACATATCAAACAGGTATTCCTTGATGCAAACTCGTGAGCTTGTGATCAAATGCAGCTGCAGGGGTAAGGTTGACGTCCTTTAATGGTTGCTCATTGTTGAGCCATGTCATGTCCACGCGAGGAGAAGTATTTCCCCGTAAGTGACATGAATTGGTACGGTGAAGAATTCTGTGATGCTGTATCTCTGTCCACAGGCAAGTAAACGCTATCAGGCTCGAAGTCATGCAGGTAGCCTCAAGTACGCAACTGTACTTTGACTATGGTCCAGAGATGATGGACCTAGCTAATGTGGTCATCAAGTTAACTGGAAATGACTTGTGAATTCTATGAGGATCGAGTTACTAAATAAAGCCTAGTATTTGCTGTAGAACTGTAATCTCTGCATTGTTCTGTGACTCGTCAATACCAGTGAGCAAGTTTTCAGAAATACCGCAACTCTAGTTTTCCCCAGTGATGGGATTTTGAGTTGTGTAAAAACGCGTGTCACATTTCTCAAGATCTGCGTCTGATTACCTGCACTCTTTCGGTCTCAGCAAGTGAGGCATTACGTTCAACTCAACCGTTTTTCCTGAAGATAGTCATGGGAACAAATATGAAGACAGTTTTGAGGCCCTAGAGGAAGACGTTGAGACTTGTGAGAAACTGCAGCGTCGACACTTTGTAATTAATCTTTCAGTGAACTCTGAAATCTAAAGGAAAGGGGACGAGGAAAGAACTCGACATATCTGACTTATATCTTCTACTTTTACATCAATTCAGAAATAACAGTTCGCTCCTTCCAGTTCCTGTAGGGTGAGCAACCGTAGCTCAAGTGTATGTAGGTAGGTAGACGCGACATACTATCTTCCTCAGAAAAGCAAAAAGTCTCGCGGAGATCAATAATCGGATAGTTCATAACCAAGCTGAAATGTGCTTAAATGTACATTTTCAAGATTTTAGCTGCTAGAAGAATCATGAGGTTTCCTGATTTTGAAAAGGCGTGCCTTGGAAACTGAAGACCCGAAAATCCGTACAGATGGTCAAGAACTGCTGATTGGGCCAGAATAACAGCAAACTTAAGGGATAGAAGGATCACATTAAATCACGGGAGTTTTCATTGTATCTAATCAAACGTACGATGGAAAAGACGTAGAAGTTTGGCAGATAAGTATCATTCTTTCCTTATTACTTGTGGTAGCTACGCATGACGGCCCGATCTCAGTGAAGTTCGAGGTAAAGGACGAGGGAACGATTTCAGCTCGCAGTGCTTACCGAACTGTGACAAACACCAGAAATTTCTCGGGATGAGCAAGTTTATCTGCTTCTTTTCCCGTAGCCTGTTTGGTTCCGTGTGGCGACTGACTTGCCGATGGGGGCCCGGGAATAAATTGGTTATCCGGAACAAAAGCTCCTCTTCAGTTGTTTCTGCTCCGGGCTGGAATTCCGACCAAGCATTTCTCACCATTCCATCAACTTTTGCACGATCATCGCAACCTCCTGAAAATTGCTATGCGAGCTCGGAATTGTTCTTCTCCGTCGTGTTTTAGTGTTTAAATCTTTTGCAATGTCTGCTTTCATGGGATAGCCTAAATACTATTGTTGTCGTGACCAAATTCCCATTATCAAACCTACTATACCTGCCTCCTTTGCCCCCAGGTCATACAATCATCACCCCTACAGCAAATTCTGAGCTTACACAGAACTCGATCAGCTGAGTGTGGCACAGCTCGGTTGCAGCTTCTCTACCTCCTGTCTGACATCTGCGACGATACGAAATGTGAAAGATTGGACTGGTTAGCTGTACAATACAAGTACTTCGTTGAAAAACGAAAACCAGTACAGTGAGCAGCATCTTCTGGAAAATTGGTGTAAAATTAGTAACTAATCGTACTGAGTAACTATAGACACCATGAACTAATGCATTCTCGAAGACTGCGAACCAAACGATCTTCAGGTCCCGGCTTGGGAAACATCGATCAGTGAATCTTATCCTCTCGAGGCGGCATCCCTCGAGACGAGACCATTCGAAACTTGGAAAGTTGACCGCTATACAATATGGAGGGACGTCTGCACTGCACAAACCAAAATCAAGGTTCTGTAATATAACGTGGCTTGCTTCTGCAGGGAGCACTCGGGCTTGTGCTTGCGCAGAAAACTCTCTCTCAGCCTGCAAACAGCTCTATTCTCGAAGCGATGCGGACCTGCGAAGGTTGCGAACTTCAACAGCACCGAGGATGCTTGCAAACGGGTTTCAAGCACTGTTTATAATGAAGATAAAAGCTGCGAGAGATCATGACTTGAGTGATTACGATGTGCTGGTGCGTCTTGACTTGGTCAGTGATAGGAAACCATTGCCTGTTTGAAGCAATTATCGATGCGAGTTTGGGACTTCACCGCAACTACATACTTTTGAGCAAATATTATACTGCTTTAAGTTGAATATAATTCCTTTTGGATGCCTATAACGATGCAGTAATTTGAATGGTAGCCTACTGGATTCTGCTGTGTGCAGCCAACCGTTTGCCTTGACTAGTGGCCAGACTCTTTCTTTCCGAAGGGATGGTAATATCCGACTTCGAGACCTGAACAAACAACAACACAACCCTCTTAGTGGTTGGACAGGACATGTATTTTATTTACTCAATTCAACTCACATCGACTATCTGAAAACGGCATATACGCTTACTTTCATACAGCTCTTCGATGTATGCGGTGGAGCCTCTTTTGTCATCTCGACAATAGGTCCTGCTTTCGCAAGTTCACTTCAACGGCACCTTTGACTACGTTACGATCGAGGCCGCAGACTACGATACACATAAACATATCTCGATCTATATGGGTCTACTGCTTAGTGCGTATATAGAGGTGAAAGGGAATTAATTTGTTTACTTTCTCGATGCAAGCATACAGCTTCATAACATTCGCGACGAAATTACAACCGCGAAACGACACCCACACAGAATGACAACACTCAAAGCAAAGCAGATTAAACAACCAAAACATGCGCAGATAAGGAGTAGTCCTACAACATCAGTACTAAGATATCAGAAATGTTGTTGGTATTGTCAGAGACATTGATAGGACAAGGGCAACAACTGGAACATACCTCTCGCCTTGTTGACACTCCAGTCGTAGCTTCAAATCATAGCAACAGAACAGCATGCTACTTCCATAAACACACAGTACAAGTACACTGTCCCGTTTCGCTATGACTTCAAAGCCTTCAGCCAAATGGTCGATCACGAATACATCCGGCTCTGATTGACCTCGTCACTTTGCAATACCAACACGAAGATAACTTGCGCGAACGAAGCGACCGTGACAAGACACATGCTACACCAACGGATGAGAGGTACAACAAAATGGAAGGCAGACACAGATACTATGGGTAAACTATGGGTTTGGACTTTGGTTTCAACTGAACCTAATCTAGGCAGGTACAGTCCCTAGTCAATCCCGACCTTCGACAGTACGTCGTGTTTCCACCTCTTTATATCCTAGTTAAACTACTCGACTGAAGCTCAGGACACAAGATCAGCCACCAGCCTTCAGCCTTGGTGTATCCGTAGAAAAGAGTCGGAGCTCATAATCCGCCGGCTACAATTAAACATTATACCAAAAGACCAAGTTCTGCGGGACTTCCCATGCACTACGCCTACGTATGCCAACCTTTCACCACCTCTAATCCATCTCAACCCCATCTACTAAGCTCCAGCCCCAATACTAACCTGAAAAGGCAGGGGAAAAGTCCTTGAAACCCAGACGAAGAACTAGAATCCCAGGCCCGAATCTCGGAATCCACCATCCATCAAAGTTCAACGGTCTCCGAAACAATCGAACCCTCTACCTACAACACTAAAGTTCCGCGAGTCCACGAATGAATAATCGAACTTACAAAATCTATACTTCATAAATGCACTGTCAGCCACGCGCTGAATGACTCGCATACGCCCGCTTCATCTATCCCATCTACCCAAATCTTCCGAAACAAGGCAAAGCAAAGTAAAGCGTACTACGTCGGTATCTGCCATGAACCAACACCAATACCCCTGCTAGTAAAATAAGGCTTGGAAATAGAGGAGGCGGATCACTTTAGAAGCCAAATAAGGGCGCGGGCTTTCGATGGCTTGGGTACTAAAATGGATCGTTTGGAAGTTGGGAAGTCGGGAAGTCGGAAAATTCTAGTGGCAGCAAAGTCATTCGGGATCTAGAAAATCATGTTAGGTTAATAGAGACTTAAGACTTTGATTTATTTTAGTCAGATAACAAGTCCCTACAATCAATACGATGTTAACACCTCAAAAATAGTTCTTTTCTTGAACTGTCGTAATCCTTGAATTGGGATGGGATATATATGTGGGTACCCATCTAAATCCAGGAAGCTCGAGTGGTTTTATAGGATTCTATTGATGATTTATTTGATATGTTGCTTGGTCGATCGCTCAATGAATATAAGGTAGGAAATGTTCTATTTTTATTTTTAAAGGCTATTTGTTTGAAACAGAGAATTAGGACTTCACTTTAATTTACTTTACTTCACTTCTTTCGCTATTTATCTATAACTTCTTTTGTATTTTCAACTTATATTTGCATCTATTGTGCTTTAGTAGTACAATTTCAATTTATAATCTATAGATACACTCTTTTAATAGGGGTAAAACCTTATCTGTATAAGTTTGTATACATTTAGACGTGTAGCTTGGGGTTTATTTATTGTTTTAGCGTTGGTAGGAAGTAGGTAAATCTAAGTCTGAGATCTCCGTACTTTTGCCATTTTGTTCTTAGTTGTTTTTTGCCTTTTATTTACTTTAGTCGTTAGGATTCTATCTATAACATAGTGAAATTTCTTTGGTTTCGGTTGGGCTTGATTAGTTTAGGGTTATAGGGAAGGAGGGGGAGAGTAAATGTAGAGGTGGTGATAATAGGTTTATTGGGTTATTGAAATAGAGGATGTAAAGTTAGTGGTCTTGGGGGTTTTGTTGTTCGTAGGTAGCTAGGTAGGTTCAGTTTGGTTTGGTGGGATACATTATGTGAATTGGATCGTGGAAATGTTTTGGTTAGTGAAAGAAAAGTCTCCTGTATATTCTTTAGGAAAGAATTTTCGATTGTGCAAGTAGGAAGATGTATCTTAGGAGAAAATCATACTAGAAAGCGTTTAAGATTATGATAAGTTTAGCTACTCAGAAAATTGTATTTCTTTATAACTTCTATCTAAATACTGGTGGAGATTCTACTAGAGATTGGTGTCCTTATACTTGATGTGGGAGTAAAGAAGACTTGGAAAGGTTGCAGGAGTAATTCATTTGACTCATAGTATATAGGACGAAATGCAAATATGTTCTTAGAGCGGAATCCTTAGGGTCTCAAATGGACATAGATTGATGGATACAAAGAGCTATGTAGAGAAAACTTAGTGGTTGGGTGATGGAGAGGAGGCGAAGGGAGGGGAGGGAAAGGATAGAGAGTATACATTCTAAGAAAGCACTTTGCAAACTCCTTCTGAATTTGATGAAGGACCCTTCCTAGTTTAGCTGACAGTAGCTCACTGGACTTGAGTAGTAGGATTCTAGATTCAGAATAGTCCACTTAACTGATACCTGTTGAATAGTGAGGTATATTCTGGAACAGGCCTGCAGCTTCCCTTACTTTGTCCCTTTGTAATAGCGATCTCTTTGTAATAGAAGTCTACAAGACTTGTATAGAGATATTATTCCATCAGCCAACGGTCACCTATAGTAATTTTCGGGATCGTGCAAGTCTTATGCAGCTTCCTCTCCCGCGCAAAGTAGTCTTTCAAAGCTTCCACAAATTCCAGCTCCACTCTGCACATATATCTCTCAAGTTGAGAGCTACTAATGGGGAAATCAGGATCCATGCATATCAGGCTAAGGACATTTACTTCCTTGACACCATGAAAAGACCGGAGCCCTCGATGACTTGGATATACTTTATTAAAATCATCCATCCCAAACTCGTCGAAATGTTCCAGTTTTCCATTCAAATAATCCTTTGTGAGTTTTGGTCCCAAAAGCCACTGTAATTGCGATGTTTTGAATCAAGTGAATATTAGTATTTCCATACTGTGTCTCCCTCTTCGCGACGGCAGAAAAGTCTATCCAGTCTTCGCCATCAAGTGGGAACCAGACGGTGTCGAGAACAGGGTGGAAATAGATGGGTTGCATTGTCAATCCAGGAAACAGGACTTTGTATTGTTTGACAGTTTCTGCACGACTTTCTTGATTAATATGTAGTGTAATGCTAGATCCTCAGGTAGTTAGTTTTTCATAATTTGACTTATGAAGACAGTGAATAAATATTGAAACTGACTTACGGTAGAGTATTGTGATGTGATCGGGGAAGATAATGACAGTTCGATTGCCTGCAATTAGGCATCTTTCCAAGACGGCCACTCCGCGGATGATAATCACAATAACAGGCGGGAATATGAATATGGTCATCCAGAATATCGAAATCATCACTTAGTTTGACACGGACATCTATATTGCGTGGAAAGCATAGTTGCCAGACATGAGCACGCAATTCCGGTGGTAGTTTCTTGAATTTGATGAACTCCCCTTTTAGAGTCGTCTCTTTGAGTTGTGCCAGATTCTGGGCGTTGGGACCCATGGTTAACAATTTTCTGCTTTTGCGGAAATATTCTCTTGGAATATCAGCCATGTCTTGGAAGATTAACTCAGCTGCTGTCTCAGCTTCGTGATCCATCGCGGAGTCGGCTGTATGGAACGTTGGTGTTGGATGCTCAACTTGCTGCTCTGCAGTCGATGCGTTGGACAACTTGGCGTGTGTAGCCTGATCTTGGGCGGTGGATGTAAATGGTGATGGAAGTGTGAAGCTACTTGAAGATTGATCTAGCTAATGCGCTACTCGTAATGTGCGCTACTAAAGCTCGCCGGCGCTATCATTAGACTTAAGCAACTGAACCTAGGCACCGTAATCGTACGCTATTCTTGCACGCAGGAAAAGCTTAGCAATTTCTTATAGTTCAGTTCAAAAATGTTCTCGTTTCCTGGCTTAAACTCATTGCTCTGTCCCACTAATTGTCATAGTCAAACCATACCTTCCTTCAGACATACCGGCTAATGCCAAAAGGAATCCTAGCTACTCCAAATCCAAATATCTTGTAAAGTATCCCTGACCCTCAAGGTACGGGTTCTCGCGCATTGTTATGGCTGGGATCTCCATACGCGGAACCATCTTCTTCTCTCTTTCAAAGTATTTAACCATAGCATCGTATAAAGCCCGTTCCTTTTCTGGAGTGTCTAACTTGGTATCAACTAGACCACTGTTACCCTTTCCAGCGTTAAGTATGACTTCCTTCAAACCATGAAAGGAGCGCAGGCCCCCAACTGTCGGATTGATATCGAAACGAGGTGGCAGATGATGTTGGCTCTCGTACTGAAACTCGTTCAATATGTTGTCAAACCTTCCTTCCAGGTACTCTTGCGTATCCCGTTCCCAGCAAACAGATCTAAGCTCCAAGTTCTGAATCAACTCGATATTTGACTTAGTGCGTTTCGCAATACATGCTACGGCTGTGAGCTGTATGAACTCGATCATGTCAACGGTGGTATAAAAGCCTACAAAGTAGACTACGTCGAGTGCTGGATGGAACATGATAGGTTGTATGGTAAGACCGGGAAAGAGGACCTTGTAGCGCCGAAGAGTTTCTTGTCGGCTCTCATGGTTGACACGTATTGTAACAGGAAGCTTGTTACGACCATGCCTTCGATCTGGGCACTCTATCACATCGGGGTTGGTGATCTCGCAGAACTGTTCTCCACACATACCAATATGATCGTCTACGATGTCGTGATCGATGCTGAGAAGTACTCGGACCCTACGGCGTGGAAATGAATGGCGCCAGACGCGTAGGCGCACTTCCGGTGGTAGCTTCTTGAAAATGGTGAATTGACTTGAGCTGATAGGTAGGATAGTGGAATTCGCCGCGGTAGTTGGCGGCTGAGAATCCATTTTCTTTGTGATCTTTGTAGCTTATGATCTTCTGCCCTTAGACACAGAGAAATACAGACTTTTGACCCTAGGAAATAAGTGCACTAGTGTCCACCGACAGTAGATAGATGATCTCTGTATTGTTTCGATGTGCCGCTGAGTGAGTTTATCTGTCCAAAGTGAAGCTGATTTGCACAGTGCTAGAGTTGGTTTTGTAAAGCAAAGGTGGTCTTAGATGTCAGAATTATACTGAGAACGTTGTGTTGATATCAAGGACTAGCGCAAAATATAACCTTGTACTTCCTGTCCTACCAATTCACTAATCATCTGCAAGCTTGATAAAGCTGAGGGTGAGTAATTCACTTTATTTAAGTCACTTGACCTGGGTAACTTATATACTATAGGTAACTTATATGCTATGAGCAATTCACTTCCCTAAATTAAAATAATCCTTTAGAAGCTATTTTACAGTAGCTTTAGAAGAACACGAAATAAGACCTAAGGATCCATTGAACAAAGAACGAAATGCGGTGTTGAAATCTATGTTCTGTAAAGAGCACAGAGAGTGTAAGGATGACCATGTATATTCACAAGACAAAGACTGAGAACATTGTGTATATGTCTGTTTTCTTATTATTTTTTCAATAGAACACCAAATATTCCAAATCCTTACTATGCTTACACCGTTGTCTCTACATCACTATGGTTCCAAACAACAAATCGATGCACCCAACAAGTACACTAAACTAGCTCATAACTTACGCATTACTTTATTTCCTTCTATTATCCATCTCCATTGTAATTCCATTCTCGCCATCCACAACCTATTCCAAGATTGACTGGAAAATGTCTTATTATTGCCGTCTGGTAATGAAGCCTTGTCCGCTGATCCAAGGATTATTACCTATAGTAATGCGAGGAATGCAGAATTTCGGATTACGTTCCTTCTGTCTCTCGAAAAGCTTAGTCAAGGCATTGTATAGATGGCGCTCTTGTCCAGGTGTGTCCAAAATGAGGAATCGTTCGCAGGTTTCTGCATTAAGCACAAGCTCTTTAAGGCCGCAGAAGGATTTTAGTCCACCAATCTCCGGGTTAATGTCGTGGCAGACATTAGGATACAATACATCTTCGCCTTTGAAGAACCAATCGATGCATTCAAAGTTTTCATTTAGATAATGCTTGGTAGGTTCATCCCATACAAATCTTCGGAGTTCTAGCATTTCAACCTTTTCGATGTTGGTAGATATCCGTGTCGCTCAATTACCAATAGCCGACAGGAGAGCAAATGGTGACACTGCGTCATCGTACCAATCCCAGAATGAAATAGTATCGTGCTTAGGATAAAATAGTATTAGCTAGATAGTCAAGCCTGGGACCAATGTTTCGTAGTACCGAAGCGTTTCGCTGCGACTCTCGCGGTTGACTTGCATTGTAATTGGGAGCTTGTTATAATTCTCTTGTCGCTCCGTACAGCTCGTGCAGATACCAGAGGACTTATCTTCACAGTCATAGCCTCCCCAAGGATGTAGGTGATCATCCAAGATATCGTAGTCGATGCTCATAAGTACTCTCATTTTGCGGTACGGGAAGGTCTGGCGCCGGAGCTCTTCGAGCAATTTATTGAAGCTGGTGAACTGCTGGTGAATGTAAATGTTTGTTCCCTGTGCAGGGCTTGGTTGCTGTGTGCGCTTCTTGTCATTTCGTGTGAGTCTTTGGCCCATTTTGACAGTGTTGAAAATGATAGGCTTTTACGATTTCGCTGTTTCGCTAGGAGTTCTAAAAGATCCGGACGCTTGAAGTCGGTGATGTATTTGGGTGAATGGATTGATGTAGAAAGAAATTGGTAAGATAACATACGAAGTAGGCCGAGAACACTAGTATTAATATGGAGGACTAGTGCATAAATTCAGCCTTGCGCTGGAGGTCAATTCACTGAGATCATGTACATTGTTTGCTCTCAATTTGAGACTGACCGAAATGAATGACAACAAGGGTTCATTATCTATTCTTCCTATGCCATTGCATACACATCTCCTGGCCATAAAACTTCAAGTTTTCAGTTTGAACTTTTTACACCAATATATATCCCACTGCATACAAAGCAAGATCTTTGAGGTTGAACAATACACAGAAAGTTTAACATGGTATCATTTATATATCTTGTAGCCTGTCTGGTTTGGAAAACTAGAAATTGGAATAAAAGAACTAGAAGTTTACTCAGCTGAATTGAATTGCTGTCACGGATGAAAGTTAGCTCCAAAAGTTGTTTTCAGGAATCAAATAAATGGTCATAATGGACTAATATTCAAAGGATTAGAGAGCAAAGGAGAAGGCCATATTAAGGCCATATATAGGACTACGAAGACCCTGGCAGTTTGAGGCAATCGTTTCAAAGCAGTACATACGAAAAAAAAATCATTTGCTAGCAAAGAGCAAATTATGTTTAGCAAATCATGTATTCCATACTAATTGATTATACGACAACAATTACATTAGAGTGAGGGATTTTCTCAAGTCGATTTCTTATGTTTGAAAGATACTAATTAGAATGATCTCTTGCAAACCAATTCATACAGTACTTTTTTTTATCTCCGCCTAGTTCAATCAATCTCCAGTAGCATTGACCGTCCCCTCAAAAATCTCCAAATTCCCTTGTCCCGTCCCCATATAAATCAAATGTCTCGTATCAATCCTCCATCCAACACCCTCCACAAGAATCAGATGATCAACATATCGACCAAAAGCATAATAGACCTCTCCCTCGTAAACACCTACTCCAAAATGTGCTGCTCTATAACTGCGATACCAAGAACTAGCAGTCAGCAATCAATGAATCCTCAACTTTAAGAACCAAAAACCAAAACAAAGGACCAAAATCGAAATGCCTGCAATCACTCCCAGTGCTCACTAAGGATAGTGAAATCAAGACACTCAACAACTGAGAATCGAACGGAGAGTATCAAAAAGATCTTATGGGTGATTTACTTAGGTAAAAAGAGTTACTCAACTCAACTCAGCCTACTTCTATGAAAAATTTTCGATGCCCCTAACTTCACCTCCCATCTTCCATATCCCATTCCCCTAAACACCCAAAATATACCCCGAGAGGGAAAAAAAACACAAAACAAAAATAGAACCAAAACCAAAACCGAAAAGAAAACAAAACTTACTAAGTAACAGTCTCAGCCTCCCCATCCCCAAGCACCTCAATCCACTGCGTCCCCAACAAATGCTGCGTCTGCACCGGTCTAAGACTCTCCTCCAAAACCGTCTCAATCTCCCCAATTCCAGACAGGACATTCAAAGGAGCTGAGTAATTTGCGATTGCAGTTGTTGTGAATACGAGGGAGAGAGAGGAGAAGTTTTTACTGTCTATGAGGAGGGCGTAAGTTGCTAGGGTGTTACGGATTTGATTGTGGTTGTCTCCTAGTGATGGAGATGGAGATGGAAATTGTGGATTGTTTTGTGTTTGGGCGAGGGTTGTGAGAGATAGGAGGAAGGTGAGGATTGGGAGGAGGATATGAAGGTTCATAGTTTCTGTGAATTTCGGGGAATGGGATGGAGAGTTTGTGGTGTGGTGGAAATAGGTTGGATGGTTGGTTTGGTTTGGTTTGGAGTGAGTTGAGTTAAGCGGGAGTTTTGAGAGGGATTAAGTTGTAGAATAGTTTGAAATTGGGATGAGAAGAATGTTGACTTTAAGTAATTCCTACTATTTATATTAGTCTGAAAGGCCTATCCTTTATTTTGTTAGATAGGTACTTACTTTAGGATCATGTGCTATAATCTTACCGCATTTGCAGGCTGCGTAGGTGAGCCACTATTTTATAAAGATAGATAGATAGATAGATGTAAGGGGCTTTAATTTTTAATGGTGAAAGTTATAAATAAGTTCAACGGAACGGATAGACGGGAAGATCGGGTGTTCATGTGTGACTTCATCTGCTGCTTTGTGTCCATGTACGGAAGGTACCCAAGAAGTACTCGCTTAAGCCTGCCGAAAGCTCAAAAGGGGGGAGAAATCTCATCGCTCATGTGACCTTTCCACCATTCCCCATCACCAAAAGAACATACCAAACTTAATTTCTCTTGCATTGCAAACATCTACAGACTCTTAACCCCGCTAAATAGTTTGATTCTCTTAGATTTATGAGATACTCATTTGCTATGGAGCTTCCTAGTATGGAAGGTACATAAGTCTATAATCATGTGATGAACCCCGCCCCCGCCCCGCCATAACTGTGCCTCCAAGATGCGGAGGTAGGTAGGCTGATAAGAATTATGAAAGGTAATGGGATCCAATATACCGGTATATAACAGCAACCTTTATCTCAAATCCCTCGGAACCGGAAATAACCTAAATATTTTGTCCAGAACATAGGTATGTCAGGTACTGTACTGTGCAAACAGGCATAGCATCGCAACAATAGACTACAACCATGGCAGAAGAATTTGACGCCTACTTCATCGGACGACACGCCTCAGAATCAGAACGGCAAGTAAAAAAAATCCATAGACCATTTAACAAAATAAGGCATCCCTCTTCAAACAGAACGCTAAACTAACACAATTCAATTCCAGCCTAAACGAACAACACAAGATAGTAACCGAAACCCTAGGTTTCCACATCCACCCCAATATCACCCTCCCGTCTAGTAGCAGTAGTAGCACCCCTCAAACGGCCCTAAAGATATGCGACATAGCAACCGGAACCGGAATCTGGCTCTTCGACATCTCCACGCAACTTCCGCGCTCAACAACCCAACTAACCGGCTACGACATCTCATCCTCACAATTCCCCCGCAAGGAAACCTGGCCTCCAAATCTCCAATTAAAAACGCAGTCAATGCTAGAACCCTTCCCTTCTTCCGAATTAGGAACTTATGACTTGATATCTATCCGATTCGTAAGCGTAGCAATCAAGAATTCAGATTGGAGATGTGCTGTGAGGAATGTTTTGAGTTTATTGAAACCGGGAGGTTGGATACAGTGGATTGATGCTGATGCTATACGATGGTATCAAGAGAAAGCGGGGATTAGTAGACGTGCTATTTTGGAGATTCAGGATACGTTAAGTGACTTTGCTACAAAGGCTGATTTGAAGGTTGGCATGATCAAGGAGACGGCGGGGATGTTGAGGGAGGAAGGGTGTGTGGATATCTGGGAGGATTACTTTTCTTTGGATAGGATTCAAGGGGATGGGAGGAGGGAGAAGAGATCTCGGAATCTGATTGGGATGTTTGGTCGTGCTATTGCTAATGTTGCTAAGGTTCCTGGGAGTGGATGGAGTGAGGAGAGGTCGGAGAGTGTATTTGCTGAGGCGAGAGAGGAGATTCAGGATGGGGTTTATGGTGTTCTTGATTACTTTTGTGTTATTGGGAGGAAGGGCTAATTTTGGCTGGGATGGGAGCGAGAGATTATTTCTCTCGATGGGTAGGGTTAGGAGATTAGTGTTCTGATAACTACCTAGGTACATAAATGTTTTATTGTAGAATCTAGTATATAAGAGCCACTGTCACAAAAGGCGTTCTGAGATGAGTTTTGTTGAACTCGGTGCTCGATAAGTTTCAGCGACAAAGTTGAGATGACTTATGTGAACTACTCTAATCACATAAGTTACGTCAATCACATAAGTTATTTCATTCACGTAAGTTGCTTCAATCACGCAAGTTCTTTCTATTACATCAATTGCTCAAATCAAGCCAGTTACTCAAATCATTGAAGAGAAAGTTGAACTCTCATACCCATTTTCAGAATTTATAATGAAGAAAATCTGAAGAGAAGCATGTACAGCACAAGCAACTAACCACTACAATCTCAGACACACCTCCAGTGTATTGTACCACCATACATAAAGTCATATCAGCCCAAAATCCCACCACACCACTCAATCATCTCACCTCACAAAGTCACACCACAACAACAACCACACCCCCTCAAAGCTTTGAGTCAACAACCTCACCGGCAACAAAAACCGTAGGTTTCTGATTCGTATAATTCGGAATATCACCAAAGATAGTCTCAGCCTCCTCCTTAACATCACGCGCCTTCTTAAACTGCTCAATACTCTCCCAGTGCATGATGCATTGAGTCGAGTAACCTGCGTCTTCCTCCAACTTGACAATCTGGTATCCTTTGAGACCGCGAGGGCTCCAGTGTTTGAAGACCATTGGCATGTGGTTCTTGAGGTAGTAGTTGAGGTCGAAGGTGTGGCCGGCTGGGGCAGGGTAGAGGAGAGTTACACAGGCGCTCATGATTGCTGTTTTTGGTGGTGATGGAGGGGTTGAAGTGGGGTTGTTTTTTTGGGGGTGCTGTGGTGGATAGATTGTGTTAGTTGGATTGTTTTGACGAGTCAAGGGAGGTAGGTTGTGAAGAACGTACAGTCTAAATTCGAGGATATACAGGTGCTGGGAGTAATAGTTCGAAGACGAATTGATTCGAGTTGACTTTGAAAGAGTAAGGTGAGGGGTCAAACTGTAAAATATACGGACACCAGGAAGTGGGGTAGCTCTAGCTCTAGCTCTTGTGCTCGCCTAACTCGTAACGAGCTACTTACTGCGGGGCTCCCTCGGTTGGCTTTCGGAAATGCCCCCCTTTTTTTTCTAGTTCGCCGACCTTTGAAATACGTGGTTGTGATCAACTGGCTATTCTAATAACCTTTGTTTAACCTTGCGTTACTTTCTTTCTGGGTTATCAAAAACTACTAGGTTGTCTTGGCTGCAATTGAACCTTGCCAGTGGTGCTTCTCAGCAGCATGAGAGAATCACTCCGGTCTTAATCTATAATGGCTAACTGCGTATTGTGCCTCAAACTTACAGAAAGAAGCCCCTCTAACCTTTGACTCTAGAGGTTGAATGTAGTCTACTAAACTAGTTCATCGGAGGTAATAGAACTATGGGTTCTTAATACCGAAAATCGGATTTAACCTATTGTAACCCCGATATCTAAGGTACTGTACGAGTTGAATTTATAAGAGACGATTTGAATTGCTATCTATTGAGGGATCAGAAGTGGGATTGAATAAGGTAGGTAGGTATCTTAGTTGAATCAGGTAATTCGGTTAACTACGAAGGTAAGACAATTGCCTCAACCAAAATAATCTCTTATAAGCCAACTTATGCAATACTGCTACACATGCTGTTATAAAAGAACGCCTTTATTTTCGAACAATTCAACTGTGAAAACTCCTCCAGTATTATTATTTAAGAGTACAAATAATTGATAGGATTTTAAAGGGCTAGGCTACCTACGTAAGATTCGAGCGGTGTGCTCCGACTTCAAGATTCTATAGGAGATGTCTGGATTACTTAAACGAATGTACTGTACGTACAAAGACTCTCAAGACTCTAAAATAGAAAATCAGGAACATTGTCGAAGTATAGGCCAAAACCATCTATGACAGGTATAGGATATAAGATGGTTTGTAATATATTATTAAAGACGGTCATCAAATAATTGGAAGTAAGATGATGGAGTGGAGATATTGCTTTCTTGTCACTGAATATATTAAAGTCATTATAGTACAACTTTAAAGCTTACTTTTCTAGCAGAGTGATAGCCACAAATGATGCAATTGAAAACCGGATTCAGTGCTTGGCTTCCCTAAGCTTAGTTTATATCCCTAAGGCATCTACGTCTTTCAAAGAAAAGTTATATATATAATTGATTCCTAAAGAAAACTTGATTTATCTTTCCTTGAGAAAAGTTTTAGAGAAATAAAAACACACCAAAGATGGAGCTACAAAGATTAATAATTAGTACATCATCCGCTGAATACATAGAAAGAATACATAGAAAGGATTTCGGATGTGCGTATGAGAAGATATTCTAAAGAGTAAGTGAGTACAATGCGAGTTTACTAATATTTGCATAAAGGTAAAAGTATGTCATGTAGGTATGTACTGATATATTTACGGAATGGAGAAAAAAGATATACAAAGAAGATAACCCCCAAAGATCTTTTCATCAAAAACATCCCACCATCTCTTCGCGTACCTCTCGCACGCTTTTCCCACCTCCAATTTTCCATATCCGATCCTCACATCACCGCATCACCACATCACCACTCCTTTCCTTCCCTTCTCCTCTCCCATCCCACACCCACCATCCACAACCCACAACCCACAACCCACAACCCACAACAACCCCCCTCAAAAACCGCCCCACTCCCTCAAAAGCCTACGTCCCAGAAATTGCCTCCCCAGACATCACCTGCCTAAACACTTGCAAAGCAACCTCAGGCTGATAATAAGGAACTTCATGACCAGCCCCAAAAACCCTCAACCAATTCAAATTACCCACCGTCTTAAACGTCCCCTTAGCAACACCATCAACCGTATAATTCTCTACAGCCTTAGCATTAAAAGCCGTGCTATCAGAATAAGTAATCGCGTTTGCGGAAGCCAAGCCTCCGAACCAGTTACAGATCCAATCTGCGTCACCCGCCCAGATTAGGGTGTTGATTCCTGATTGGACTACTGTTGAGAGGGTTGAGAGGAGGGAGCGGGCGTCTATTTTTGGAGGAGGGGGAGTTCGTTAGTTGGGTTGATTTGGTGGAGTTTGGGGGGTGGTGGAGTTTGTGAAGGGAAGGGAAAGGGGAGAAAGAGAAGAGGGGCAAACATACCATCACCGGTAGTAGCAAATTTCTCATACGGAGCATCCGGACACTCGGAATAAGTAGCCTTAGCACCAATAGCAGACATGACACTCGAACTCTGCAAATAAGTGACATAAGTCTCCGGAGGATACGGATCATTACTCGGCTCGCGAATATCATAAACGTCAAAATCAGCAACCTCAGATAAAGGACCCTCAATATCATCATAACAAGTATTATCAGCTGATTCGCAAGCTGAGTTTGAGCCTGTTAATGAAGAACAAGATTCGAGTGCCGGGAGACATTTCGTGGTGTAGGTGTTTAGGTAACTTGTGTGTTGAGAGGATGTGATTAGTGCTTTGTATGTGTTGTTGTAGCTGAAGTCTACGTAGGCTTTCTCTTGGATTATTGGGTCGAACCAGCCGTTGTTGATTCCGAGGGCTACTAGGCTTATGTTCTCGCCTGTGACGCTGCCCGATGCGATTTTGGAATTTTGCGACTCAAAGTACGATGCGAATTCTGGTCCGTAATGTCCTCCGTAACTCTCGGTGAAGATACCGAAATCTCTGTTTTCGTACGTTGGGAAAGCGGCGTAGAAGGCTTGGATTAGGTTCCAGACATAGGGCGCAGCTGTGACGGTTGAGGTTACAGAATCAGTACCATAGGAAAATCCGACGCCGATTGGTTGATCAATATACAGCATGTTGGCGTATGTGTTGAAGCTGTATGGGTTTAATGAGGGAGTAGAGGCTCCGTTGACGAAATGACAGGGTCCATTTTCCTGGGAAATATTCTTAGTTCTGTGGAATTATGGCAGGGTGGAGATACTTACTTGGAAGAGTCCTATCATCGACGAACAACCTGGACCGCCGTTGAACCACTATAATGAGTTAACATTACATGTTTCTGGCGACGTGGGAGTAAAAAATATCTGGCTTACTGTTGCTAATGGTGCAGTCGTCGGATCATTTCTAGCTTCGAAAAACCAAAACCACTATACAAATAAGTCTCTTCCCATAAAAGTCCTCCGTCTTCAAAGAACATACCATATTCATATTCTAGGCACCAAACCATTAGCAAAATTCCAAACCAATTATGTCAAAGAACCAAAAGCGAAAAAAAAGGAGAAAAAAAGAAGAAAGAAATAACTTACAGTGCCAACACTCAAATACCCCGAATACTGATTCACACCAGCAGTAGTCTCACAAATCCCCGAGTTCGTAACAAAAGACAACGTAGCACCGGTAGCCGCATGTTCAAAAATCGTATGATTAACACCATCAATAACCTCAAAAGATCTCTTATCCTTTAGACTCGAAGTTGATCCATCATCATTATCTGCTTGAAAGAAAGGTTTAGTAGAAGGTGGTGGTAAGGCTGTGGTGAGAGCAGGAAGAAGAAAGAAGCTAAGAATATTTAGCGATTGGAGACGCATTTTGAGAAGGATCCTTCTTGCTGGATGCGATGAACAACAAGAGGGAATGAGGTGAGGGGTGGTAAATGGGTAAGGTGTGGTGTGTACAAGTAGTATTTATAACCTTTCACGTACTTAAAACCCCACTACCGATACTAACCTTTTTTACCTACCTACCTACCTACCTACCTACCTTACACCGGCAAGTCTCCAAATGATCTACATACAAAAAAAACCAAGCGAAGCGAATCTACGATCCTTCGTACTGTACCGAACAAGGTATACTACTGTACCTTTCGCTACTACAAGGGTGATCAACCTTTTTCAACAACCACACCACCCAACCTCCGCATTTTAATACGGATGAACACCCATATCAAGCAGGTCCATAGAAGAAAGGAAAGCTTTCGAAGCCTTCGAAGCTTTCGATATGCATGATAATACGCGAGGAAGGATGTACCCGTGCGAGATGATCCTAAAAGAAGGAAGGTGATAGGTCACTCCACCTCTGGCACACCCAAGATAGAAAGGAAGGTCATAAAAACAGACACTACAACAAGTACGAGGAGATAAGAATCCACAAGTACCGTCCCGTGAGGCTTAATTTAAAGCTTAAAGAAAAAAACAAGAATCAGCTTGAAATAGCTTGCTTACCTTAATCTTTCCATCCACTTAACAGAAAGTCTTACCTATGAAGCTTGTGCAGGTACTCCATACTACCTACCTTAGCTTCTAAAAATCCTGCCAATTGCTTGTTTAATCCCCTTGTCACCGACAAGCTTTTAAGCTTAACGACGGGACCAAGCCAATCAACCAATCGCCAACTACTACCTTATACCTAATCGCGCAATAAACTAGATTAAAAAGGCAGTTCACTCTCTTTTTTTGACGAATAAGATCATACGGAGGTATACAGTTGAAATTCCGTAATATCGATATCTGGTCATTTGATAAGGTTTGCATTGGTAAGTGCAGCTTGGCGGTCACCGACCTTCCAATTGTGGAGTAGCAAGCATGATGGCCCGCAACTGCCGGGCATTGCCGTTCGAGAAGTTCATGAAGAAGCAATCTAGAGTGCTTGTTTGCATATATTGGTATCATTATCAGGATCATGTGGATTTCGTTCATATATCTCATAGCGAGTCTGGAAAGGACGGTAGTTATCACCGTTCATGAAAATTTGGAAGGTGCTGGTGGTGGTGGTGAGATTCGATATCTTGTTAAGCATGAGGCGCTGGTGGCGCTAACCTTGAATTGGCGAAATGAGGCATGAATTCCATCATTTCTTGGATCCCGGGGAAGTGCCTGGAGAACCGTATTCTTGCTTGCAGATGTTCGATTTTCGATATTAAGACTTAAAAATTCTGACCCTTGAGCTCTTGACTACTAATGGCCCGGCTCAAACCCTCCCATGGTCAGTTCCCAACTCAGTCATCCAAGCTCCTCGAGCTATCAACAGCCACCTTCTCAATATTCTTCTCAGTATATACAGTTTCCCCAATCTCCTCATCAGCTTCTCTACCCTCTACCATCTCACCCCTCTCCTCCGGCCTCACATAATCCTTCGTCTCGTGCCACTCGCTCAATGGGAAGTGGAGGGCCGGAGGAAAGAGGTAGCATGCAAGCCAATATGTACCAAAACTGAGGAAGAGACCAATCTCGTAGGCAAAGTAGTATGCTTTCGTGACTCCAAGGGGTGCTGCTACACCCATGTTGTTGAGGAAGCCGTAGAAAGAAATTGGGAATGATGCCGACAATGTAAGCGAGGTACGCTCTCCAATTGAAACCTAGCGTATAAAAGTAGACACCGGAACGACTGGATGTATACATGTCATCGATCTCGAGATAACCTCGGGTCACAATGTAGTAATGACACAAAAGGACACCAGTGATTGCTGACAAGAATATCTGATAAGAGGAGAGGAAGCTGATGAAAATGCTTGCTGAGCTGAGGAGGTACCAAGGATTTATGGCGAAAGAGAAAGAGACGACTGCACAGATGAAGAAGCCTTTTCTCACTGTGAGGTACTTGGGGAACAGAGCTGCAATGTCATTTCCGGCAGGGAGAGAGTTCTCAAAGATGGATGAGAAGATTGCCGAGTAAGTGAAGCAAGCTGCGATGAAAAAGCAGCCAGCTCGGTTTCCGGAAGTGTAGTTGTTTGTCTGTAGCAAGTCAAGATAAGTGACAGGATTCCAAACGATTTCTCCAGTAACAACAGCACTGCTGCTTGCAACTAAGTTGCCAACAACACAGACAATAAACTGTACGAATAATTAGCGTTGAACTTTGAAATATGTAAGTTGCTCATAGAGGTGCTCACATTGGAGATTGGAAAGCCCAAGAGATTTCCAAGGATTACATCATTTGGCTTTGATGCATAGCGCTGGAAATCAGCTGCGTTGGAAGCAAATGTTGCACAATTCGCGGCACCAAGCAAAAGGAACCGGATAATGAGCCATACTCGCTTCGAGCCTTTCGCGGTACCTGGTTGACTAGCGACAGCACCAACTCCACCAGCAAGACTGAGAGTCCATGCACACATTGCGATGGCTGAGATGATGAAGACAATCAATTTTGCATACACCAACCCTTTCATCTAACGGAGTATTAGCTGACTGTGATAAACCATAGACTTATTCGGTGGAAAACTGACCTTTGGAACCGGGATAATCAAGAAGCAGCAAGTAGCAATCCAGAAGATGCCAAATCCAATCATGCCGCCGGAATCAAGTGCAGAGCCTGAACCCATGACATTATGAATGGTAGCAATCCTAGGCGTGAGAGCATGGAGCATAACGTAGACACATTGTCCACCTTGTACAGCATTAACTCCATTCCATACAATGGCCATGACTGCTCGGTTGAACGTAGGCCACCAGGCACCATAGATGCCAAAAGATGCTCTGTTCAGGATAGGGAAACCACTGTTGCTCATCAGTCTACATTACGGTGATATGTTCGGAGTAATTACTCACATATGGTACTTTGCACCAGCTCGGCCGTTCAAAACAATTACAATAGCGATCAAGGCCTGTCCACCAAAGGCACAGGCGATGGATTCCCACATACTTAAACCAAGTGCCTGGGCTGAGCTAGCTCCATACCAATTGGAAACAGTTGCAGCTATAAAGCATCAGTATATTTCCATATATATATATAAACAAGAGTAAGAAATAACTTACTAGCCGAAAACCAAAAGGTAAGGTACGTCCATAAATTCCAAGTCCGATCAGCCAACTTCAACGGCCGGATATCATCGTTATCCAACCAAGCCGCACCACCATGAACATTCTCAGCTCCTTTCGCCTTCAAATGAGGCGTCGTCGTAATACCCTCGCGGGCGCGCCTCACAAGACCGCTTGCTAGGTTTGACATCTTGAGCGGTCTTCAATTTCAAAAATTGATATCGCTGGGAAAGATGGTTAGCCGGTCAGAACGAAGAGGAGCAAGACCGACCATTGCAGCACGGCGCGGTGCGGTGGAAATATATATATTCGGCGAACTGGAAAGCCAGGGCAATGATCTCCAAGGTAGCTTATCGGATTTGGAGAGAGAGAGAGCACGCGGTATAGCCACGTAATTGGCCGTCAAGTAAGCTCAGCCGCATCGGTGCATGGCAAACAGCAAGACGGGTGGGAAGATAAAAGGGGGCGAACTGCAAGTTCCCGAAGTTCTGGTTCCTTGTTGTACCATTCATTCGAGAACAGCATGGATAACTCATGTTGGATTCATCGGAATTCATCTCAAAATGGGGTATGATCCCTGGCATCCCATGATAACAATAGGTGCCAAGGGCATGCTGTGGCCGGTGTTGTGCGACTTTGTGCGACTTGCCCGGTGGGCACCCGACAAAAAAGTTTATCAGAAAGTTACGAAGCGACACATCAGAGGGAGAGAGAGAGCCTTGGCTGGATTACTCTCTTGGCCTCGAAATTTGAAGCTGAGCTACCTTCCACTTCGCGTTACCTTCGCTGGTGACCAAGGTATATAGTAACCACGTGATGCTGGAACGTAGTTTGGTGAGTGGTTGGAGTTGTAATATTACTACAATAATAGCTTTGATATGCAACTGTTGTTGTATGTCAAAAAGCTGCCGAGAGCTGCCAAGAGTGGTGGTGGTTAACGCGGCGCAATTGCGATAAGATCGCTCACGGAAGAGCCGACGGACACCTTGTCTGTGCCATGTCGCAGGCCAATCTCCAACTGCCTTTTGCATAGCAACTCCGTCTTGATACGTGTACATGGCCAAAATTGATATTTGAGCAATCCCACGCGAGTTCTGCCAGTATTTTCCAATGCGAGTAACTAACTCACTTAATCTAGGTAACTCAGTTGAGTTGGGTGACTGCCTTGATTTAGGTAACTACTCATCGATTTTCGACTTGAGCAACTCGCCGAACCTAAGTAACTTGGTTAATCTGGATAATTGACTTGCTTGGGATAACTTACAATATTTAAGGGGTTAGTAACTAACTCGAGTTAAGGAATTCATTTATCTTCGATCTGTGTAACTTGTTTTAGATAACTCATTTGTTTTTGACTTAAATAATTGACTTGTTTTCGACGTGATAACTCATTTGATTCACATACCCAATCGGGCGGTGAGTCTAAAGCGCTGCAGCGAGTGCCAAATATCAATTGTAGGATTGTATACCTATCAGGATCCTTGACATATCGACTCTTAAATACAGAAAGTCCAAATGTCCCAAGAACACAGGAATTCGGCGAGGCCCGAGTGAGTCTTTGCGCTGCGCTGCAGCGGTCCCGACATCGAGGGCAGAACTCTGTAAGACGGGGGAAACCTGGTCGCGAATACATGCACGTGTAAAAATCGACGTGAAGGTCTCAAGTCCTGAGATCAAGTCAGTAATAATCCTCCATACAGCATTCAACTTGTCGTTACTCCCTTAGATCGAGTAGATCGACTTTACATTAAGATAGAACGACCAAAAGCCCAATCTGTACATCCTGGACCGCACTATCAAAGATGTCGACGACAACAACTGAGGCCCCCACAACATCGAAGCTGGAACTTAGAACAGGCTATGGTCCTGTGTACCGTGATGTTCTCAACACACCTCCACGGGACTGCACAGCTGAGGAGATCCCCATCATTGACCTCTCTCGCCTATATTCAACTGAGTTTTCAGACCGCAAAGAACTTGCCCAAGAGATCCGCTCAGCAGCAACCAACACCGGCTTCTTCTATATCAAGAACCATGGCATCAAAGATGAGACTATAGCCAACGCAAAGAAACAACTCCTAGCTTTTTTCAGACAAGACATGGATAGTAAAATGAAAGTTACCCAGAGCCTAAGCAAGTATTTCAATGGGTACAAAGCGCCAAGGAGTACAAATATCAGCCCTGGAGAGAGTATCGACGTTAAAGAGTCCCTGGGATGGAGATACCAACCACAGTACGATCCCATCCCAAAACCCCTGGACGCTATTCCAGCAGAAGTAAAGCCATGGATCAGGGGAGAAGAGTTCGTCTGGGAAGGTACTTCTCATTTACCCGGGTTTAAGGACGAGGTGTTTGACCTACTGGGCGAGTTGTTTGACTTTGGCTCGGAAGTTGGTAAAGGCCTTCGCCTTGAGTTTGAATCTGGACGAAGACTATTTCGACAGCCGGACTACTTATCCTGGTGCCGATGGGGTCTTCAACTATTATCCACCTCGAACGGAGGAAGAGAAGGCTAAAGAAGCTGTGGGATTAGGTAGTCATACTGATTTGCAGCTGTTCACTCTGCTTTGGCAAGATATGACAGGTGGCCTACAGGTACTGAATAAAGACGGCCAGTGGATTAAGGTATGCTCACTTATGAACTGCCCTGCCCATGCGTCACAAAATCTGATACGCCTACAGGCCAAACCTGTTGAAGGTACTATTGTAGTCAATATCGGTGATTTCATGATGCGTCTGTGCAATGAGTGAGTAGTATGAGCCTTTTATTAGTCCCTACCTAGCTAATTCTGCTCCTAGCATATATAAGAGTACTGTCCACAGAGTGTATAATGATTCTATCGTTGAACGGGTCTCAATGCCTTTCTTTTTCGGTAAGGCCACAAATCTGAATTTATAGATGACTGCTCAATATGGCGAGTAAGTAAGAAATCGTAATATTTACTAAGTGGTATCGTAGGCCTTAATTTTAATTGTGTTGAGGGTGTTGTTGTCGCATCTTGCGCAACCGAAGAGAACCCTGCGAAGTATGAGCCGATGTCATGCGGCGATTGGTGCCAGTTGAGATTCAAGCTCGAAGAGACAACAACTTTTCAGAAGAACCACGGCAAGGGAGCAGCTATTACGGCCTGATGTGGCGTTGGTGCTTGGTGCTTGGTGCTTGCTGCTTGCTGCTGCTGCTTGTAACATATGCATACTCTCAATAGAGCCACCATGACCACTCAATATGTGGATACCATCTTTAAGTTGTGCAGAAGATCCTCAGCACTAGCCATATCCAACCTCGCTTGATGAACATCCATTTTAGACGACCTTCTGAATCAATTCCAACAGGTCAAAAAAGGCCTCTCTCTCAACATCAACTTTTTGTAAACCTAGCCCCACGACTACAGTACGGATCTCCTCTGGATCCCGCGTGGCTATCATACTTGCAATTTGGCTGGCGTAAAGGTGACCGATGGTCTCTCGCTGCTCACCACCTGCGCCGACTAGCGTCTTTGGGGTCAAGTGGCCTAATGGAAGCATGTCTGAATCACCAGATCCGAGACTGGTCTCGACGTTCGTTGGAGAAGCCGACGTTAAAGGTACCTGAATCTGGAGAGCATCGTGTTAGATTTGGATTTGAGCGAAAGAGAGAACTAAATCCTTACCCATTGTGATAAACGTCCTCCTTGTGAGATTGTGAAGAGGATCTTGTCTGCGAAGTATATCGAGGATACGTCCGTTTGCACACCATTCACAAGACCAGCAGCCTGCTTAGATGTAGCTGGAAAGGGCGTATGATCCTTCCCGCCGCCAATTCCGAGATTTTGGAGATCTGCAGATATGTTGTGAGTGGCCATGATTGTTGCTGGAAGCTGATGAGGGTGGGTTTGTTTTTGGAGAGCTTTAGATCCAGTGACAGCCTTGTCTGTCGCCTTGCGCTAGTAAATCGCCACCGCCTCCCATCATAGCGACGAGTGGTGGCAGAAAAACGGTCTGGGGTAACTCGTTTGATTTGGGTAACTCTCTTGTTTTCGACTTGGATAAGTGACATAATTTGAGTAACTTACTAAATTTAGGTAATTTACTTGAGTTGAGTCGCTTGTTTGATTAGGGCGACTGACTTATTTTCAACTTGGATAACCAGCCTAATTTGAGTAACTAGCTTAATTTGGGTAACCAGCTTAACTCGGGTAACTTACCTGAATTTGGATTTGAGGAACTCACTTGATCTAGATCACCTACTTATTTTCGACTTTGGTGATACAGTAAGTAACTGCCTTGATTTAAGTGACTAACTTAGCTTGGGTGAATCATTTAATTTCTACTTGGTTAACTGGCCTGATTTAAATAACAAACTTAATTCAGGTAACTAACTCGCTTGATTTTGGAAGTGAGTTACTAACTCTCTTAATCTAGGTACTCTCTCGTGGCCCTTTAAGCCAAAGATCATAAGCTGAACTTTCTAGGTGAAAAGCTGCTCACTCCAAGCCTTCTCGCAGTCGACGCTTGAATTATATGAGCTAATTTACGCCTCTTTCTCTGCGCCCCTATTGTGCATCTGCACCCCAACGTTGTTAGACGAGTAGCAAGAAAGCTTAATGCGGCTGCGGGTAGAGCCTAACTTATTATACGTTAACTAAACAAGCCGAAAGTAAATTACTAACAGTCGCACACTGGATACGCTGAATAAACTACTTGGTGGCCAATTATTCATGGATAGATAACTGGCATATTGCAGGGGTGATTGACATCGACGTGTGGTGAATGATATGTATACTGCTGGTCTGTCGAGTGGCTTGAGGCTAGACCAACGTTGTCCAACCCCACATTTTGCCTATAAGAAGATCAGGAATCTCATTTCTATTCCTTGTTAGTATAGTCGACAATCACTGGGACTAAAATCTGTATTATTCTTGGATTCCACTATGACAGAATTAGAGCATATAGACCTTCCCATATCACCAAGACAATCAGCTCCTCGTCGAAAACCGGTTCCACTTCCAAATAATGGGACTGAGATCGAGAGCCTCGTTGAAAGCTCTCCGCCTGGAAGTTCACACACAGTGTCAAAGTGGGGAGTGGGATGGAAAACACCTTTCATGATGGTTATCTGCTACACTTTCGGTACAATGAGACCTCCTTTCTATAAATCCTCGATTGCAAATTTTTAGTGACAAATATCTGGCGCAGCTATACTCATTGCCTCCACCCACCTAGCTTTATTCCTTTATCTGGATGGCAAACCGGCTGATGGACAAGACAGAGTGGCACCTCAATCCTATGTCACGACGGCTTCAAACCTGCTTTCGACTATATTTTCATTAGCTCTCAAAACCGCTCTTGCCGTTGCGTTCACTCAATACCTTTGGTACACGCTCCGCAAATCGGCTATGAAAGTTTCGACTGTAGAATCATTGTTCACGATTCGATCCAATCCCCTTCTACTTTTTGATGGACTAGTCCTTGCCAGCGGGCCATTTCTCGTTATTACTGCAATTATGATATGGTCAATTCGTATTGCTGCCAGTTTTCCACCAGGTGCTTTAACAATCCGTTCAACGATGCAGACGTGGAACCAGACGATGAATCTTCCTACTTTTAATGCCTCATATGTATAGCCAAGTATTTCCTCTAGCATACAATATTCTAATTGAAAACAGTTTGGAAATAGCTCGGGTTATGACGCTGAAAGATATTCCTTCAGCGGATTTTTCCCTGACGCCACTGACAATTCGACAATCATCGCTAGGCATGTATACTACTAAGACAATTCATTCTTCATAAGTCAATTCACTAATTATACACTTAATAGTTTGGGGAAATATAACTCGTTTGTGCAAAGCCTCACCACACAGATCCTCATCAGGGGTGCAGCTAGTGACATGCCTTCACCATGCGGTGCAAATTGCTCTTTCACGCAGGTCCTCGACGTCCCTTATTTGGAATGCAACACCAGTACGTTCAATATGTCTGGCGACGACGGCCCCGAGAATGAGTGGATCACATATCCGGATCCGGATGAACCGAGTACGAATGTTTCTTCATGGGCATACTACATCACAACCTGGACGAATTATACGTTAAATGCCACTACATACGTCCCCCCATATGTTGATGGGAATATTCTGGGAATATTCCATGGCAACAATACTATATGCTCACCGGCTCGCGCAAGTTATACCCTCGGGTTTACTTATCTGAACAACATTCAAACGATAGAAAAAACGCTTAACTTAGTAGAACCTTTAAGCACGACTTCCTCTCCTCCAGCGCTCTCGCAATATGCTCCAGAATTTACCTTCCCGGGCCTCGCCTCCCATTTCAATTATGGGACACAAGCTCTCAACTGGACTGAGTCCTTGGTTTCTTGGTATCGTGATATCCAACTTGTTGCCCTCATCAGCAGCATGGGAGATGCGCTGTCTGGATCTATTGCGGGAGACGATACTTTAGTAGCAGGTAATTTGCATAGCTTTCCGTAATTAAGAATAAATACTTAAGAAGTATAGATAGCACGACAGGGACTTTCACAGTGGCTCCCAATACACGCTTCAACAATGCCTATGGCATATATACCCAACGTGAACCGACCACCATCTACCAAGAATCCGACGATTTATATTCCGGGGGCGTCTATGTTCCAACAAACACTTATACTGTCACTCCCGATTTACTAAACTCAGCATTGATGAACATCACTCTATCAGCCATGTCAGAGTTTGGCTGGTGGAAGACAAACGGCACCTCGCTAACCCAATGGGAAGCCATTAACGTATACAGCTTTTCGAGGCCGCTCAATCTGATCATACCCTACTTCGCCACACTACTGCTTGCACTTCCTCTCCTCCTAATTGGAGGGTTTGCACTCTTTGCAAATGGGGTTCCAGCCGTCGACGGAGGCTTTTTGCAACTGCTAACCACCACAACGGGGAGTCACAAGCTTGACAACCTCGCGGCTGGAAACTGCTTGGGTGGGAAACATAATGTTTCCGAGGAGTTGGAGAGTCTTAGAATCCGATTTGGAGAGTTTATTTGTGAGGAGAAGGAGGTTGCAAACGCTGTTCGGCGAGCAGGATTTGGGACCGAGGATGAAACAGTACCTCTGAAGAAAGGAGTTGTGTACGGTTACTGAATTCTATCTACCGTCAAGGAAATAAAACGGTGAGCAACTCTTTTAAAATCTACCTTTGCTATAAGTTCAATACACATTTATTGAAAATTTACAAATTAAATGAATTGAATTAGCTAGGTATATGCACATACAGTAAGAATGAATATATTCATTTCAGAACCCAAACTTGTTATCTGTAACCTTATGAACCAACTCGTATGACATACAGGCGGTTCAGATCGGGGTACACTTCGTACATAGATGAACATAGCAGTTACTGCAATAGTAGACCATTTTATTGATCCATTTCCTAAAAACTCCAGGCGCCATGCTAATAGTTTCACAGGTCATTTCTTCTTTATATCAATGCTTCACCTTCCCTCAGTCCCTATCCCGTCGACTTCCTCGGTCTCTCCTATCAGGGGAGCGACTCCGTCTGGGTCTTCGATCAGAGTCTCTCCTTGGCTCTCGGTCTGGCTCCCTATCATCTCTCCTAGATCTGTATCTATCTGCACTCCGGCTTCTGTATCTCCGATCCCTTCTTTCGCCACTCCGACTTCTCTCCCTCCCTCCGTTCTGGTCGCTCGTCGTCTCTACGTCTATATCGGTGCCTTTCTCCACTCCTCGACCTATGGCGATGGCGCCTGTGTCTTCTCTCCCTACTTCGGCTTCTATCCCTCCCCTCTCTACCTCGGTCCCTCCTTGATCTTAGTCCCTCGCCATCTTTACCCATCAGGCCGCCTTGCTGAGGTTGCTCGATAGAAGCCTGTAGTGGTTCATCCTGGACCCTCCCAACAAAGTCTCCAAATCCTTTGCTTTTACCCACTTCATCAATCTCATCATCTCCTTCCTCCGTATCCTTAATCACTCTGCGCATCTCGCCAATATCGATATTATTCGAACCGGTACCTTCGCCATTTCTAACGGGTACAGGCAAGCCTAAGGCTCTCGAAAGCGCATCCTCTTCCGCTTCTTTGATCCGCCGTATCTCTTCCTTCCGTTCACGTACTCGTTTCTCTTCTGCTGTTTCGTTCGCGGAGTTCTTGTCATCGTCGGCTTTGGCGTACCAGTTGAGATCTTTGCCCTTTTGCCAGCGGCCCACTGGTGCCATAAGACTGTGACCTAAATAGTTTTCACGGTGCTAGGTAGAATGTTAGCAAGGTCCGTGTAGAGGGGTATTTGAATCTTACTTGTGACGTCGAGACTTCTTCCCAAGAGAAATTTACTCCACCGCGCGAGCCTGATTTGCGAATAGAAGAAAGCAGATCCATGATGGTAGATTTGAAGCTCTAAACACTGGCTGGTTTGGAAAGGTTGCGTGTGGAGTGTAAGAGAAAGCTGGTGATGTTCAGCCTTTCGCAAGCCTTGGGATGGTCATGTGACCATAGTAGTGGCGCTAGGTAGGTAATTTTCATCCCAACCCCTCTCTCAACTTCAAGACAAACGACAAATAGCTGAAGGTAATAACTAGCAACACAAAGATTCCCTTTTCACAAGTAGTGATTAGCGTTAGTGATACTCTGCGTTTGCTTCTCATAATATGTTTCCTTGAGTCTCGAACGAAGTATAGAGACAACCATCATGCTGGTTCGTGGTCATTAGTCTCCATGCGTCACTATCGAGAAGAAAGTTCTTCAATCTGCTTAATCTGAAGTGTGATTGAGACAAGGCGAGAAAGTGCAGAAGTTCTCTGTGTTGGGTACTGATATAATACTACCAAGTTACACTTTGGGGGATTACTTATGTGCCTATCTATGTGCATGAGATGGACTTGAGCGACTCGTTTGAGCCGAGTACTTCGCTTGCTTCAGGTAGCTTACTTGATTTGAGTACCTCAGTTGAAGTTCTTATAAATAAACTTATTCTATATCATGCTTGTATAACAATTTATGAAGGGCTATACCAGAAGTACATCTCGAAACGCAACTCCTCAATGACAAAGTTGCAAGTCAGACGCAAGGTTGTAGTAATGTATACGCCATTACCATACATCCTGGGTTATAGTCCACATCTCTCGAGATCTCAACATTGTCTGATGTTCCTCTCGAAGTCCAATGCCGCCATCAATGATGGGTTTCCTGGAGAGGCACAAGCTGTCTACCATCCTCTATTCATCATCAGTCCTGCATACAACAGACAGGGTAGTCATGCTCACCTTGGTGCTCTTGTGCTTGTACCCTTTGATTGCGATCGATTTTCCATGTCATGTATGCGAGTGCAGGTCCAATAATTCCAATAGTCACCAGAAGAACTCCAACTATAAGGTTGATCTTGTTCTCTGTCGAAAGTCCGTGGGTCAAAAGCGTCGGTTCAGTTTTGAGGGAGAAATTGGACGACATGAGTGCTGGACTGGCTACTTCGCATTAGGCTGAATTATTCGGAGAAGGTAAGAGCTTGTTAATTGCGTACCTTGATGTGTACTGGTATTATGAGAGAGGTGGATAGGCCAAGTGGAGTGATATTTCAGTGTGGTCTTAGGCGTCTGGGCTCAACAAAGTAGGTAGTTATATGCTATGTCAAAACATAGAAAGAGAGAGGGATGCCTATGCATATTTATGTTGGCAAGAAGGGCTAGACTGAAGTTCGTTCCTCGAGGTTCATCGTAGACAACTGAGATGCGCTACCCGGACTGGATCCTCTCTCTAGGTTCATAACCCAAGCGAGTCGATACGATTCGTCATTGGATTGTTCGGTGGCTTGAAGTCGCGTTCAAAGATGCCAGATGTGGCACTAAACATATAAAACTACCACAGCTCCCGGCGCCACGCTTCCACCCGACAGCGTCCGAACAGCACGCTTGCGCTCCAACACAGAAACGCCCCTCCATCACTGCACCGTAAGTAGGATACAATCCGGACTTTGAATTTTCAGGCATGACTGTATAGATTTCGAGGCTCAATTAGACAGGACAATGTCTCTCAGGTGCGGGAAATGAACTGCAAAGCACCGATATTCACACTAGGGGTTCTTGGCATCTCCCGTTATCACATCCGAAAAGGCACTATATACGTAAGATTTTACTGATGAGAATGGTACTACGGTTTGTATTCTTTTCGCCAGGCTTCCGACCGCGCTACTAAGTTATATCATGAAATTTTCCCAGAGAAATCTGACAGTACCTAGTGACAGTTGTTACTCTGAGTAGTTTTCTATGTAGTCTTGGTAATTCGGAAACAGGGTGTCAGACAGACATCAAAGAAGCATTCAAAAGATTCGAGTTTCTACTTTATTTTCTAGCTAAAACTAACACCTCGTAGCAAATCAAGGAAAAATGAATCTATCGTTTTAACATCATCCAAACCACAAATCAAACTTGCATAACCATCAGGACGCAAAATAACTACGCATCCATTCTCGGTATCAATACCACATCTCTCATAAAGATGTCCATGACCATCATGGTAAGATTCATCATCTGAATAAACCTTCCAATAGTCCCAACCATCTTTATCGGTCCAAGGATGAAAAGCTTCATGAAGATCCATGAGCTCAATTTGACTTCGTTTTGCACTGTGTATAGTGATAGTTTCAAGGCCAGAGTCGCTAATTCGTCCTTGAGCCTTAGAAGCTTCGGCTCCCAGGCCACTGCCAGCTAGCCATTGTCCAAACTGCTGTAATCTGGAGAATTGCTTTTCTTTAGAAATATCTCCAGGGAATACTAGGATACGGAACCTTCCGTCTGAGGTCAATCGATGATGCGCAGTGATAGGTACACCGTCCGACTGGTTGACCATCTGGAAATCCGGTATTCGCATCCCAGGAGCGAGGTTCTTTGCGAATTCAGATTGTTGGGGTGCTTGAATTTGGGGCTTCACAATTAGTGATGGGGAATATTGAATGCCGATTCCTGTGGTGAACTTCATGGCTTCAAGATATGCTGCCAAAAAGCCATCATGGCCAAGGTCAGATCTTGCGAACAGCTTCAAATACTTTCGGTCGAAAGATATGAGTTGCTCTGCCACTGGCTTTCGTTCTTGCGCGTAAGTTGCCAATAGCGATCTCGAAGACTTTTGTTCTAGACAGAACCGCAGCTTCCAACCGATATTATACGCTATTGAAGTTAGTAGAATTCCACTTTTAAGGTGAGGTGTTGCTTACCATCTTGAATACTGGTGTTCATGCCCTGACCTGCCTTAGGAGAGTGTGTATCTGAGATTATCAGCAAAGGGTAGCAACATGGGTAGCTGAGATAAACATACGAACTGCATCCCCGGCAAGAAACACTCTGTCGTGCCTAGAAAACTCGTCTGCAACTCTCTGCCCAACACGATAGGCTGACCACCATACCACAGATCCAGCTTTCATGGAATATGGTGCCATGATTGTACTGGCAGCATCAACGATATGTTCAACCGTCAAACCCTTGCTTTCTAAAGCAGCAGCAGCGTCAGGCTTGACACTATCTATTGAGACATAGAAGCGGACAAGCTTGTCTTCACGGGGTACTCCCATGATGGTGCCAACGGCTGAATGAACGACAAATACCTTGCGAATGTCTGGGAAGTCTGTCTTTGGTACCATATCCATTACACCTGTGATATGTCAGTTCGATTGCTCCTACAACTGAAACATATGACACTAACCCCACGTTGAGTCTGCGAGATCTCCAACAAACGATATGCCGAGTTGTTTTCTGGTCCAACTATGAGCACCATCACATCCGATAACGTATTTTGCCTGAATTGTTTCCCTGACAACATCCTCTTCTACGCTAAGTAAGGATATCTCAAATGGGTAGGCCTCAGCATCGTTGATTGAGTCAAGGTCGATCTTCATGTCAAATGGCTCTTTCTGCCAAGATACCTGAACATTACCATGCTTTTGGATGTTGGACAGCATGTGGTGTTCGATTCGACCTAGAGTACATGAATATCATTGATTAACACTGCGATATTTTGGTCATACCTTGATGTAACGATATCTCTCGTGGTTTTCTAAGCTCCGGAGTACGATCTGGAATTGTCATAGATCGAGCCAACTTTCCTGTCTCGTCTACATTCCATAGCACAACTTCTTCAACTCTATGTGCTTCATTACGTATAGCGTCCCCGATACCAAAAGTATCGAGCACCTCGAGTGATATACTCTTGAGTCCATCGGCCTTTCCAGTCTCTACTATTCCGGACTTCTTATCGATCAGCCGGACAGAGAGATTGCTACCATTGAAGCAATTCGCTGCTGTAAGACTTCACTTCAGGTCAGCCAGCACTTTTCGCAAGATAACAAATAACACCTCACTTACCCAGCGGGGCCTGCTCCGATAATGAGCACATCAACTTTTTGCACACTTATAGTCATATTGAATTAAGCTCAGAGTTCTCATCAACGAAATGTCTGCTGGATGGTAGATGCGGTGAGTTACCGCCATCTTTATTGGTAGTGAAGTGCAGTATATCTCCATGCGTTAAATTGGTCTGAGGCTGACCCAAGTTCGTAGTGAGGCGTCAAAATTAGGTGTCAGTAGAAGGATCACCGAATTATTCGGGGTACCGAGAGGGTTGCCTATTTTTAGGTGCTGAGGTCGGGCCTAAATCGCTACCGAGTACCTAACATCATACAGTAATCGCTGAAAATTGCCCGACACTTCGATCATCTCTAAAATCTACAAGATTATCACCATAATGAACATGTAAGTACGGGGTTATATACTTGTCTCTAATAAATGGGACCACCCATTTAGAATAAAGAAGCGGCTTTTGTTTTGGCGTGATTTTGGACCTTATACCTACCTATTCACTACCGACCCTCGTCAGCCATGGCACCACACACGCAGACCTCACCGAAAGTCCATCTTACCAGCCACAAACACTTCTCAAGGAGGACAAAGACTTGATATGGGAATGGAACCATGCTGTTCCAGCTCCAGTTGATGATTTGGTGCACCATCTAATATCACAGAATGTACAAGACCATCCAAAAGCGCCAGCGGTTTGTGCATGGGATGCCGAGCTGGATTATGAAGAGCTAGATGATCTCTCTTCTCGATTAAGTGCAGTTCTTGAAGATCAAGGCGTCAAAAAAGATGTCATTGTCCCCTTGTGTTTCGAGAAGTCAGCCTGGACTATTGTGGCTATGCTGGCTGTTACCAAGGCCGGAGGTGCATTTGTCTTGTTAGATGCAGGTCAACCAGAGGGGAGATTGAGGGAGATTGTGAGACAGACAAGAGGGACATTGATGGTGTGTTCTTTGATGCAGCAAGCATCAGCATCGAGGCTTGTGTCAAATGTAGTGGCCATATCTCCAGCGTACTTGCGTCAGCTCCCTCAGTCAGTGGCTAGTCCGATCGGTATCAATTCGGATGATACATTATTTGTTGTCTTTACTTCTGGCTCGACGGGTTTACCCAAAGGCGTCATGAGCTCGCACCGAAGCTTCGCATCTGGAGTTCACCACCGGAGATCCATTCTGGACATGCCGAATCCCCGAGTCTTCGATTTTGCAGCTTACAGTTTCGATGTGAGCACTGATATTATCCTCTCAACCCTGATCATTGGCGGATGTATCTGCGTTCCTTCAAATGCAGAACGTCAGAATGATATTGCTGGAGCCATACGACGGCTAAAGGTCAACTCAGCTGATCTCACTCCTTCCGTAGCGCGCTTAATAAAGCCTGACTCGGTGCCGGGCTTACAGGTCCTTAAGTTAGGTGGAGAACTTAGCACTGTGTCTGATGTGGACATGTGGGCACAGAAAACAAAGCTCGTCAACATCTATGGTCCATCTGAGTGTCTAGTCGTCGCCACGAATGATCTCAAACCAGGGACAGATCCCCGTACTATCGGAAGAGGTCGTGGGGCTGTGACATGGATAGTAGCTCCAGACGATCATCACAGCTTAGTTCCAGTTGGGACAATAGGAGAGCTTGTCGTTGAAGGACCAATTATCACTAAAGGCTACTTGCATGATCCGGAGAGAACTGCAGTATCTTTTATTGAAAGTCCCTATTGGCTTCTCGCTGGCGGAGGAGGATATCCTGGCAGACAGACTCGTCTTTACAAGACTGGGGACTTGGTTCATTATAACTCTGATGGTTCTATCAATTTTGTTGGCCGTAAGGATACGCAAGTCAAGTCAAGATACGTGGTCAACGTGTCGAGCTCAGTAAGTATTCTGAACGCTTTTTGTTTTTCCACCTTCCTGAATGAGGCACTATCAAAAGTGCGACTCGTTTGGAAAGTACTGACATCAATGCTCTAGGCGAAGTAGAACATCATATAGAGCAACAGCTCTTTGCAAAGACCGGATTGAGGCTTAGCCCAACAGCAGATCTCATAACCCCCAATGTAGAACACGGCCGACCGACCCTCATGGCCTTCCTCGGATTGAGTCATTTGTTAGAAGAACAAGGTTATCGTGAAATGCCAGACACGCAGACGGTTCATGAAGCACTGTGGGCCGTCACGAAAGACATCAACAAATCACTCCTCAAAGTCCTACCTCAATACATGGTCCCAAGCGTCTATGTTCCCCTCTGGACTCTACCTCTCAATAACTCCGGCAAGACCGACCGCCGCCAAATCCGCAAACTAGGAGAAGCCTTGACTCGGAAAGATCTCACAGGTCTTCGGGCCCCAGCAAAGAACCGACAGAAATCTGATCCTATATCAAGCCTAACCGCTATGGAAATACTAATACGGACGCTATGGAGCAAGGTATTAAAGATGGAGATTCCCGATATCAATAAAACGGATCATTTCATTAGACTTGGTGGTGACTCCTTGCAGATCATGAAATTGGCTGCGCTTGCTGATGAGGAGAATGTTGCTTTGACAGTCGTTGATATCTTTACGCATCCTGTTTTGATGGATATGGCCAAGGTGGCTAAGATGAAGATAGAATCGTGAGGTCTTACGAATTCGAGATCTGAGGATTATACGCGGGGTTTAATGAAAGAAAATAAATTTAAAATACCCAAATGAAGTCAGTTACCTGAGTTGAAAATAAGTAAACACTTTACCTGTATCTAACAAACAAACATCTTATAACTCACTAATAGTCCGCTAACCTACTCTATCCCCTTAAACTAATAAAAAGTCCTATTTACATACCTGCCCTCTATATATAATGGTTCTTATTTCTCATTGCCTAAGTATTTTACCTTGCCTTACCTTACCTCACCTTACATATCTTACAAAACTTCCCTACCCTACAAAATGTTCAAAAGCCCCAACGAAGGTAGAACAATTACCTTACCCTACAATAAGAAAAAAGTATACTTTACTCCTATAATGAAAAATAAAGCTATTCCATCTCGTTTTATAGATCAAATCGATTAATAAATCAATCAATAACTACCTTAACCATAACCATAACCATAACCAAAGGCCAACCACAATCGCAACCACAACTATCCACAACTATCCACAAATATAATAATAACAAAGACACCCCAACTAATCCTATAGATATACAACAAAGTAAACTATAAACACAATTGTAATCTTAGTCGCAAGTACAGCTATTAGTCAAGCTTAAACCGTGTATTGTATATCATACTATAATCTATTCATCTACCTTGCATTGCTTTACAATGAAGAATAAAACGTGCTGTTTGTTATTGAACAACCACCCTCCAGTTTTACTTTGAATGATCATAACCCTCATCCTTAAATCTTGCTCATCCTCGATTTTAATCCCAGATCCGTCAATCATCGCTCTAATCATCGATTCATTTCTTACCAAGCGTAGAGGTAGAAGTGGACAAAGACTAACAAAATGATCCTCCTCCTCCTCCTGCTTCTCCTCCTGGTTATTATTATCATCATCACAATCATCATCGCCGAATTATTATATGCTTAAGGTAGGCTAAAAATCTATCTATCTATTGAAGAAAGAAGAAGAAACAGAAGACGTAGAGAGAAAGAGTAAATGAATAAGTGAGTTAGTCCTTGAAGTTTTATAGATAGACACCTAAGTAAAATAGGATGTAAATACTTAGATTTTTACATATACATACATACATACATACATACACAGAATCAAATCCATCATCTAGGTCCCAAATAATAATCACGTATGTAGAAAGATGGGGTAAACTCATCCAATTTATATATAAAGGTAACCCCTATCTTATTCTCTCTTATCCTATCCTATTCCATCCTATCTATCTGTCTATTTATTAAGGTAAGGTACCCAAGAATACTATAAACCCCCTCTCAACAATGAAGAGATTTTTTATTTCATTTTCAACCTGACCTGATACGTCACCACCCACTTAAGTCGATAATGTGGCGAGAACAGTTAGATTCTCCAGACCAAGGCTGAATAAATGCCTGAAACCAACACCGAAGATATTTTTACTACAATATCTCCTCTCCACCAAGCCTATTCGGGTGTCCTTGTCGAGTACCAATTTAACGTATGTACTCATAGCTGCATAGCTACAGAGTCTACAAAGCCAGCCGACGACGACGACCACTTCACATACATACATACATACATACATACATACATACGTATACACACTCACAACAAGATCGCATCCTCTTTATCCAAATACCCAAAGATGACCCACAATGCCACAGTTGCTACACCCAAGAGCCCCGCTAGTAACGAGTACAAGATGACCAAGCGAGGGTCATCACTCAAAGGACTGAGTGCCAGCGCAAGCAGACTTCCAATCCCAGACATACTAAGCCAAATAGCCTGTACCAAAGACTTCATACTCTTGGGTGCACGATTATAAGCATATTCCGTTCCTGTAGTCAGACACAAAACCTCCGTGAGTGCTCCACCGACATATATTGGAACTTGCAGGAATACCGAGACGTGATTTGGTATTGTGCGGCCTTCTGCTGCTGCGCAGGCTAAGGGGTGATCGTAACACGGTCCGGCGTTGTAAATGATTTTCTGCACGATGGCCGTGTAGACCATACAGAGGGTCAGTATGGCGAAGCCGGCCGTCATGCGTGCTACGGGACCGAAGCGGATCTTGCGTCGGTCGAGGAAGGGGTAAAGACCATTTTGGATTATCGGAGTCACGATTATACCAGCTATGGCGCCAGTTACCTTCATCATGTCGTTTGGAATGCCGTAGGTTACCATTTCGCCGGCTTGGGAGATCAAGTTGTTGAATGTTTGATTTAGCGCGAGCCAGTGAACTGGGAAAAGAAGTCTGTGATTGGGCTATCAGTGGGAAATTCTTGGAGGAGTTGGGGGCTTAAAACTCACAATACGCGACATGTCTGTAAACTTGTTTTCATGTCTTCGATAAAGACTCCGTCCCATTTCACGGTCCTTTGATGCTTCTCGAGTTGGACATCTGGCTTTGCCTCGTCCATATGGAATTTTCCTATGGCGCCATACCACAGAGCCTTCGCAGCTTGCGGCACTATATTGACGGTTGGAACAATTTCAACTACAAAATAGTCAGTTGCGTACTCCCGGTGCCATCATTGGGCAGACTCACTATAATACGGCTTTCCAAACAAGACAGGAGCAAATGCAAGCCACATAACGCAGCAGGGCACGAGATATGCCAACCAGAAATCAACGTATCTCTCCATAAGCGTGACGGTTTCCGCCAGGAGAGCTGCGATATTCACCGCCCTGTAGAAAGCATGAGTCTCGATTCTCGGTTCACTCGAATTGATTGATCGACTCACCACCAGTAGAATGCGTTGTAAATATATGTGATGGTCAATTCTCGGCTCGTAACGACCTTCTCTCCATTCTTTTGAATTTTAATTCGGAATTCAGTTTCTTCATACTGGTCGGCTGAGGACGTTGTCAGTCTACACCCGAAGATACTGGACACGGAAGTTACTGACCTATGAAGGGTACGACTGTCGAGCTGAATGCTCCAGATCCAATCGAAAGGAGGATACAAGCTGCAATGAGGCCGCCAAGAGCAGCACCACCTTCAATGGCAGCAGGTAAAGATGTTGCGAAAAGCAAAGTTGCACCGATAGCCTCAATTCTATATTTAAGTTAGCTTCTAAAATGATAAATTACTCACACAGTGATACATACAATGCAGAAATCACCATGGTTTTATATCGGCCAAGAAAGCTGTCCGCAACAATAGCAGCAAGCATAGGGGTTAGAGAAGTCGCAATCATCAACGCGTTGACAACATTAGAAGCAGTAATCTGCCCCAATCCAAGCGTACCAGGCAACTCTCCACCTCGCGCATTCTGAATGTAATTCTCTGTAGACAATGTGAGCGGTTGCTTCTGGGACACAAATGAATTAGAACGCACGTACGTAAGGGGGCTGTTGCACCATACCAAACAAATCTCTCGAGGATACCAGCGAAGCAAGCTATCCATAACCGCATGGGAATGTCATCTACGACATGAACGAGGTCTTTGATCTCCTGCTCCGTTGCAATCGGACGCTTGTCCTCTTCAGAACTGGCTGTGAGGGTGCATGATTGCGCCGGTGATGCCTCATGCTCCTTGATGTTCTTTTCCGTGTCATAGGAACTACTTCATAACAATTAGCATACATGTTCTGATATTCTCGAAAGTTTTCGTGCATTCACTGAGAGTGGGGTTGAGGAAATGCTTACAGTTGCTCTGGAATCAGTTGATCAAGATTGCTTGGCGAAGCGACGGGAGGGACTGGTGTCGACATTGTGTCAGAACAAAAAAAACAAATTCTGGCAGCACGAAGGAAGAAGCAGCTGTTCAGACAAGTCGACCGTCTTTTCGAATACTTGCGCTGGATTGCTACTTCAACCTACGTGGTTGTCAGATTTGACCTATGGGTGTATAACAAATGAACGAGTAACACCTTCCATATGTGGTCAACTCGGTCGGGTCAGAAAGAAAAGAAAGATGAAAAAAATAAAACAAAAAGCATCAGATGGACAAGCATAAGCGCCAGAACGTATCATAGGCGCCGAATAACACGGCGCAGCAGGACCAAACCCCCCAAAAAACAGCAGGAGCCGAATAATTCGGCACCTAAGAAATCCGGAGATTTTAGGGGAGGGGGCGAGGAATAGGGCAGGAGATCACACGGCACAGGCACCAGGCAGCTGGGTACAGTACAGTACCGCGCCGCAGACAGACATACAGTAAAGTATAGTATAGTATAGGCTAGGGCTAGATCAAATAAGCCATGCCGTTCGATTAAGCTATTTACTAGGTAGTTCTAGGGAGCGTCCACCTACGAACGCCACGACGAGCCTCCCGTCCGCTACCTTACCTTACGGGGTTCCCGTAAACTAGGGCCTGCCTACTCCATACCGGTGTACCAAAAATGAAAGAAAGATGGATGTGCAGTACACATTGTACGTACAGTGCGTATTCGGTAACTTTTCGTCGTACGAAAAAAGTCGGAATTTTAGAATATCGGTGAAGAAATATAGTAGCACACACCTAGCATTCAGTAGATTAGGAAAGTCATCATGAAAATCATTTGCATTTTCACGTAAAAACACGGCAATTAACCATCTGCCTTATCTTTTTGTCATTTACTTCACTCACCTCATCTATCTAGGCGCCCATGTCTGATCTACGCAAGTTCTGATCAGTGTGGATATGCTTTTTTTCTATACGGGTCAAGCGCATTCCAGCACAGAGGCACAGAGGCACAGACAAAGAGGCACAGGCGGGTTTTGTATGGGTACACCCGCCCGAATGAGGGCTCGCTAAACTTTCATGGGGGTATATTTACGGAGGTATACTAATCTTACTGTACTGTACTTTACCTGACCTTATCCAAGTACGACTCTACGGCATTGCTTCGGGGAAAGAAGGGAAGGAAAGCCCAGGACCCAGCCAGCCAGCCACACACGGTACTTACTAGGACCCTTGGCTTTTCTCCATACTACGTAAACACGGCATTTCGAAAATCAGATACCTAGATCCATAATTTTCTGCCTTCCGTTCCTAACTTTAGTAGAGTATCCACAGCTTTGTTTTTAAACTTTGCATATACGAAGTACGAGTATCTAGATGTATTAAATCTATACCTACTGTACTTTATGCATAAATCATTTAGACGACGGGAGCTAGGTACTGTCTCGCTTATTTTCTGCGCCACAGATAGTATAGAATAACTACACTCCATTTTTTTTCATGATGGAAAGTCCTGGAAGGGAGGGCCCTTTGGTATATATATACAATAAAAGGATATTTTAGCTGAACTAGAATGTAGAAAAGAATGCACTAAAACCCTCTACTGTAAAAGTTATCTCTCTCCGAAGCCAAGTATTAAGAACAAGAGATATGCACTCATTTTGAGACACATAATAAAAAAGCAAAATTAGTTGTCGATCGTCGATCAACAAACAGTAACTGCATAAAGTAACAGTAATAATTTTTCTTTTCATACTTTAAATATGATACATTTAAAAGCACCCAATTTTTTTGGTTTCCAAAGTCTCCCCAAAAACAAGACCTAGAATATTCTTCTTTCTATATAATAGGTACTTGCGGCGGACGGATCTGCTGAAACTTGATAAAAATCTTCTCTTTATCCCCAACGACCATTCCCCGATCTCCAGGCCACAATGAATCATCCGCCACAGTAGTTTTAAAGTTGGTAAAGATAGCTGCGAGCATATTCCGGATCACTAAAATAAATAAAAATATATGTCAAAAACCTGGATCATAGAGAAGAGAGACATTTTCTTTTTCTGGTGTGGGAAGAGAGAGTGTTTTTTGGGGGGGGGGACGGGAGGGGTTTTCTTCTTTTGAAACTTACATTCATAAGCAATATTCTGACCAATACACCCTCTACTCCCACCACCAAAAGCAAAGTAAGCCCGTTCACCCTCAGCAGTGCTATCGCTATCAGCAGCACGCTCCCCAATCCAACGATACGGATTCCACTTCAACGGATCCGAATACTGGCTCTCATCACGGTGAAGGAGATACGCATAGCCGCCCACGCGAATACCGGGAGGTAAGTAAGTTCTTGTAAGGTCCAATGTCGGATCGTTGACCTGGCGGTGTGACTCGTGGGTCCATATTCGCTGGGTTGTTACGTAGACGCATGGTTTCTTTGATGACGGCGTTTAATAAGGGGAGAGCATATAAGTCATCTGATATCGACATCATTTCTTCGGGTGTTCTGTCGACTTCGTAGGCGAATGTGGTCTTGATTGAGAGGACTTCTTGGCGTAGTTGTTCCTGGACGTCGGTGTGGCGGGAGAGTTGGTACATAAGTTGACTGACGCATATTCCTATGGTATGGTGTAAGTAGATGTGAAGTAGATTAATGCAAATTTCGGCTTTCAGCACAACTTACCTAGTGTATCTCCTGCGGCAACTTTTGATTCATGTGTTAGCATTTAGATTTAGCAGGCGGCGTTCTCACTCCTACCATAGACATCAAAGCACTCGCTTGCCAATTCCATCTCTTGTTCGTGATTTGGTGTAAAGTCCTTTCCGAATCCATTATCCTCGACTATGCCAGCTCGCACCGCTTCATACAATAGTGGAAAGTCCCCTTGTGGAAAAGGCTTGCCGCTGGCCAGACTTTGTTGTAAGCGCAACTCTGCTCTCTTCACCATCTCCGTTGACCAGTCCTCGCTTATCCTCTTCGATTCGTGATAGTTTGATGGAACAACTGGGACGCCAAGCTTGTATAGAGCCTCTGTGATCCTGGGATACTCTGATAGTAAGTTCAGGCTATTTGACGGCATTATGCCAACGAATAATGAAATCCAATAGCTTCTCGCTTTGGTATCTTCAATTAAGTTATGACCTTCTGCAATTCCGAAGGAAAATGCCGTCACGAAATCCAATGCGTATGCGAACATAACTGGAAGAACATCTACGCTGCCTGACTCAGTCTCCGAGGTTTTCCAGAGTAAAGGCATCAATCGCTTGAGCAAGATCGTATGGAATATTGCGCGCATATGGGGACTAGATCTCATGAAAGTTCGAGTGTAAAGCGGAGCTATACGACGCCTACGATGCAGATGTTCATTTCTATCCAAGGAAGCGAACATGTTGTGGCTTCTGTATTTAGGGAGCTCATAGTTAGTTCGGTCCCGTGAGGTTCTTATGAGAATGTCATCCGAGAGTAATTGCACTGACCCATGTGTAATGAAGAACTCATACGACATATGTCTATCATAGTTCTTTGCTCCAACTCCGTATATACTTTGAAAGCCCTCCTTGCTATTGACGGCAATCTCATTGGGACCAAGGCGGACATAAGGTCCTTTAGATTTGAACGCTGCCTCTATACATTGGAATTCTTTGTTTCGGCATCTTTGTAACTGAATCCATGCCGATGTGAAAGGTGCAAGAGGATGGGCGGATGGTATCTTGGCTAGTGGAGAGAAGAAAGCAGGGTAGATGATGAATTTGATGAGCACTGCGAGGGCAAGAACAGCGCCACTCGCCCAATACATTTGATCAGATATGTAAGCCATCGCCACTTGGAAGGTGGATTTAAGACAATGGAAAGAAGAATAGCGAGTGAAAAGTAAAAAAGAGAGAATGAATGGCATTAAAAAGCCAGCTGTAAAAGCGTAAGCATCGCTAGACACCCGAGTATAGAAACTGACGATAAACATGAACAGTTTCTGAAAAAAATTCGGTGCGCTCACCACCGAATTATTCGGCCACTTCTCATATCGTTACCTAGAACCAGAGAGAACGCCTTTACGAAGCCAATGCTTTTGACAAGATTACTTGTACATCTTCAAACAGAAATGGAAAGGAAAGGAAATATCTATTAGTTGGGTTTTCTGAATCCCAACGAAGCAGTACCGGCTATCAGTGGATTCGGTTGATATCTTTTCTTTTTGTATGTAGAATGAAGTCCTACAAATTGAAGAGTATACCCTATGTGATAGAAGAACAGAATAATTGCCCGTGCTCTTCTTTCGAATCCTTCGTACAGCACAAAGGTACCAGTACCTTAGCTTCTATAACTAATGAGACGGTCTCGCTTACCACATATTATTTTTCCACCATACAATTCTGCATGTGCCCTGCCTATAGTATGAACGCATACTATAGGACCTGTCATGGGGCAGGCTCCTCCACTACCACTGTGCACAAAAATCTCGGCTCCACTACGTCCACAATGTGTGTGGCTTGCCTGTATGTTGTATTACCGGTACAGTATGCAGGCACCTGTATCAAGTAAGGATTTTGTGTACACCTTAGGCCCAAGAAGGAAAGAGGTTGGCTTCTACACAAGGTATGTTAAGATATGTCAAGGTATGTCAAATATGAACGGAAGCCCGTTTCTCTCCCGCACTCCGACAACATGCTGAAAAGTAGACTGAGGTCATTTTTTCTTCTTCTTCATGCCATTGAACGCGTGTACAGGCACCCCGCAACATCCACATACCGCACAGCGAAGTGTTTGACCACCGCTCCTTCTGGCGCAGGTACTGTCTGTCGGTGGTTCTTGGGTGCTGAGAAGATGCGACCGCTGCAATAATCAACCATGGACGTATGGAGTACTTCGTACCAGGGGATGATTATGATGAGCGTGACTGAAGTGAGCAGTGCAGGGGTTGCAAAGGTGGGTGGTATTGCTGCCTAGGAGGCCTGTGAGCTACCATTATTGTGTAACAGTCGGTGTTGAAGTCTTTTTCGTTGCTGAAGATCTCTTTCAGTGCACTGATACAAGTGGTATTTTGGTTGAGACATTGTGCGCTGTGCTGGTGCTGGTGTACAGTAAGAATTTTACGAAGTAATTATTTGCTGACAGTGCCACCAGACCCAGGATCTGAACCAAATAAACAAATAGGGGAAGCGAGATGCTGGGGATCTGCGGGATCGAGGCGCTGATTGGCAGACTCACGACCTCCGTACACGAAGCAGCGAATGGGGACAGAGTTCAGCCACTCAGCCAGCCTCTGGATGCCAACACCTGGCTTCCTCATGTGTTAAGAATCTACGGTACTTGGGTGCTTTTCGACCCTCCGCATGTGTGGCGTGTTCTAGGGACAGTCCAGCACGGCACAGTAGTCTACAGTGTACTGTAGAACACCGACAGAAGAGAGGACCGGCCCGGCTATTGATTGTACAGCGCAGTAGTCTTTCAGGGTCTGCTGGTACCAACTAAGCTCAGTTCAAGCCACTAAAGCACATTACCGAACCCCCCAAGACGAGAATACTGACAAGCCTTCTTGGTTTTTGGCATCTACTACCAGTACCGTACAAATTGGTTTATAAGATATTATTTTGAATAGCTATCTACTTGAGAACCTACTTTGATCTGAGTAACCTACTCGATCTGAACAACCTACTTGATCTGAGTAACCTACTTGATCTGAGTAACCTACTTAATCTTAATTGCCTAGTTAAAATAATATCTAAGAAACCAATTTATACGGTAAAATGGAAGTTTCCTGGAGAACATCCACTTGCCCTATGAACTTGTATCCAATTCTGTCAAAAGAGGCTCACGCCACTGACCTGTCAATTAGGTTCGAGACCTGGCCCTGAGACTGACATTCTTTCGAACTCCTGCGTATAATTTACATATGGCCCTTTCTCGACTCCATTGCAAAGCAAATACAGTAAGATTTTGGGTCGACATTCGACGGGGTAGCGATGTGGAACTCGGTTCGACAGCACTCTTTCCGGACTTTTGTATCCTGCGCCTGTGCCTCAAACTCGCATTTCTGATCGTCTCTAATATGCTATCTTTATATAGGGTAAAAATCTTCCTCGGAAGAAGAGTTTCCATTATGTTTCTATTACTCATTCTTAAAGCGAACCCCTCCGTTAATTCGTGAAAACCTTACAGAACCGGTACTCTTTTATGTGATCTTGTTGGGAATGGATTCGAATCAACGCGGAGCATGCGATCGGTGCAGGGGACAAAAGTTGAGATGCGTCGGTCTCTCGGGTCTGATGCCTACTTTCGAGTCAGAAGGCCGACTCCAGCGTAACGAGAAGCCATGCGATCGCTGTCGAAAAGCTCAGGTCGAATGTTACAGCGTGAGGCCTGCCTCTCGAACGAGAGCCAGCATCTCCAGTCGGCTGGAGGAGAAGGGCGGACACGGGCCCCAAAGACAACGAACAAAATCCTCGACGAAGACACAACGAAATTCATATAAATCCTCCTCACAAAGTCCTTCGCACCCCACGAACGAAGTGGGGTATGATGACCTCGTCGGCCATGAGCAGCATGCTTTCTCTTTGCAGTCTACAGTGGACTGGCCGAACCAGGCTCAATACGAGATTGACTGGAGTAGCCTTGATCAATGGGTTCCGTCCCCTATGGAGGGCCAAGAGAAGACCTTCGCGGGCCAGGATTCAGCTACAATTGCGGACAGTGCTAGTCCGCCTTATACCATGAGAATGATTCAGGAGCAAAGTGACTACTTTGGCATCCGAACCGAGCATGACATGAATATGGGTGGTCTTGGCTCTCGTAGGAACAACGCCCATACTCCAAGCGAAGCTTGGCTCTCGTAGGAACAACGCCCATACTCCAAGCGAAGCCCAGCGAGCCTCTACTCCGTTAGACTCAGATCATGCCTATAGTCTCAACTCAACCACTTTGCAGACACGTCAAATATGCGTCCAGGAACTCACAGAACTGAACGAGGCACTTCTACGGGACAAGAAAACTACTAATGGAAGAAAACAAGCCGGAGTAAAATCTCCATCTTCTACGTCTTACCCCGCAACCTCAGATTCGAGGACGAGGACAGGTCCGTCGAGTGGTGCCTCTCAATATAACATTGGTCGAACGCTCCAACATAGTCATACCTTTCTACATATTCTGCAGCGTCTTAGATGTACTAGAGTCCCACCAGCCGACACCAGATGTTCTTACTCCCCGAACCCGTATGATGACTCGAGCTCGTCCTCCAGAATGTTGAAAGAGTACAATCTCGAGGAAGCGAGAAGTAGTGTGCGCTCGCCCGCTTCTTTTCTATCTACTCTACCTCTCACGCGAAGCTCCTGGAGAAGTACAACCGTCCCTCCTGGCCCAGCACCACTCGACATGCCAACTCTTCTTTCAGTAATCTGCTGCTATGCCTATATCGTGGAAACCTACTCGTCCATATTCTCGGAAATTCTCGAGTGTATCATCCACTCACCTGAAAACTTGCAGGCCATATGGACAGGCCTGTCGCTTGATGGATTTAGCTTAGATGGCCACTTGACCATACAACTGGAATGTCTCTTGCACATCACTGGACGCATGCTCGACAAGATGGAGAAGATATTGGTGGGCTCCTCGGACTTGAACTCGCAGGGTCAGAATCAGGGACTTCTTGATAATAAATTGGCAGCTGGCCTCTTGGACGCGTTGTATTGCTACAATGATTCCGCGGACTCAGGTGGTGATCCTCGCAAGGAGTTACGTATCAAGCAGGATATGAGGAGTATCCAGTCTGCTCTGAAATGCTTAGATTGAAATGGGACACGGCTACGACAATATAAAAGAAGGGGTGGCTTGCGCCGTCAAAAAGTGGTTTTCACATTAGCATTCCATTTCTCCAAATAATGATACCAAGATGATTTGCTCCTCTCTCCATATATATTGTGCGCGGTTTCATAAAAATTTGATCTCCTATGGATTACTGGATTTGACTTCAGGAAATTTCCATAGTCTGCACAATTCATCCAAGGCCGGCCCACTAGACGAGGACGTCAGACCGCGATGTTGTAAAGCGATCGCCGCTACCTTCTCTCCAATGACAGGAAGGAATTTAAATGCATGATCTGAGCCTCCGGTGGCGACCAATAGACTCGTGCCATAAGCGGGATGATAATCCACAATGAAATCCGTCGATGGCGTATCAGTGTACCAGCACCTACGCACCTTGGCAAAAGGCCTCGTGACAATACCATTGAGGAGATCTGGTTCTTGTCCTGGGACTGCGCCGAAAAATTCCTCAAGAAAGATGCGGTATTCAGCCAAGGTACTCTGTATAGACTCATCCAGACTCGAAGTCTCCAAATCCTTCACTTCGCCACTCCATCCAAAATCCGCATCAGAGTCTTGCTCGAAGATTGCAGAGGTTTCTTGAACTCGAGGCCCGACTTCTACACCCCCGCAAGATCGTACGTCTGCGTATCCGCTGTACGAGAATCTTCCTAGCTTCAGAAAGCCATCGTTGTCTGGGCCGATTGAGAAGACACACTGGTCTGCGTTGACTATGAGTGGTATCTTTCTGTTCCGGAACTCCTCGCATTCTTCCGGAGTTAGTTTTATGAAAGCCACAACCTCGCTGTAGACATCACATAGATCTTTCATGCCGAGGATGTAGGGCGTGTGGCTACCAGCTGCGACGATGACTAGGTCGGCGTAAAGTTCATCTCCATTACTCAACTTGACACCTTTTACAGATGGTTTTTGCTCTGGGAGACTGCCTTCGTTGGTTAAGACAAGCTCTCGAACATATCCTGTTCGGACTTCCAACCGGTCAGACTGAACAACCTGTTGGCGTAACCATGCAATACTTGCACAACCATCCGCCCATCCACAATTGCCAGACACATACCCTCGCAAAAGCTTGGTATCGCTCTCCGAGTTCTGGGTTTCATTCTCATGTCCGCGAGAAGAAACCGGTCCCAGAATTCGACGTATTTCAGACGGAGAATCAAGAACTTGAAGGCTCTCCTTCCCACTGCCTCTCTCGCAGCTCAAATCATAAGCATTCCTGACATAATTGATTGTCTCGAACTCCTTTCTATCTCCCTTCATCGAAGAACCCCTCGCCGAAAGCAGCAATTTTTGCTCGACATAGCGGCCATCCTCTCCCCAAGCTCCTCGCCAAAGACGTTGCGACTCACGTGCAAGTGTTGCGTACGCACTGTGAGGATATTCACTCCGAATGATTCTCGAAGTGTCAAAATTTGCGGATCCCGGATTTCCAACAGATTCCTTGGTCGAGGATGGTTCGAAGTTCCACGGGTCTATTATGGTTATGCGTGTTTTTGCAAATGCCGGATCCCGTGTCATGGAATAAGCTGTCGATACTTCATATTGCGATGTTTAGCGTGATATCTTGCTGTTGGGAAACCTTCACTTACAGCCAAAGACACCAGACCCAACGATGATAACAGATTCTGGGAAGGCCATTTTTCTGGAGTCGAGATATGGTACAATTTACATATACCAATTGAGGGGATGGAAAGATAAAAGTCTTGGCGAAGTGTAGTATATATTCTCGAGATGGAGCGGTCAACAAGAAACGGGGCTTCAATTCCTCACATTTCAACGGAATAATGACCCCACTTTTTACTTCCGTAAATCGATGGGTGCCGAATTACTTGCTGGTATTTAGATCTGCACTAGTTCGATGGCTTTCGGGAGGCCGACTCGTTGAGGCCGAATGCCCCAGATTCGGGGAAGAGTTCGGCGTCACAGATCGGTCTCAGCTCCCACGATATGACTACGAATCCTTCTTACTGGCTAGCCTCTTGGGGCACCATGGAGTAAGTGTATACTCAGATTGTGGGGAAAGACCCCTTGTCGCAGGATCTTGCGTCTTCTACCAAAGCACGAACTTCAAGACTTCTAAGCAATGCCATGCATGTATTACATCCAGTATAGGTTAGACGCCAAGGAATGTAACATATATATAACAGCCTCTTGGATTGAATTTTAAGATTTTGTTGGTCATACCGTTTTACAAAACCCAATAGAAGTCTAGTGTAGCAGAAGTCAATCGTCACCAAGTTCTCATCGAATATCTCAGAATGGCAACCGGTACCCTCACACAGCGTCCTCAGCAGGCTTATCGTATCATATCCCCTGCAAAAAAGAGGTATTCGGGTGTCGAGCATATTCAACTCCATGATATTAGACAACAGACTGGACGCCTGAACCTTATCCCCGATATCTTGAGTGGTCTCCGGTGTGAAAACGACAAGGAGTTGCCTTCTTTGCTTCTTTGGGATAGTCGTGGCCTGGATCTTTTTGATGCTATTCTTGACTGTGATAACTATTATCCAGCGACTAGAGAGCCAGAACTGTTGGAGAGACAAGCGTTCGGAAGATTGCGTCTACTATCTCTTCTGGTGACAGAGTGATTGAGCTGGGTGCTGGGTAAGAATAACGACCCCATTATATCAGGTTCAAAGACCATTGTACTTATTGGACATCTTCCTACCTAGTAATATGCGAAAGACGGCTCTCATTCTACGCACACTGGAAGATCAAGGCAAAGAAATAGAGTATTTTGCTCTTGATGTCGCTCGACCAGCTCTGAGGGCCAGTCTTCGCGAGCTTGCCATTCTTTTCCCTTCGCACTCCAGGATAAAACTGCAAGGTCTTTTAGGAACCTATGAAGACTGTGCATCCTGGCTCAAGTGCAACGATAGCATGGCAAAGACATCTATTCTATGGCTCGGTAACAGCATCGCCAATTTCAGTCCAGCAGAGGCATCTACACTCCTAGCTAGTTTCCTCCACAGCGGCCGCCGAGCTCCAACCATGATCATTGGCGTCGACGGATGCCAAGATCAAGGTGAAATTGCCAAGTCGTACGAGAACGAGAACTCTGTCAAGTTCATACTGAATGGCTTAACGCATGCTAATCACTTACTCGGCTCTGAAGTCTTCGGACCATCTGACTGGGGATTTGCGGCCCGGTGGAATGCCAGTACCATGATGCATGAAAGTTTTTATGTGGCTAAGAGGGATATCACGCTGGTGATTGCAGGTGAAGCCTTTCACTGCAAGAAAGGTGAGTTGGTGAAGGCTATCATGAGTGGGAAATGGCCTTTGAAGCAAGTTTCGGCAACGTGCAAGAAGGCTGGAGTTCAAGTCCTTGACAGCTGGTTGAATGAAGAGCAATCATATGGTGCGTTGAAATTATCTAATAAGCTCTTTTGACCTCGACTAATAACAATATAGGAATCTATTTACTTCAAAAAGAATTCGGTCAACCCGCCACTGTTTGAGCACGCAATTGCGACTTTTGCATGTAATGATTGATATCGGCAAATCTGGTTATTTTCAAAAGGTATCAATAGGGAGGACATGGGGTGTTTACGAATAGAATTGAATATTTTCCGTTGTATCTAGTTTTAAATCAAAATCGATACTCTGCATTTAAGTAATAGATTTTGGGTAGAGCCTCATTGTATACCTATACATCTACACTATGTATAGACTCATAAAGAATAGATGTTCGCGGAGAATTTCAAAGACACAAAGCTTTCCTTCAACTTCTGAGACTAATCCAAGCCACCAAGCTTTACCTGGTACTGTAGGTAGGTAGGTACAGTAGATGCGATCTAAGGCATTACAGCGCATGCCGTGCTGTAGCTCCAAGCTCCAGGGAAGAGTACACTAATTTTCGGGCGACGTCGTCGCTAAAGGATTGGCTGTGGAGCCCGAATCTTAGCGCGTTGTTGCCCCAGGTCGAGCTTACTGTACCTGCGTCTGATTTTTCGGACCGAAAATGTAACACATCCACATCCACCTCACATCTTCAGCCCCATCTAGATACGCAGCCTTCCATGCCGTACTTAGCTCTTTCTACTGTACCAGCCATCACCGACAACCGTAACTGACTTCGGGCTGACTTATACAGCGGTTTGTACTGCGCCACTAGTGGATCGTGCCCAGACGAGACCGACTTGTTCCTCCAAAGCTTGACCAGGCCGAATGGCTTGTTTACGCCTCAACATGGCTTACAAGCATTCATGGTTCATCATTAGCACCACGAGATACAATCTCGTAGGATCTTTAACTAAGAATGCTCTTGGATACAAGAAGCTACAATCTCGAATGATACCACCAACCTAAGAGCTAGCGACTTACATTTGAAGTCATCTACTCCGGGATATCCCAAACCTACTTCTCGTCTGTACATAATTTATTCCTCAATCTCTCCATAATTATTCCACCCTATACATCCTCTCATTATAACTCACTCACAACTTCGCCATGCCGACGTCATCGAGAGACCTCCGGGATGAAATACTCGTGTCACCGAGTAAACAAGTCACAGTTAACAAAGCACTACCTCTGGAAAATGGGGTTTTTGTGTACGAGACTGATTCAAGTTCGACTGATGAGACGAAATCTATCCTTGAAGTTCCAGAGGACAGTTATTCACAGCCAACGAGTAGTATACTGAGTGACGCGGACGAGAGACGTATCTTAAGCTGGAACAGTAATATTCGACCTTCTCTAAATCAACGCCTTCATCACGCATTTTCAGAAAAGGCCCTAGACAACCCGAGCACTCTAGCAGTTCATGCTTGGGATGGAGAACTGACTTACTTACTCCGAGCTGGATATTTTATCTTCAAAATTAGCCCGTCATATTGCTGGTCTTACGAAAAACCAAGGCAATCCGACGAGAGTCGCCTTCTGCTTTGAAAAGTCAAAACTGGCTATAGTCTCAATGCTGGCTATCTTGAAGGCTGAGTGTACATGTATACCGCTCAGTACCACTGACGAGGACCATCCCGTGTCGAATGTGATTGCAGATGTTGAACCCGGAATCATCTGCACATCTGCAACATATTCTGATAGATTTTCTAGCTTCCGGGGAACAGTATTGGAAGTCAACTCAGATTTACTTGAAATCTTGGAGGCACAAGACCAACTGGACCATGAGCCGAGGGAGCGCCCGCCTTTCATTCACTATACCGCCGGTAGAGCCGGCAGGCCAAAAGCTGTCTTGCAACAGCATGCTGCCTTTTACACGGGTATATTAGCTCTAGGAAATACGATGAACTACGATGCTTACTCTAGAGTACTACAATACGTTCCCTATACAAACAACATAAGCGTGGGCGATATCTTCGGATGCTTCTTCTACGGAGGCTGTCTTGTGGTGCCGTCCGACGACGAGATCTTGACTGATCTGACGGGATCAATCAACGACTACGACGTGACTCATGCTTACTTGACTCCTGATGTTGCACGTACTATTGATCAATCGGAGATTCTTCAATTGTCCAGTCTGGCTTTGGGAGGAGCTTCATTGACGGCAGAAGATGTGGAATCATGGAGTGTTCAGACAGAGCTGATCAAAGTCTACGGAACGGCAGAGACTTCTGTCTGGTTCTCAGCGTCGAAGTCGCCCTCGCCCAACGTTTTTGTTCCCTCGAACATTGGAACATCCTCAACTGCGTCTTTGTGGATTGTGGATCCATTGGATGTCCAGAAGCTTGTGCGCATAGGTTCCGTTGGCGAGCTTGTAATTGGTGGTCCGATTCTAGCACATGGATATCTGAATGACGACGCAGCAAATGCCGAAGTCTTCATTAGTAACCCTGTCTGGGCGATTTTGAGACACGATCAAGATCATCAACGCTTTTTCCGTACAGGCGACCTTGTCAGGTACTTGGAAGATGGCGAGGTCGAATTCATCGGACGCAAGATTCCTCAAACAAGCTCAAAACCAAGCGGCGAGGTACAGGTCGAAGATCACATTCAGCCTGACCTTAAGCTCTCGATTCCTACGGATGATGTCCCCAAATTGGTTGAGATTGCAGCTACGGCATGCAAGGTTCAGAAGAGCCAAATAGAAGATATCTATCCAGTCACCTCAATGCAGGAAGGTCTTTTTGCTTTGTCCATTAAAGAGGACGGTGCATTTATCAAGCAACACATCTTTACCCTTCCACCAGCGCTCGATATAGAAAGATTCAAAGCGGCTTGGACACAAGTCATTGCGGAGTCCACAATCTTACGAACAAGAGTCATTATGATGAATTCAAACGAGCTTAACCAGGTCGTGGTCCGTATAAACCCTGCCTTTGCTGAAGCCTCAGATCTGGATGCCTACTTGAAAGATGATCTCGATGATGGTATGATTCTCGGTAGCCCTCTTGCTCGGCTTGCAATTATTAAAGAAAAGACGGCTGCATATTTTGTCCTGACAACTCATCATTCCATCTACGATGGTTGGACTTTGGCTTGCCTCTTCGAGCGCGTTAGCGAGGCGTTTGAAAACAAGGACTTACCTCCGGCTGCTTCTTTCAATACCTTCGTCAAATATTTGCAGGCTCTTGATAGAACCAAGCAAGATGAGTATTGGAAAGGCCAAATGGAAGAAGCGACTATGACCTCTTTCCCAACCCTACCCAACACTTTCTATCAACCTAATCCCAACCAGACGTATACTAGAGATATCTGTTTCACTCGCGTCAAAGGCTCTGCAATCACGACGCCGAGCCTTGTACGTGCGGCATGGGCACTGACTATCTCGCGGTATACCGACTCTAATGATGTGACATTTGGGGAAACATTATCTGGAAGAAATGCACCGGTCAAAGGAATTCACTCATTACTCGGCCCGACCATTGCTACTGTGCCAATCCGTGTCAGGATAGACAAGAACGCAAGTTTGAACCACTATCTCCAGCAGATTCAAGATCAATCAATCCATTGGAATGATTCCATTCGAGCACACTGGGCTGCATCATATAATGCAGCTAAACGACAATGCAAGAGCTGCCTGCACATTTCAGACCTCTATCATCGTCCAATCACGCACAGAAGCTACGGGACTTGATAATTTGGGCTGCCGCCGATACAATGACCTCTTCAACGCTTACCAGCCATATGCCTTGAACATAGAATTTGAACTAAATGAGTCTGGGGGCTCTATCCTCACCTCATTTGATGACCAGGTTATCGATCGAGTGCAGGTACAGAGGATTATCGCTCAGTTCTGCCAAATACTGGAAAAGGTTAGCCTCGAGGAAGTGGAAGTTGCAGTTGACGATGTGGCGACTATCACTCAGGAAGACCTAGAGGAAATTAATCGCTGGAACACGCCTCCGCCTGATAAATTATACGAATGTGTACACGAGACATTCCAACGACAAGTTGCATTGAATCCTTCGGCGGAGGCAATAGTGTCTTGGGACGGGAGCTTTTCATATTTGGAACTTGATGAACTGTCTACGAAACTGGCACATCATTTACTCGACCTACACATCACTTTAGAAATGATTGTACCTGTGTGCTTCGACAAGTCAAAATGGGCTGTGGTGGCAATACTTGCTGTGCTTAAGGCAGGCGGCACATCTTTAGCACTTGATCCTTCTCATCCAGTGGATCGTCTTCGCTCTGTGGTCAGCCATGTAGATGCAAAGATTGTCCTTGCTGGAGAAATCCATAAAGCGAAATTTGTTGACTGCGTGGATAGTGTTGTTGTAGTTGATGAGGAATTACTCAACTCACTTCCGAATCCTTCTGGACCATTGTGTGTATCGGTACAACCAAACAACCGTGCATTTTTGATATTTACCTCTGGAACCACTGGTACTCCGAAGGGAATCGAGTGGGAACACCAGGGCGTTTGCAGTGCGTCCCGGGAACATGCTGCTGTATTCAACGTTGGACCTGGGTCTCGTTGCCTACAGTTCACAGCATTTGCATCAGATGTGCATATCGCGGATATCTTCACAGCGCTCATGTATGGCGGCTGTTGCTGTATTCCATCTGAGGAAGAGCGGATGGGTCATATACCTGACGCGATCAACAGAATGAAAACAGATTACGCCTACCTCACGCCGACTGTCGTCACTTTATTCCATCCTGATGAGGCCCCTAGCCTCAAAAAGGTTGCACTTGGTGGCGAGACTCTGACCAAAGAGAATGTACGCCTTTGGGCTGGCAAAGTCTTCACGATCAATGACTATAGCGCTTGCGAAGCCGGAAACTGGGCAACATACCGTCATGTACTCCCTGGTACAAATGAACCATCTAACGTCGGCCGGCCAGTGGGCGTTGCTACATGGCTAGTTGATCCAAACAACTATAACCGATTAGCTCCAATTGGAAGTATTGGTGAGGTTTTCATCGAAAGTCCCTGCCTGGCACGCGGATACTTCAAAGACAAGACGAGAACACAATCTGCATTTGAGCTCAAACCTGCTTGGGCACATGCCCAACCTGGATCTACTCGCCGGATGTACCGAACTGGTGATCTATTACGTTACAACAGTGATGGTACCCTCGTCTTCATTGACAGGAAGGACACACAAGTCAAGATCCGAGGCCAAAGATTGGAAATCAAAGGAGTAGAGAGGAAGCTCTCAGAAATCCCCACTGTCAAAAGCTCTGCCATCTTTTTTCCAAAGGTGGGACTATGCAGCAAGCGCCTCGTTGCTGTAGTTTGCCTTAAACAATTTTCCAAAGAGCAGGGTCTCAATGGCATTCGCATCTTAGAAGACCACTTGCAAGGGCCAGCATCCTCTACCATTTATGAGATCCGGGACAAGCTTGCAGAAAACCTTACCGCTTGGATGATTCCTACCCTCTGGATCGTGGTCGAAGAAATGCCGGTGAATAGTTCCGGAAAGTTGGATCGGAAGAAGGTGTCGGCATTTGTGGAGACTCTAGATGACAAGACGCTTGAGCAGGTCTCAAAGATGATGATTGTAGAGAATTTTCAGGAGCCCGAGACGGAGATGGAGAAGAATCTGCGGCGCATTATCAGCCAGGTCTTGAATGTACCTGCGAACCAGATAAGTGCTACTTCATCATTTTTACGATTAGGAGGTGATTCTATCACAGCAATGCGCGTCATGTCTGAATGTCGCAGGGAAGGTATTCTCCTCTCCGTGAAAGACATTTTGCAAAGCCAGACGGTTGCTGGGCTGGCTTCTCAAGCCCGACTTCAAGTTGATGAGGTATCTAATGGGGTCAAAGACGACGGCAAAGGCGCCTTGAATGGCCAATCCACAACGCATGTGCCACTCCTAAATGGATCTGATCTGGACCGTATATACGAGTCAGTCAAGAGCCAAGCGTCACTCGATAGCTCGATGGTCGAGGATATATTTGAAGCGACAGATTACCAAGCGTCTGCTCTGGGACAAGTATTGTTGAGACATCGCGGTGATTTAGCCTATCATCTATTCAGTGTCAAAATGGCGGCAGATCTCCCTAGGCTGAAAGATATTTGCAGAATAGTCGTTGATAGGCATCCAAACCTCAGAAGTACATTCGTCAGTCATGGTCGCCAGGTTTACCAGGTAGTCTCAAAATCTCGCAGCATGGATTTCCAGGAATACGGCCCTGGAACTTCCGTGGATGCCTTGATTGAAGATGATCTGGAGGAGGGCGTCTCTCTGGGAGGTCGCTTGGTGTGGTTTAAGCTTGTCAAATCTGAGAGCAAAGCAACTCTGATCGTGCGTCTACCACATTGTCTCTACGACGCGACGACTCGCGCAAAATTGGCCTCTGATCTTCAACGTGCATACGAAACTGAGGAAAGCATCAGCTCTCCAGTTGAGTCATCGCAATTCGTTGAATTTAGATCCCAGACTCGTCCCTTAGCTGAGAGCTACTGGCGAGAGTACTTGGCTGGCAGTATTCCAACACAGATTATCGGCAGACAAAGTCCGTCTTTTACTTGCTCACGACAGACAACTGTCTCCGACGAAATTGCAGTAAACTCTCTGAGGGAGCACGGCGTTACAATCGCCACAGTTGTCAAAACCGCGTGGGCGCTTATCCTTGCCGAAATGTCAGGTCGACAGGACATCACGTTCGGGGAGACAGTCTCAGGACGCAACATCTCTTCCATCAGCGCGGGAGATTTGGAGAACGTCTGTGTCAATATTGTCCCTCTAAGAGTTAAGGTCCAGCCCGGATCAACAGTCTTAGATCTCCTACACGACGTTCAGACCAGACAGCTTGCCCGGATGCCATTTGAGTTCCTTGGTACCACTTCCATCGTGGAGAGGTGCACTGACTGGCCCAGCTGGACACAGCTTGGATCAGTTCTTAACCATGCTCCACTGCCCGAAGAACAACCAAGTGGCCCATGGACCGATGAGGATATTCGCGGAACTATCAATGCCTCAGCTGATATTAACATCATGACGCATCCACTGGGTACTTCTCGTCTCATCGTCAAGATGATCTTTGATCGATCAAGTTTATCTCCAGATTACGCCTCGACCGTATTCCAGCGCTACTGCAGTCTCATTCAAGACCTGACTACAGATCCTAGCATAAAGAGCATAGAACAATTATCCATGCCATGGACCGCAAACAGTATTCCTTTACCTCAAATCTCCAAACAGATTCCAAGCTCTAAACCGCTATCTGTTACCTTACCAGAACTTCACCGCATCGAGAACATTGTTCGAAAGGTCTGGGAGCAGGTTCTAAGACCTTTCGACGAAGGAAAAGAAATTCCAACTAATTTACCATTTTATGAGCGCTGGGGTAGTCTGGTAGCTGCAGCTCACTTTTTGTTTGTTTATAAGTCTTTGGGTGTGGTGGGGTTGAAGATGGAGGATCTTTTTAGGGCTCCTACTGTTGATGATCAGGTTGCTCTTTTGTGTGCTGGTAATTTTTCTACGTGATATGTATAAGTACACTTACAGAATGCAATAAATTATTTCTCTCTCTTACTTAACTATGATTCAATATACTGTATAAATTAGTTTATAAGATATTATTTTAATTAAGATAATTAAGTAAGTTACTAAGATTAACTAGATTATTAAGATTAAGTAGATTATTAAGATTAAGTAGGTTACTAAAATTAAGTTAATTACTTGAATCTATTACTTATATATATCAAATAACTAATTATTCAAACTATTTTCTTATAAACTAATTTGTACAGTATATTGAAAATGACTACCTAATCTGTGGAAGTGATGTAGAGTTGAACGATCGATATGAATAAGCAAGACCTCCTAGACATATCTTTACATAATCAGCACTGCGGTCTCCAGGCTCTGAGAAGAGAACTCGACATTGATACTAAGAAAGAGTCCTGGCTTATTAATGATCAACTAGCTATAAAACTCACTCATACCTCAGTCGTTGTTTTTGTGTATGGGGGCAGCTTTCTTTTTGATTGTTCCTAAATGGCAACTTGAACTTAATCATATTCATATCCTCCGAAGTAGACTAGTTCTGCACTTAAGTAAGTAACATGATGTGTATATATATAGCATATTGCTTCATGAAAAGTTGTGATTATTATTCTTTACTATCTTTTACTAAATCAACTTAGGACCAAATCTCAACTCAAGGAGAATACCTTTTTTTCATCTTTGTTACATATATCTTATTAAGTGAAAGAAGGTATCATCTATAATTACTCTTTTTAATATATCTTGATCTTCTACTCCTATAGTAACTTATTATCTCCTACTATTAACACTTATTCTTAAAGTGTCTAAATCCAAATATATCTAAATATATCTCAAAGGATAATCCTCGATTAAGAAAGGCCCGTCACCGGGACGGCCCCGTCCGAAATAACCTTAAAAAGAAGTTTAACCCCGCCATGCTAGGTAGATCCTTTCGGATTTTCCAAGGGTTCCCTGGCACGTCAATTTGAACTTTCTAGGTTCTGGGTACGTACTGTAAAGGTAAGGTGGGTTCTGGACTTGTGTTTAAGGAGACGTTTCTCTCTTTTTTGTTAAGGAACTGCTCCAATTTTCTGTCTGATATATAGAGAGCTGAGAATAGTGTTACTTTTACATATAGAGGAACTCTGCCTATAGCTCTTGAACCAAAGTACTCAGGTCTAACCTTTATTCATTCATTTGAGCTCTTTGTCATATCGATGCCTATACAGAACACACCCATCATGACCACCGAACCCCGATCCATCCATCATTTATACATCTCAACAATACCTGTATCTCCCCCAGGTTTCAAAATATATAACCCAGCACCCTCCCTCCATTGTTCAATATCGAATTTCCCGAACTAGTGTGCTAAAGTTCTCCCATTCTCGCCTCGAAGACCTTTCGACGTTCAAGATTACTCCGAGTCCCTTCAATACACTCAAAACGACTTCTCGTTCTTTTGTTCTCGCGTACCTAGCTAGATTGATGATTAGAAGTTGCTGGATGAGATCGAATGTCGATTCGAGGTGTATGCAGAACTTGTGGTATGCTGTAAATCATTCATTGAGTGCTTGCTTGCAGAGGTGGTGGGACGGTTGCCTAAGGAAATGGAGAAAAATGGTGCGATTCGACAATTCGGAATTACTATTTCTGCCTTAGCATTTCTCATTGCCTTGAAATGGCATTGTTCAATCAGCTGCGTCCGTTCATACCAATCACTCACTTCCATATCTGATGCACAAAGGCTAACGTGCTCGGACGTTTTAGAACAAACTTTCCTTTGACAAGTTTTCAACCCTATTCTTTACCCTATTCACGTATTCCTTAATTATATATATATATATATATATATATCCAAAAGTAGTATTTTTCATGTCCTTTGTCATTTCACCAGAGTCCTCCAAATTTTTCCTTCTGCTTTCATATCTGAGACCCCAGTATGATGCCTGAGGGACAATTTGTTACTCTTTATCAGCATCCTAATCCGCACTACGGTCTTGATATTCGGTTTTGGTGGTCTAGAAGTGGTAATAATCGAGATATTTTTTGTGGAGGGTTCGGCGTCTTGTGCAGATATGGTTCGAACTGATGGGGCTAGCTGTGCGAACGGTGCTCTTGGGCGTATCAGCAGCGAACAGAGAGTATATAGTAGGACGTACTTACAGTACTCGTGGATACACGCTTGAATTTACCCCGATCACAACGTGCTCGCATACAAGCATGATAAGCTTTAGGTTTGGGACTGACAGTTGGCTATGGAGCGTTCAGCATCATGATTCCTTGGGTACAGGCACAGCTCCTACCGGCTTTACAACTGGACTTGGTTTAACCGTACCCCTGCTACCTCCCTTACGGTCCTTGCCCAGAGTTCCAAGAGACGACGGGAGGTCGTGGAATCCAGGCGCTTCGCTGGATGGCTTGACCAGCCCAGAGAAGCACTTGTCAGCTCCACGATAATTAGCACAGCAAAGAGCAGACTGCTGGAGATTCAGTGTGCGAGTCTTGGCGGCGTTTCGATGTGTATCAATCATGTTGATGGATGACTTATTGTCGTTGTAGAGGGTATTTGGGACGTCAATACTAGGGATCCGCTGTATCCTATCTGATGTCCTGACGGTGACTTCTCAATCTGTACCTACCTAGCCATAGTCGTTGGTTCATTGGCCGCCATTAGCCGATAAGCCCCTCCATCCTCGCCTTGAAATACTGTCCCTTAATTGTATAACAAGCATCGAAGCATAAACCGTATTGCTACGGGGAATAATAGCAAAATTGAAGACGCGGAGTAAGCCCAGTATCTGGTAGTTGCGGCGAGATGCTACGGTGTAGCTTTGAAAAGCCATCCTACGCAATTCGGCCTGTGGATACTGGCAGGCTCAAAGAGAATTGGTATACAACCTGTAAAGATGGCATAGCTAGGAGGAAGGGTACGTAAACTGCGGCTGCAGATCCATATTTTCCTTCGTGTTTTGGTCAACGATACCGCATCATAACCAGCCGTTATTGATTTGAAATCGTCAGATACGTCGCATGCAAATCCAGTCTTTGGTAGGAAGAAAGACGTTGGACGACATATAGCCGCGAAATCGTTGCTGATCCAACATCTTCTAACAGGAATCGTACTAGATACAAGAATATGCCTGAAGAGGTCCATCGCTGAAAAGCATGTTCATTCGTAGTGGGCGATCCTAGTGGCAATGACCGCTCGGATGGCATGGATGTCGGTATTACTCCATAAGACAGGCTCTGTACATAATCGTTGAGACGATCAGGAATCACCGTCAAATGCGCCGAACTCCTTCACTAACGTTCAAGGATAGCGGAGGACGTGATACCTGTTGCAACTTAGCGAAGATATGAATGGCGAGTAACTACACGCTTCCTTCGAGACGTGAATGTAAGCTTGAGACAGCTCAAACAAGATTCCTGGTACCAATATACTTCGAACCAACGGACGTTGCGTCTTGTCACAAAAAAAATGTCTACCTCAGGAAAGAACCTGGTCTGCGCAATGAATGTCAAGCCATCCTTGAATGACTTGTCCTTTGTGCTAGTCGCGTAGAGCAAGACAACGAAGTGAAACAGGACAAGAGACCCTCTTTTCCTAGAATTCATTTCGTGCTTCTACGGCAGTCTATCCTCCAGCCAGAGTTATGTCGTGGGAACTTCCACTGTGCTTTCGAGTCGCAGGCAATGAGAGCGGTGGCAACACTGAGACTCCGGAGCCGCCATACAAACCATGCAAACCTAGAGGATCGAAGCTATATGGATGGTTGCCTTCGCCGTCATAGACTGAATGAATGGCCGTAAGAGAGTCATCCGACGATGATGTTGTCCTCGTTGCCCATGTGCATTAAGAGACGCCGGGACGGATCAGTTCGGCACCTAAATAAACCTCGAGGGAATAACGTTTGTGAAGAGAATGGAGTTAGGCTCTTCACATAGGCCGCAGAGGGACTTCATCTCAGAGTCGTCGGTCAATGCTAGTACCGGCTAAAATGGAGCGAAGTACAGATTGTAGGCTCCTAGACACAATTCCATCGAGGAGTATGGAGCAGTCGGTTTGTGTCTTGCATAGTTGCTGTCGTATATGCATTTTGCCTTTAAATCTAACACCGGTAGGAGGCTGGGCCGACATCTCAACAGTCTCGTTCTCTAGGCTTCGAGCCTTTCGTACTAGGTTTTGTAGAGTCGATCTTCTAACAAAAGCCGGCTCAGGCCCATCGTCGAACCTAAGAAGACAGTCAAGGCTTTCACATCAGCTATGCCAAATGATGAGGGGTCAATCAAGAAATGTTTTAGTAGCAATAAGTTCAACGCCACCTGTATAGGAGGCAACTTATATACTATTTACACTTTGACCGGTAGCGCTGGGACTCTCGTCGAACGGAAGGTGATGGGGGTGCATTCAGGGTGCAAGAACAGTCAAAGCATACGGCACGAAAACTCTTTGACATGTCCTCTCCACGCAAAATGAGATCGACTTCATTTGAAATATGCTCGAGAGTTGACGTGCCAGTTGGTGCCTACGTCGTCACTTGCCAGAAGTCAGCCAAGGTTAAAACCCCATGATGGCAGTTGTTGTTCGGAAAATGCACCTACAAGAGCATGGGACAATGAACTTGACGTGAGCTAGAGAGCCTAGAGTTAATCTCCGTCTTACACTTGTTCATCGTGCGGCTGGTTCCGGAATCGTGGCTTCTATCGTTACAATACACTATGCCGGGCGTTGAATGGGACCCTTCCTGGATGGTGCATGTTCAGTCCCGTTTGAGAGAAGACCAGAAGAAACTGCGACATGGAAAGGCGTTGAGGGCACGCTGCAATGCCTGAAATACTGTTCCGATTTTGTGAAATAGGAAGGCCTGCATACGGAACACATTTCGACTGGTATGCGGATGAACCTCCATAGCTCATACATCACCGCAAGTGCATTGGGAATAACTACCTGGCAGCCGATTCATGGTGGAATATCTACGAGATAATTCCCGTTTGTCGAATCTGTGCAGCAATCAGCCTGTTGGTGTTACTGGCATATTCGACACCCTTGGATCTTCGCATGGCGGCGAAAACCAGTCCACCAAGCCGAAATAAAGAAGGAAGATAATAGTGACATCCGGAAGGATTCGATATCTTTACTTCGTAAAAGCCTCGATAACATACGTCAAGATTCGGTGTAGATAGTTATGATAGAAGGGAACAGGTGTGTTTAGGATGATGATGACGATATGGGGCTGTTGCGGGACATGTTTGCAACACATGGTCTGATACATGCATCTTCCAAATCATAGCAAAATTTGCTGCTAGTATACCGCCCCAGTAATTGGAAGCTCCGCCAGCCGTATGGTACTGTCTATACCAGGACTGGCCTCTTGCTTCAAAGCAAGCAACCCTCGACCGAATCTGGTTGTTCTGACATCCCTGTAGAATCCCTGCGCATATGAACCTAGCTACCACACTCTTACCAAATGGTTGTCCGATTCAGCCGTCGCGCACTGCTTCATTGGTTAGAGAGCAAGGCGCATCCGGTCTTGCATAAGGATGCAGGACAGATACAGCATGCATCACAAGATGCGCCCCGCTAGGTGATGCCTTATTAGCCGTGGTCAACTGTACTGTTAGCGAAGATAGCCCTCTATTGCAGACAGAATGGCAAAAGAAGCCAATGGAGGGCTTCGTACGGAATATTTGGCGTGTCATGGGCGGCCAGCACACACCTCGTAGGTCGTGATAGAGTAACATCATCCACGTCTTTTGCCATACTTCGTATCCTTGATTCGTTTACGGTCTACGAAGGGCAAATCATCGCTGTGAGAAGTAATGGATTTGGTTCAACTTAGATGATGAAACAAGCCTCAAGAGTGGCCTTCGTATGTTCTGCCTCTTGGGCCACTCTTCCCATCCGTCCAGAAGTAGTGTATGGGAATTAGATGGCGATGGCCTGGAGAGTTGGCCTTTCCGGCATGTGCTGAAGAATCTCTACGACCTTCTACCCCGATTACTGCGACAAAAGACCTGCCTTCGAAGGCAAAGGGATGATAAACCATCATATTGAAGACTGCAAGCTGGGATACTAATATCTGCGGAGTCGGGAGTATCCATGAGGGATTGCGGCGTCATTGGTCAATAATTGCCAATGATAACCACCAGCTCACCTAATGGCGCAGTGGATTGGAGCCTCGACTGGAAGATTCTGCAGGCTGCACCGATCCCAACCTTAACGCCAACCCACGCGCAACAACCAGAGAGACGTGCAATACTCCCTGCAACCTACGTCTGCATATGTCAACATCACCGATTTGCGGGAGGGCTGCCGCTGGCATGGGCAGAGCTCCTTCGCATCTTCGATGTAGCCGTGCAGGGAGGACATCGAGTACGTCTGGCGAACCATAGATCAGCAGGTTCACGCACCGCAACAAGACCGGCTTTGTGGCAGATGGCCGCATATTCTTGACCTAGATGCCTCGCTGCTGCCTCTGCCTTCGATGTGTAAGTCGCTCCAATCTCCTTCGAGTAATTTTGCCTCTTGGTTGTTGTGTCACGTGAAGAATATGAGAAAATGTTAGTTAGGTAAATCCTGCTCTATGTAAGGCATTCAGTCTAACATATGTAACCCAACCATATCATCTCTTCTGTTGCCCAGACTCAATGGTCAGCTGCCCCGTACGTCAAAATATATCTATCACGTGATAAACTAATCACGGGGCTGACTACTATTTATCTAACTACCGGATTCACATATATCTGGGCATAGGTGCAACTACAGCATGTTAACTCAGGACTGGTGAGTACTAGTTATAAAGTTGGCAATTCCAATGCTAGAATTATTGATAACGATACGCCGTTTATATTTTTCTCCTGAACGATGGCAGTTCCAGAGAGGGAGAGGTATTGACAATCAAGGTGTGGCTGGCTACTGCAAGCAACTCCTTGGGGTCTTCAACGTGGCTCTGCACTTCTCAGAGCCTTACATGTTCTTCCGTTGAGAAACATCTGCATTAATGCAACTGATATTCTCCGCAGCCTCATCATTGAATGCGTTGTTCAGTTTCTTTTATATCCAGAATCTGCCTTGGGCTCAGAATCTACCACCTCATCAAGAGGAGCCCAGTAGGTTATCAAAAGTCAATACCATCGCCATGGTTTTGCTTTTGGGGTTCTCTCATGGAAAGTAGGTTACTTTCATTACAGAACCTTCCCCAGTTTCATGTACATGAAATATGTCTATCGAGCCGCTGCGTTCGTTGAGGCGTATATGTTCGCATAATGAAGTGTCACATGCTGATGTATATGATCAGGCTGAGCAAGGCATTTCTACGACTCTGTCGAATGTTGCGAGGCCACCACCAATTCTAAAGATCTCTCGCTCATTCTCCCTACCAATTTCATTGCAGATTCCTGGCATTGCATTGGTAAATAGCCCGCAGGGAAAAAATGAAGCCAGTGTACTTGCAGCCCCCTTACAAGTTCCACAGCCACAAGGCAAGTCTGTTTCAACACCTACAGTGCCTCACTAATGGGATTTTAGAGCAGCTCCCATCACTCAGTACTTTTAGGCCTTCAAGTTTTGGGGCTCACATGCATCGTTTCTCGATGCTTCATTCACATCATAGCCAAAAAGACAAACTCGAGGCCTATCGAGATGGTTATGAACAGTTTTGCGACGACCGATGCATGTACCTCAGGCTCTAGAAATATAAGATGCTAGCTGATAAAACTCGCAGATGAAGATTTTCCAGACGGTTGGCCGAGGACTGCAGCTTTTTTTGATAGCTGTGATAGCTTTGGAATATACAGGAGATTTGGACTCTCGCATTCGCGGTTACTCATTACTCAGATGACAGAAATCACGAATATTGAGAAGGAGCTTGCGAAGTTGGACAAGGACGACGAGGAAGGTGGGGAAAAGACAGAATATCGTCTTAGAAGTACATATCATGCTGAAGGACTGGATACTGCAAGAAGAGATCTACAAACCCGTCTCAAAAAAGAGATACTCGAATATGGTACGAAGTCCAATTTTCCGGTAAATACCTTCGACTTAGTTGATACTCATTTCTATAGATACTCTCCTTCTTAATTTTCAGCGGCTTAAATCTCTTGACTCGACACCTGAAAGGGACCATGATAACGTTTTCAAATGGATTTGGCAACACAAACCTCTCGATACTGGGGAATATGATTGGATATTTCATCATAACGATTTTGTTTCCCTTGCTCCTCCTCGAGGGAACCGACTTGAAGATCTAGTTATGAGCTATTTTAATGTTTGGCCAACTTCGTGGATTAAGGTTAGCAATCCTGCTACTGATATTTATATCGCATCGCACTACTAATGAATCTATTGTATAACAGAATCTATTTGTAACGAAGCAGCGAAAAAAGACAAAAGACCCCACAGTTGAATTTTTCTCCACATCACGTATTGCTACATTCGCTAGGCTCATTGTATTAGGGTTTGCCGTCTCAATCTTGTGTATTCCAGTTTTCTTATTTCTTCTGATACCCATGAGCAAGGTTAGTATGTCGTTTATCGTCCTTGCGTTTGTTTTCATATTTTCTAGTATCGTGTCTCTCCTTACAGAAGCGGGAATTCAGGAGATATTTGTTGGAACTGCTACTTACTGCGCTGTTCTTGTGACTTTCTTAGGCAATTTACAGAATTCGGGTAATGCGTGAGATGTGGAAGGATTTCTATTATTTTACTTTCTGGATTCTTTCGTAGATAGTATAGGAGTTCCTTTCTTGCATGTTCTTGTCTACCTAGCGTTTTGGCGATATTTACTTCTGTTAACCCTTAGCTCAATCAAGTCAATTACTGAATCCAACTTTGGTCGCGTCAGAAAGTAGTCACGCAACCTTATTACATTATACAGCGCATTTCACAGCATCAAATAGATCCTGTATTATTATTTACTCTTAATATGCACAGTGTTAGCCCATAGTCAATGTTGCCAAGCGAGGGAGAAAAGGGGGTCTATCATGTGTGTTGAGCATTACACAAGTTTACCTAGTTTCAAGAAAGTGTTTACTAAACAAGTGAAGAAAAGACGAATAATGTATTCGAGTATCTTAGCTTAGATACATTCCATTGAGATTGGGTCATTTTGGACACGTCACATGATCCAAATACGTCCACTTCAAAATGTTGCGATGTTGACGCGCTTCTTGTCAACCACATCTCACCTCATCTTAGCTCAACTCAATTCAATGAACGTCCCACCACGCCCCTTTCGAATCGCAGCTGCATGTGCAAGATGCAGAAGACTGAAGTGAGCGTTCTTTCTTGAGAAAAGAGCTGACAGAAATTGACTTGCAATCCAGAGTCAAGTGCGCGGGGCCTGACAATGTCCCATGTCCTCGGTACGAGAAAGATCTCCAATCAGGATATACGCTAATCTTTGTACTAGGTGTGCATCAAATAATGTGGAATGTATCTTTTCTGCTCCGGGGCATAGCTCCATCACTCCCAGAAAACGGCCTCTACCTAGTGACGAAAATGAACCTGCACAGCAGCAGGATGTCATGAGCCACGAGTAAGTCGATCTTTTGATATTAGGAATGGCTTCCTGATACGAGAAAAAGTGTCAGGACTAGAGTCGATAAATTAGAACAGCAGGTACAAGATGTCACGGAGTTGTCCAACCGCTACTCAAAGCAGCTACAGGATGCTCTTGCTCGGATTAACAGGCTCGAGGAGGTTACGGTTACGCCACGATTACCTCAAGCTTCAGAAGTGCCACAAGAGAATAGTGAACAAGAAGTGCACCAGCTCACAGAAAACAATTATTTTGGCCCTAGTCCGCATAATCCTATACAAGACGCCCTCTTTACTCTCTCATCTGAAGATGGTCCCAGAAATCATGCTGTCAACCACAGTCTCAATATTGTTGCGAAAGGCATTGTCACAGAAGCACAGTGCAAAGAATTTTTCTCATTGTTAGTATCAATTATCAAAATTTGAGCATCCTTTTTGACAGTATATACAGCTACCGCTTGCATTGTGATGATACAATTGCATTTCTTGATGCTGTGAATCCAAGTCTTGCCACTGTATTGCAAACTCCTGTTCTGATTGCTGCGATTTGCACCATTGGAGCCCGTGCCTCCAGATCGCCTCTGTATAGTGTATGTAGAGAAGAGACGGAACAGGTCATTCTTCGTACTGTCTCTGCGAGGTGTAAGCCCGACTTAGCTACCGTCAAAGGTATCATGATTTTTGCGGCGTGGCATCGATTGCATCGAATATGGGGTCAGGTGCTCTGCATGGGCTACGAACTTGATCTTCATGATGCTGCCTTATCTCTTGCACAGACTGGTGAACAAACTTCGGAGACAGTTGATATGGCCCGGACCTGGTTATCGTTCTGCTGCCTGGATATGGTGTAAGTATATCTGCTGGTATTTTATTTGCGGGAAATGCACGACTAAATCTTTGAATTAGCTATCACCTTGATGGGAGGTTCTTGACCTCAGATATACTATCATATATTCCTCTCGGCGCAGAGTTGTGTGCTTCAAAGCATTACAGAACCGTGGATTACAGAATTATGGCGTATTTGGAGATTTTTGGGATCGCTGGTGAGTGAAGCACAACCGTTTAGCACAGCAGTTCTGCACGGCAGCTAATTTAATCAAGCGGAAGCAAAGATTGCCATGTCAAAAGTCAAATCTGATTTATCAAGTCCTCTAGCAGTAGACTCGATAAATCTTTTCCAGTCCTTTAACCAGAAGGTAGATGCATGGTTTTATAAAGTCAACAACGAGATTGACCCACTGTTTCAAACATACTCGAAACCTCAGGACAGAAACCGGCTTCTCACTCCTTATGCATTTGTTCGGATGTAGGCAGATCAGTTCGTCCTGAAGTGCTCTCGCTAACAGCCTTAGGTATGTCAACGGCTCTATCCTTCATGATATGAAAGCAGATACGGTACTCGATGATCTTTCTCGTATTGGTTTCATCCAGACATCTGTAGAGTCTGGTAAAATGCTACTTCGAGCAGCTTTACAGTCACACAACTACCAAAAAGCGCTGAAATACACCATTGTGAGTTGTGAATATGAAAACCAGTATAAATTCTAATGTGATCCGGCCACAGGATTACTCTGGCTCGGCTGTTATTCTCGCTATCAATTTTCTCTACAAGGCAGTAGTTGTAGCTCATCGCTATATCGATGTTGCGTCCATCGCCGTCACGTTTCACGAAATCGTCGAGCTCTTTCGGGAGGCTGATGCGACCACACACGCGCAAGCTGTTGAGAAGATGAGAGTCAAGATTGCTGAGATTGGACATACAGGCTTGTTGCCAGAATCCCCAGATCAAGTCACAACTGAACAAGAGAGCTCCCTCTATGATATTGTCACTGGTGCATCGGACTTTGTCAGAGATCCTGTAAGTTGCATGCTCTTACCTAAAAGATATTGACTAATGACTGGCAGAGTTGGCAGCAGAGTTTCCCCTTGTTCGACTGGTTCTCTACTGAATAAGATTTCGATCCATACAGAATACGATGAAGTTTATCCAAGATTGGCTTGGCTCTCTATCAATCTAATGTACGGGCGAGGTTGTACAACACATTCATTACCTTAAGGAATGTCATAAATCATTAAAGAATCGTTCTATCTCGGTCGCAAGCTGCCGCACCGATTGACAAGCTTGAAATTCATAAATAGCCACTAAGGTTTAATATGAGCAACTACCCCTTGCTCTCATATTAAAATGACTGTTCTGTTCTGTCATGTTTACACAACATATCTGAAGTATGGGTTCTCTTTCTGTATAACATTGAATTAGCACTGCGGGAGCCAGAAGACCACTATACTTACATCAGTCATATCTGAAAGGCCGACTTCTATGAGCGCTTCATGTGATAGCTGCTCTGCACTACTTTGCGTCTGATCACGCTGAAAATGATTAGTAACAAGCAATTCATGATAAGACTCCAACATACCTTGGAGTTGTCTCTTCGACACAGAATATACAGGACGATAAGAAGGATACCTTGTGCTGAAAAGCATACCAGCATGGAGATAAAACCAGACTGGTAATGTGGAGCTTCTGAATCGAAGAATAGCTGTGGACCCACCAGGTTACCCACACAGTAAAATATGAAGTAAAGCGAGTTAACAACAGTTTTCTTCGTGCGTCCAGCAATATTGGCCTGTATGAGACCAAGGGAAAGTACCCATGTAGAGCTAAACCCAGGCATCATATAGTACCCGAGAAGTCGGCCGACCTTATTCGATGACGGCAGAGCATACATCATAGCTGCCCCAGCAATAGCGACCAGGAGACCACCACACATAATGAAGATCCGGCAATTCTTAAAGTAGCCTGCCATCAGTCCAGATATCCAGAGAGCCATGATTTGGGTAACGCCTGCGGGCATACCGAGTAAAGACGTCTGCAGAGCGTTGTACCCAAAACCTTGCACGATCAAAGGGCCAAAAGCACTCACGCCGCCATTTGGGATATTGCTAGCAATGGCGAAGAACAATAGTATCCAGACCTTGATATCGAGGAGAGCCTCCCGTGCTTGATACCATTTGAAAACTTTATTGTCAATTCCAGTTTTGTTCTCGTTCTCGGCAACTCTTTCGATTGCAATGGTCTTCTCTCGTGCTGAGAGCCATTTCGCTTTTGTTGCATTTGGCGCAGCTACAAGGAAGAAAACTGCAGACCAGGCAACTGTTATGGAACCATATATAATGAAGGGAAACTAGGTCTCTGTAAGTATGTTTCTGTCTAGGGAGAGGCATTTTCCTAACCTTCCATGCAGGCAACGCGTTGTGTATAAATCCAATTCCGTACTTGGCTTGTCAGTAAACATAGTCTATATCGGATAATCTCAAGCTTACAGAAATTGGAGCTCCTAAAAACTGTGCTAGTCCATTCATGGAGAACCATAGACTTGTTCGGAAAGGCTGCTCGTCCCTATGATGGTTCAGATCCTTGGTCTTAATGCTAGAGTGTATCAAGCTTACCTCTTGTAATACATACTCGTCAAGAGAACAAAACAAGGACTGACTCCACTTTCCAGCACGCCGAGAAAGAATCGTGCAGCCATCAACCCCGCAAAGTTATTTGCGGCAGTCATACAGAGCAAGACGGTTCCCCACAGACCACTACAATATATGTCAGTACCTACCTTGACACGACTTTTCTTTGGTGGACTTACATCAGGATACCACAGGCCCGGGTAATGTTTACCTTCTGGAAAAGGTAGTTAATTGGGAACTCCCCGGCGAGATAACCGAGATAGAAGATGGTTGTAAGCCCTGCGGTGTCAAAATTTCAGCTAAGGCACATATGCCAAAAGTGCAGGGAGCAAACAAGAGTATTGACTTCCTTCGAGATGTGCATCTGTACGCATTCCCCAAAGTGCTGCATAGGATATGCATGATTTATCCAAGAACTTGCGTGTCATCAGTTCTATAGTTTAATACAAATATGGTATTGGGGGTTTCACGAACTTGAATGAGGTAAGTAATCATCATCTAAATCGGGGACGTTAGTAAATAAGTCTAGCCATACCTATTTTTCAGGAATTGGCTTACAAGGGGCAAGAGAAAAGTATCAATTCGTCGCAAAACTTGACGATTCTCAGCAGCAGTATACTCCATGGACTCCGAAGAGGCATGAACTGCAGCAAGGCCTACATCCCCATTCGGATCTAGTACCATTCCCTCTTTCATCTTATCCATAGTCGGTGTAGTGCTCTCGGCCGTCGCTTGATGAACGCCTTTCTCGGTTGACATGATGACTGACGAATATAGATGCTCGGTCTACAGTTTCAAGTTATCATCTGGAACATTCTGGGAGATCTAGGTTGGTTAAATATATATTCAACAGACCTTTTGGAATCATCCTATTGTTTACCTAGCTTGCTTTCTTATCTCGCGGTACCTGATGCTAGGACGGCGAAGACGGCGAGGAGAGAAGATACGGACGGGCCGCCCGTGATGGCCGTTGCCAAGACTTTATCCATTCCCAGCACCACAACAACATACGAAGTACGGAAGGGGGTACGAGGAAATAAGCGTCACCCCCCCCCCCCCCCCCCCCCCCCCCCCCCCCCCTAACTTACTTTCAGTACTTCAGGGTCTCGAAGGTGTACAGTTTTAATACTGCCCTCCTAGAACTACGTATATTTAGTTACGCTAGCTAAGGGGGTGACGCTTATTTCTTCGTTCCCCCTTCCGTACTTCATTCTTCACAGACAATTACGAAACTAGTACCCTTGTAATACTTCTAAATAGCCTCCTGTATTACGTATATACAGGCGTAATTACTAATAAGAGACTCTGCGTTTGAAATCTGCGATATTTATCGAATATAGTATGAATGATATAATCCTTTAGAACCTTTGTTAGGATTATAGTCATCAAGGTTGGCACCTCTATGTAGGTGTTTTCTATTCTCGTTATATTCAGGGTAATTGAATTTGCCCTTGAGCTTTTGGTGTCGATGACAATTAGAGGCTACTTCTAGACGAAGTGGCGTATAGGCGTACCTAGTCCACTAATCATTACTATTGTTTGACAGAAAATTACAGCAATTCACCTTTACCAATAGCAGCAAGTCGGCCAGACAGCTTGTGCTATTAGTTCTGTGCTAGACTTGTGTAGCACGATTATTACACCCAACAAGGAAAAGTTCCATGCTAAGGTTGAGCTAAAGTAAACTTAGCAACTGGACTACGGAATCTAAATTCGACATAGAAATTATTTTATTTTAGTCACACTCTCACTCGGCCAGGACTCTCTTCAACGTCCGCGAGGTCGCCAACTAGCAAAATGTCTCTCCAGGCCCAGCAAAGCTCGCCCATCTCTTGGCGACGTCTACCAAGCGAATTGCAGTTGATGGTTCTCGAAATATTGGAAGCACTAGAGGCCAATCAAACAACATGTTCACAGCAGCAGCATTGCCTGTCTCCGTATGCGACTGTCAGTCGACAGTGGCAGTGTTTCTTTGAGGGAATAAACTTCAAGTTTCTCATTTTACATCAGTCGGATATCCCGGAGTTTGACAGGATAGTACAGGGTCAGCGAAGGAGATTTGTGAAATACATCTGGCTGCGTTTGGAGCTTCCCGAGTACGACTGCAATTACTGTAACAATCCAGAAAATCCCAAAGAGAGAAAGAAACACAACATCACCTTCACTAACGCACTTTGGGACCTCTTTGCCTGCTTGTCCACCTGGAAGAAGGATAATAGCCAACGAGGACTGGCTCTAGAGCTGAGTGCTTATTCGCCGAGCGACACAAAACACTGTTTCAAAGATCTGGAAACTATAATTAACCGTGATCCGCGGAAGAAAAAGAAAGAAAGTCCCGAGGAGCATCATGACCTTGCTCATGGCTGGGAGAATGGATACCGAATTCGCAGGCCAGGGTATGGTGCTAAAATGAGGATCTTTGGACCCCTTAGCGGCATTAAACTTGCCTTGCGTACAGATTCTGCTCGAAATATGCGAAAACTGCCAGAGGTTACAGTGATCAGTACACTCATTTTTCGCCGACGGTTCTTTCGAGCATTCTCGGTACCCATGGCCATCACACCAATCATCCAATGTTTGACACAGCTTTCTGGCTTTGTATACGAGCCATGGCGTGGAATCAGTACAGATGATCACTGGGGCTGGACGACACAGGATGAAAAACATGAAGTTTTGTTCTCCAATGTGCTCATACATAAGGCAACTCTGAAAAGAGTGTCTATATTTGAGAACTTCAATTATCGCTTTCACTCGAGAAATCAGCGGAATCCTTCGACTGTCTTAGGTCACAGTCTAGAAAGGAGTAGTCGGGATCTATGTAAACTATACGCGTCCAACAACGTTGACGCAAAGGACTTCTTTCATGCATTTTGGCCAGGTCAAGGTCCAAAAACGAAGGACGGTGTGATGTGGAAAAACTTAACTGCTCTGGCCCTTACATCTCTATTGCTCAACCGCCAAGATAGTGATCATTTGTTCCAGGCTGCGGGAGCGGCAGCACAAAGGATGCCGCAGCTGCGGGTCATGGAAATATGGAATGGTAGGGAAGGGGATGCGTGCATATTTCGATATGATACGCGAGGAGAGCAACTAATAATCCATTTGGTAAGTACTTGGGGCGCCGGACTTAGTACACAGGCAAGGGTGTGCTGGGAGGATGCAGCATATGGGCACAACACCCACCATGAGCTTCAGGTATTGTTGTTTCATCTAGACCCGAGAGAAATCGAGAATCCCTTGTCTATTCTTAAATATCTAGTTCTAAGAGCGCGGGTACTGCTCCCCGAATCTCTAAGACAAATGAGAGTGGCCTTACAACCAGGGTATATGAAGGATGGGTATAATCGGCAAGGGCCTGTTTGGTTGCAGAGATTATAGTTGAATAGGACACCCTTTTCGTGCATTTATGTGTCCTAGGCTTAAGTACAATGGTGAGGGCGAAAGTATCAAGACACATTAACAGAGAATACAAGATTATTGAAGTTTATAAGGGTGTACACTCTTCTGAATAAATAAAGTAGGTTCTCTATTAATCTTGAACTCCTAGCTTCTTATAATCGAGCAGAATGAAGAGGTATCTTTAGTTACCAATGAGTTTACTATATTTTATCAAGAGTATGTAATATAGTATTTAGTCATTCAAAGCCTATGTAAAGCTTTACTTAGTCTAAGAGTTGTCCGAAGACTGTTTTGCTTGCGCCTTTTTAATGCATAACTGGTAAATAGAGTGCTCATGAGTTCTGGATTCATCGGTTCGGACGGGCCGTCCGTGATATTTTTCTGCGCTTATGGAGATCCAATCATTGACAACACTATATTACATGGGGCCGCCTGTCTAGCCTCCGTCCCCATTCTTCTGCTTTCGGTTGAAAAGGGCTCTTATTCAAATAAAGAACTTTTCCATCATTAGTAGTACTTATAAACTCTTGAATCCTTAACCTTCGATAGAAATTCACTTCCCTCAACTTACAACAAGATGACCATTGTGCGAGCTTCATACCCGTCGAGCGACATGGTCCGAGAACATGTCGAATCAGCAATCAACGAAGCAGACACAGAGTTGAAGAAAATTAATCGTGAGGTTAGTCCCTAATTTCCATGCCAATATAAATATTCAGGGTGTCAAATCAAGCACAGCTAATAGCTATTTAGATATGGGAGAATCCAGAAGTTATGTTCACAGAAGTGAAAGCTTGCAAGCTTATTACCGATTGGCTTGAAGCGAGAGGTTGGATTGTAGAACGAGAAGCCTATGGTATCAAAACGGCGTTTGAAGCCAAATTTTCCGTAAAGTCAGGAGGTCGAACTGTATGCTACAATGCTGAATACGGTATTTTGGTTCTGAGAACTCTTCTTCAGTTATGGTCGCTAAAATTTCGTCCCTAGATGCTTTACCAGGAATTGGTCACGCGTGCGGTCATAATTTGATAGCAACTTCCTCTCTAGCATCAGCTGTGGGCGTCTCAGCTGCAATGACTAAATTCGACATCGCTGGAACGCTTATCCTTATGGGAACTCCAGCAGAAGAAACAGGCGGCGGCAAATATATTATGGCTCAAAACGGAGCCTGGAAAAACGTCGACGTCTGTATGATGTCTCACGGAATGCCCAACTTCTCAACACCCCTCTGCATAACCAAGGCATCATGGAAGTTCCGCGCTAAGTTCCATGGCAAGTCTTCGCATGCTGCTGCGGCTCCTTGGGATGGTAATAATGCTTGTGATGCTATTGTGCATGCTTATAATGGACTCGCGCTTTTAAGACAGCAGATTCAGAAGACGGATAGTATTCAAGGTGTCATTCTTACGGCTGGGAAGGCTCCGAATGTCATTCCTGATTTTGCTGAGGGGAGTTATTCTTTGAGGAGTCTGAATTCGAGGACTTTGGAAACGCTCAGGAAGAGGGTCATTCCTATTTTTGATGGTGCTGCTGCTGCTACGGGGTGTACTGTTGAACTCTTCTGGTATACATTCTAAATCATGCGCTTGCTTGTAAATTGGTACTTAGAAGACTGACTGGTTTAGGGATGCTCTTTACGAAGATGTGGTTACGAGTCATGAGCTTGCGAACCGGTATCGAGATTATATGATTAACAACCTTGGAATGCCAGCTGAAGAAATGTTACCACTTGATGAAGCCGAGAGGAAATATACTCAGAATGGTAGTTCGTAAGTTTCTCTGAATTATTACCTTTTTATAACAATCATTTGAGACATATATATATAAATTCTTACTTATAACGAATCACAATATAGCGATTTCGGAAACTGCACATACATCGCTCCGGGTATTCAAGCCATGTTCGCTATCAACGCAGCAGATATGCCACATACGCCACTTTTCTGTGAAGCAGCAGGACGGGATTTTGGACATCAAGAGGCTATTAGAGCGGGGAAGGCTAATGCGTTTGTTGGAGTGGATGTTCTGATTGATGATGGGTTTTCTGAGAGGGTGAGAGGGGAGTGGGAGGAGGCTATGAAGGTTGGGGCGGCGTGATTATTGGGATGGGCTTTTATTTATAGGAGGTGGGTTGGAATTTGGAAGGGTCTTGGTGGTGTGAATAACTGGATGATTACTCGGATTAAGTGAGTTACCCAGATCAAGTCAGTCACTCATGTTTAAAATAAGTTTCCTAGTTACTTGGAGCAAGGTGGGTAGTTACTTTGTTTTAAAATAACTCAACTAGGTGCTTAAGTTAAGTTAGTTGTAAGACACTTAGGCTAAGTAGGTTATTAAAATTAAGTAGGTCACTGAAATTTAGTATGTTGTTGAAATCAAGTAGATGACTCAAATCAAGTAGGTTACTCAAAGTAAATTAGCTACCAAAGTTCCAAAGACATTGGCTACCCGAAAAATGAAGGACTCAGGCTCAAAATAGGGAGGTGGCTCAAACCAAGTAAGATATCCAGAACAATTAGGTAACTCGGAATAAGTAGATTACTCGGAGCAAGTAGGTTACTCAAAACAACTGGGTTATTCGGAGTAAGAAGTAACTTAAAAAGGTGAGTAGGCTTTATGTGTCGGTTATTTATTGGTGCGGTGTCGTTAATCGGTGTCGTTTAAAGTTGACGCGGAGCGAATTCCCGCTCTCAGCCTCGCGATCGCGACCACCAACTACGTGGAAGCTCATCCAACCTTTCCCATTCTCTTCCATCCTTAGTCACAATCACCATCTCAAGCCTTAGTTGGTCGCAATACTTGCTCTGTACTTGCGCCTGATCTCCTTCAGTGTCCAACCTCCTAGCGCAACCAAATTGGTACCTGTCGATCACGAATGCAATACCAGTAGTCAAAATGGCATCTCAGGACCCTCCCTTGGATGAGGTTCAATGGAAGGCACCCGACAAGGTAATGGAATTGCGCGGCATCCATGAGAATTCAATCCTCTATTATTTCGCATACTCGCCCTTCTTTGACCAGACCTCCAACAATGCCGTCGTATTCTCTCAAGCAATGCGAAATCAGAGCATGCTACCCCTCATCGAGACCCGCGCGGCTTTCGAGGGCTACCTAAAGACGATGTCAGGATTGGAATATGTTGTTGCGCAAGAGCCTGCAGAGATGGCTCCGGGTACGGGCACAGGAGTTTGGGTCATTAGGAAACAGACGCGGAGGAAGAGGCAGGGCCAGGAGGACGAGATTACCATACATGCGACGTATTTTGTAGTCGGCGAGAACATATACATGGCTCCTACTTTATGTGATATTCTCAGCGGGCGTATGGTAAGATAGCCACTCTCCCGTTGATCCACCCCTTTTGTACACGACATCTAACGAAATACAGCTCCAAATCACCTCCTCTCTTAACAAAATCATGTCTAAAGCTGCCTCTCTCACCGAATTCACACCCTCTCTCGGAAATACCTACCTTCCACCAGCTACGAATCGATCAAAAGTTACAGAATCACAGCCCAGCCAAGCAAGTCAAAATAGCCAAGCAAATACTCCCCTTCCCGACTCTGTCCCAAATTCCAAGAAAGTGCCCACCCTTCAAACCTCGACAAGCAGCAACCTCAGCACTCGTCTCCTCGAAGAATCGCTCAGCATTTCGCTCAAATATGGCGATGAATATATGGATGAGAACCCCATCACCGGCTTCCCAGGAGATTTCCATCTTTCAACAACGGGCAGGAAGGAAAAGGATAAGCTTATGGTGCCGCAGGCTGGAAAGAATACTGTTCTGCCGCCAACAAAGATCACTATTCCACCACCAACGATAAATTCGAAGACAGACAGTCCAACAGGAAGAAAAGGAAGCAAGGCTGATAAGAGTCCGAAGACGCCTGGGATGCCAAAACCTAAGCGGAGGAAGAGCAAGGCTTTAATGTCGGGTGGCACAAGTCCTGTGTGATTGAGCTTCGGTGGCGTGCAACTGATAAAAAAGCATAAGTTTGGTGGGACTTTACACTATTAGACGCTTTACGACTTCAAAGACGATACCTGATTTCACCATCTTCCTATTGCCACGTTTGGATTGGACGTCTCGGGAGTGTTCACTTTTTGAGCAAGGGTCGAAGGTGATTTCTAAATTCTCACTTAAAAATAGACATCAATATTATGATACTAAGATGCATGAAAAATAGGCGTTTTTAGGAATGGAAAGGAATATACCCCTGCATTAGGTCTGTAATTAGAGCAGCGAATCAAAATATCATTCAGACTGTATTGCCAGTGATGCACTATCGTATCTATCTCATGTCAAAAATTCAAAAGGTACAGCTTGTCGCCAGAACGTTTGAATCTTTGCTTAACGCCCCCAGTCTTTTTTACAGCAACGAACTAAGTTATATACTAGGTCTTGCTTTCTCAGAGGGGGCCATCAGCCCTTCCCTGTAGCTTTAGCCTGCTTGCCATATCAAAATACGCTTCCGCCATCTTATCACTCCTATACTTTCCACTCTTCTCTTTCCACAGTACCGTCCTCAACCCCAAAATCTCCAGACCCCTAGGAACGCGTTCTTCACCCTCTACAACAAAAACAAACTCCTCAATAGACCAACCCCCATAAATTAACCCATCAACATCCGTAAAACAATAATCATCAAACACCTTCTCCTCTTCACTTCCATCTCTTTTAGGAACAGCAGTTAATCTCCACACCTCGATCCCAGGATCATCCCAATTCTCGTTCGTAGGTAATAACCTTGCTTCCCATTTACTTTGATCCTCGGGCTCAGGAACTCCCTTTAACATTCCATATGTAGCCAGAAAATCCGTGTTATTTGATATCCAACTCTTAACAAGGAGACCCGGTCCGATGTTGTCAATCTCTAATGAAATAGACCAACTTGAATTCTTCCCATTCACATCAGTTGTATCGCTCAAATCAAAACTCCCATAAAATCCCTCATACCTCTCCCTCACATCCTCCCTAACCAACGCCTCAACCTCCGGCACCAAAACCCCAACAACTTGTTCTCTCAAATCGAACTGAGCTTCTTGAGCACCAGCCACCAATATCGTAAGTCCGATTCCGAATTCTGGAATCAGGATTATACTACTGTAGTAACCGCCGAGGGAGCCGCCTTTGGTTATTAGATCTATTGGTCTCTTATCTGGTGTTAGTTTGGAGGTGCGCAGGATTTCCCAGGGAGTGCCGTAGGCGGATCGCGCGTTCGTTCGAGGAGGTCCAGGATGCGGGCTTTAGGAAGGTGTTGATGGTGGGTTTTGAGAGTAGGGGTGGTGTGGTGGTTAGGAGCGAGCGGAGGTAGTGGGATAGGTCGGAGGTTGTTGTGTAGATACCACCTGAGCTATAAGGATGATATGGACTGTTAATTTCAAAAAGTCATAGATATTTCAAGAACGGGGTAGTATTAGCAAGTAGATCGGATCACCTACGGGATATCAGGACCGAGTTCTTGTCTCCAGTCATTGGGACCAAATGGGATTATACCCTTTGAATCGTTCGGTTTACTGGTGCTTGTATTGTCCATACCTAAGGGTTTGAAGATTGTAGATTCTACGATTTGGGAAAATGGTTGGCCGGTTACGTTTTCGAGGGCTAGGCCTAGGAGACTGAAGGCTATGTTTGAGTATGTTGATCGGTCGTTTGGTGAGAATATAGGTGGTTGACGGCGGGCTATTTTTATGATTTCTGAAGAGGGGTTAGATTGTTAGTTATGCATGCCAAGGTTGTAATTTTTGTTTCTAGCTGGAATGAAATGCTGAAGGGAAGGGTAAAGAGTTTGTGGATTTTGTTTTCCGTTGGCTTGATAGCGGGTTTCTGGATTGTATTTTTACTTACCACTTGCTGTACATGGTCTATCGTCTGAATTCTTCATGCATGGCTTTAAGTCCGTATCATTGGCTGCAATAAATGGAAATCCAAGCGTAACGGGATCAGGATATCCTTCTGTGTCTCTTCCTGGAACAGAAAGTTCTGTGTTTCCATCTATTGACAGTCATCTCTTATTAGCAAATGGCACTCAGTAGCTCAACTCAACAGCCAAAATAAACAGAGATGAAAGGGAAAAGAAGAAGAGAAACTTACTTCCTCTCCTTAATCCACTAAGTTGACTAGCTAAAGAACGAATAGTAATACCATCCCAATCCAACTCTTTCCTATACCTCCCTCCAAACCCAGCAGCAGCATTCTTCCCCCAATCATCTCCATCTCCATCCCTCTCTTTCAACTCAGGCAAGAATTTCGTAATCGGATCATCTAATCTAATTCCTTTCTCCAAAAGTAAAGCATATACAGTAAACGTCTTACTAATACTAGCAATTCTGAATACCGTGTCCCCTGTTACTGGGGTCGGAGATCCATCGATGTAAGAACCGAGGAGGGGCGCTGTGTAATGGCTTGTCCAGAGCGTCTCGCTTTGCGAGGTTAGGGCTATGGAGAAGGAACTTGTGTTTGGGGACCAGGATGAGTTAGGATTGAGGGTGTTCTTTTCAAGGATTCTGGTTATTAAGTTGTTGAGGGTTGTAGGTATTTGTGAGTTGTTGAATTGGCTGGATGCTAGATGTGGGATTGGGAAGGAAGGACCTGGTGTGTAGCAGGTTCCTATTGCTTGGGTTGGGGTGATGAGGTAGAGGTAGATGAGGAAGGTTGTGATTATTGAGGGGAGGATGGAGGGGTGATTGACCGTCATGGTCGTTGGCGGTGGGGTAATCGTCTTCCCTGTAGACAATATGAACAAAGAATTGTCTCCGAAACTCTTCAAGAATATAATTCAGGAACAGTTCTAGCACTATTCTTATCGTCTAGGTTCGTGTAGATGTATATATTAGATATGAAAATGGAAAATGGGGTGAGTGAATAAGCTCGCTTAAATTAGGTATGGCGTATTGTAGGGGTCCTGATACATGTTATAGTGCTTTACCTTAGGCTTACCGCCCTGTCAGATATGTACATTAAGTAAGCTACTCATGTCAAAAACAAGTCAATTATTCAAATTAGATAAGTTACCGGAACAAACTAAGTTACCAGCATTAAGTAAGTTACCAGCATTAAGTAAATCACCAGGATTAAGTAAATTACTGGGATTTAGTGAAATATCAGAATTAAGTAAGTTACTAGGATTAAGTAAATTACCAGAATTAAGTAAATTACTTAGATTCAAAAATGTTAACAAGGCTCATGTGGTTGTTCAAATGTATTGTACTACACTCGCTTGTTTAGGAAGGTCCATCACCAACCTCGCCACTTTCTTCAAGCAGACGTACTTCCCCGCATCCGACATCTCAATCAACTCCAAACGGACAACCTCTAGCTAACATGACAATCAAATCCAATATCAAGTTTTCTCCAGAGTAAGAAGCAAATATTCTCTACATTGGTTCATCCTACTCATTCTATCTACAGAGTTCTCATCACAGCACCCCGTCGCTCCCCAGCCGTTCCTTCTCCGGATGGAAGCTATGCTCTCTATACCGTCTCAACTTACTCCCTAGAATCCCACACGGAGACCAAAGAAATCAAGATCGCAAATCTCAAAAATGACGAAACATCACTGTTTTCGGACGATGAAAAGAATTATTCTCCGCAATGGCTGATTGGTAATCAAGTACTTTGGTTGAGAAAGGGCAATGAGGGCAAAACAGAACTTTGGGTTGGGAATACTGGGTCTGGTAATAAAAAGTAGGCATTCCTGATTGTACTCAAAAAGAATAGTGAGCAGTATAGTTGTAGACTAACTTTGGTGTATAGTGCGTACCAAGCAGGAGAAATTGACGCTGCTGTTGATGGTGTGAAGACCAAGGTACTACCTGATGCTAACATAGCCCTCGGCTTCTCTGCATTGGTTAATGATGACGGTAAATTGTTTAATGCCGAGAAACAACCTAAGCCGTTGTCTTCTGCAAGAGAATATGAGACTGTTAATGTTAGATTATGGGACCGTTATTATACGAAAGAGAGAGACACTGTTTGGTACACGACTTTGGAAAAGGCTGCCAGTAGCGACAGATACAAAATTTCTGACAAAGGGCCTGTGGATGCTCTGGAGAATACTGGTATCGAATTTTCTACCGACCCGTCAGAAGCGAGTAGCTTGGATCATATTGATCTGAGTGAGGATGGAATACTCTTAGTATCAAGAGATCCGGAAGTAGATCCAGCCAAAAGGATGTCGGTAGGACTATGGTATCTCTCCATCTCATCATACACATCGCCACCCCAAAAAAATACAAAGAATCAGGATCCCAGGCTTGGATGGTCTCTGCTCCGCGCCATCATTCTCATGCGATGGAAAGAAGGCGGTGTTTCTGAGTACAAAAACAGGATCTCTCGTTGCAAACTTTAATCGAATTTTCGTGCTACATTTCTTTGGAGCTGTCAAGGTTCTGGTTGAGGTTGTTCCTATACGAGATGAGGAAAAGAGAGAAGGATGGGATCTGTCTCCTAGCTCAGCATTGTGGTCGAATGATGGAAGTGAGCTTTATGTGACTGCCGAGGAAAGAGCTAGGGTGAAGCTTTGGAAGATACCCGTCAAAGAGCCATTGGGACATCCCACTATTTCGACTCTTTCGGTTATTGCTACTGCCTTTCCGGGTGATGGCTCAGTAACATCTGTTTATCCTCTCAGCAAAGACCCATCCGAAAAACGAATTTTGATTAACAAAACCAGCCTCGTTGACAACGGAACTTACTATATCACAGATCCAAGGACCGCTTCAGTTTTCCAAAGCATGGCCTTCAATGAGTTCTCCCTTGGTCTCAGGAGATCTCAAATCTCGGAGATCAGTTTTCAAGGAGAAGGAGAATATCGGGTTCAAGCATGGGTTTTTAAACCTTCTGATTTTGATGAGAAGAAGAGATACCCTTTGGCTTTCCTCGTCCACGGTGGGCCTAATAGCACGTGGCCAGATTCTTGGTCGACGAGATGGAATCCTGCTGTTTGGGCTGGGCAGGGTTATGTCGTCGTGGCACCTAATCCGTAAGTATAACCCACGCCCCAATCCACTCTAACCCAACGGATGGATAGGTTGGGTCTAGGTTGCGGTGCCCCATTTCCACCTCTACTTTTCTCATTGCATATGTGGCGATATTAACAATCTCGTCTAGAACCGGATCAAATAGTTTCGGGCAAGCCTTCGCAGCTGCAGTTCAAGGTGAGTGGGGTGGACGTCCATATAAAGATCTAGTAAGATGCTTCGAATACATTGAGAACGAGATGCCATACGTCGATACCTCGCGTGCTATAGCAGCAGGTGGTTCCTATGGCGGATACATGATGAACTGGATAGCGGGACAACCACTCGCTTCTAAATTCAAAACCCTAATCAGCCACGATGGAATCTTCTCTTTTCAAAACATGCTCTCTTCCGACATTCCCACCGCAGTAGACCAGTTCATGGGCACCCACCTCTGGTTGCCAGACCCCTCATCTTGGGAAAAATACAACCCGGCATCCAACACATCCAAATGGAAAACCCCAATGCTTTTCATCCATAGTGATACTGATTTCAGGTGTCCAATCACTGAGGGCTTAGCTCCTTATCACCTTTGTAAGATGAAGGGCATCGAGTCTCGGTTCTTGAATTTCCCGGATGAGAACCATTTTGTGCTTAAGAGGGAGAATAGTTGGAAATGGTATAAGACTGTTCTTGGCTGGGCGAATAAATACGTTAGGAATAAGGGGGAAGGAGTTATGGAGTTGGAACCACCGGTTACGGAACGGAGGAAGAGAGGGAAGGAGGGGTTTATTAGTGAGGAGAGTTTTTAGATATACCGTACGAATTAGTTTTAAAGATGTTACTTTAATTGGGATAGATAGGTTACTCAATAAGTAGGTTACTCGAATCAAGTAGGTTACTAAAATTCTGTAGGTTACTTAACAAGTAGGTTACTAAAATTAAGTAAGTTAACTAAATCAAGTAGCTTAAATCAAATAAGTTACTTAATTAAGTAAGGTTGCCTAAGATGAAAATAATCTCTTATAACCTAATTTACACAGTATACAATATTACTAGTTTACTTAAAAACTAGTTTTTTGATAGTTTTAACCTATTAACTAAGTATATTAGTAAAGTATTACTTAGTATACCTGTTGTTAAAGTTAATTTATAGTTAATCTCTAATAACTCTTGTTTTAACTACTAGCTTAAGTAAGCATACCTAGCCTTTAAGTAGCTAGTGTACACTAGAATCTAGTTAAAATTCTATATTAGATATTAATATTCTAATAGATATAGATAATTAAAATTTCTCTTAATTATCCTTGTTTTCTATTAAATGTTGTACTATAGTAAAGTTTGTTAAGGGTAGATAATTAATATACTTATTAAAAGCAAGGGGATTCTTGTTGTCTAATAATATACATTGTAGTAAATGTTGAAAGGATTTTTATTGCTATAAGTAATACAAAAAAGAGGTTTTTTTGCACAACGCACTGGTGACTATCAGCTGGATTTGGCTATTAGAAGCAAGGAATCTAGTTTTGTGGCATAACGCATTGGTGAATATTAAAGGAGTTTGACTATTGGAAGCAAGGAATCTAGTTTTGAAGCATATCTTAATTACATGTTTGTTGTATAGCTAGCTCGCTCAGGCAAAATTTCAAAAAGTTGCATGACGTACTCTATCTTTCCGGTGAATGTTGAATCATACTTGACTTAGTTTTGTATCTGCTGCTGTCAAGCTAGCAAGTTAGTTTCATTGCAGAACACTGTAGTAAATGCTAAAGCATTATCGATTACTTTTATCTCTCTTATGCTTTATGGCTGTTAACAAAGAGGAAGATCATAAATATACTTGAATGGTCTTGTAGGAGTTTTACACTATATAGTACTCTTTAATCTTAATGGGCGAATAGCTAGAACACTACTCCTGAGACTGTTGGGTGAACTGCCTTAAACTTAAATCTAGTTAAGTGTAGAAGCTCAAATGAGTTTTAGTTACTCAAGTAAAGTCCATTCCCTATGTAATCCATACCGAGGTTGAGCTCCCATAGTAGCGTGAAGGCAATGGATACCCTGCACCTTTGATCTGGACTGTTGACATTTCCCAGATGAAGCCTCGCACAATCATTATCCACCACGCATCCCGAACAACTCGTCGAAATCGTTCATGATCTAAATCAGAAGAGAGATCGCTTGAATTCTTCTCCAGCACCGCATCTTCTATCACTTTCAATCTATCAGCATACTGGTGAGCTGTCTCCACCACCCAGTCTTTCCCCCCTCCTGGAAGTAAATCACACCGGCGCTTTCCCTCCTTGGCCTTGGCCACTTCAACGGCTTCTGTAGCCATTTCGATATGAGAACTGACTAAAGTCTTGTATTTAATGCTTTCATTTGACTCCATGTGTTGTAAAAACTCCGTAGTTTTATCAAAGGTACCTCGTAGGTTTTCTAAGTTATCTAGTATGAGCCCCTGTCGTTGCATAATTGTGTATTTTCCATAGGAATCTGGTGGGTGTAGTGCGGATAGTAGGTCCTTGTAATCTTCAAAGAGTCCAGCCAGATCTGTCGAGGCGTCATTCCGGTCCGTAATGTAGGATTCGAGTCTTTCACGTATAACATATCGTCCTCCGTTGCCATTGAAAATAGACCAGCCGGCTTTAGACCAAGGGTATACGATTCTGACTACTTTGACCCCTGGTAATGGAATGAAAGGGGCAAGCACAAATAGAGTGTCGGTTGGTCCCCACCACGTGTATCTCATACCGGAACCTTTTCCAGCAAATAGATCTCTAGCTTTCCGGTCTAGGGTAGCTCGCGTCTCTTGCTTGACTCCTAAACGTTCCATCATCTGGTCCCATAGGTCTATGTCCCCAGCGTCTCTTCCTCCTCCGAGAGGGAAGTCTTCATCGTTATAAAGTTTTTCGTCTGTTGGTATGATGCCAAATGCAAGCTTGTCGGCTGGTTGAGATGGAACGAAAAGTCGGCCCTTATATCGAGGGCTATTCCTCTCCAATGGGGTTAGGTCATGATACTGGTATTGGAGAACGAGTCCTAGTCCCTTCAATTCAATTGCTGTGAGGCTATGGCCGTTTCCATCTGCACTCATTCTTCTCTCATCCGGATGTAAGTCTCTCCAGTTCATCCGCATTCGATGAGTCAGCACTAGAATATCGCCCAGTTGAGCGGTTGCCATGGGCCGAACTACGTCTGGGGGCATGAAGTCCCAGGACCATTTTTTGAAAAGGATAGCTGGGCAAATTCGTAGATCTTGGTCATATCTAGAAAAAGCGACATTGCTTGGTGACACTTCGTTCACATTGTCCTCCAATTCATGTAATTGCTGCAAGAACGTTACCCAGCCTGCCTGTATTGAGTGGCCTGTAGTTGTTCCTGTCCCTCGTAGCCGTCTCTCTCGTAGCCCGATGTTATTCTCCTCGTCTGCACTCTTAGTGTAGTAGTGTCGAGGGGTCCGCGTTTCTCTGCACGACATTTTTGAGCCAGAAATAATGGAACCGTTTCCCGGTACTGAGACTTCTCCAAGCGACAGTATCTTTGGCGGACGAGGTAATTTGTATTCCGCCTCTGGAAACTTTCCTTGGAGGACAAACTCAGGCGTTGCAAATGTCGTCTCCATCCTCAACTCCTCAACTCGCGCCATACGATATGGCGATGACGAAACTCCGCCCAAGGTCCAATTACGTCGCCCCGACATCTCCTATAGCCTTCTGCGGTGCCGAAAAGTTGTTGGAGTAGTTGGCTAACAGCTATAACCAAGGCGATAAGTGAGACGATAAGGGCTACAATAGCAACATTATCACTTAGCGACATTCTGGAGGTGTCAACTGAGGTATGCAAAGTTCAATGAACAGATGGTAAGAGTGTTTATCTTCTAACAAAGCGGGGAATATATACTGCTTATTCATTATTAGCATTTTACACCGCATATTATCAGGTGACAGACTATAATATAATTTAAGAGCATATTTTCGCTTCTACCTACCTTGTATATTTTATATAATACAAGTACCTTTTCAATAAGTTATGTTACTATAGCTGCATACTTATTTTAGATGATATTTTTCCTTTCTCATAGAGCTAGTAACTATAACCAACTTAGTTAAAGTTTTAACTTAGTTTAAATAACTGTCGGAATAAATACTTTACGTTTTACCACGATTTCCTTGGCCTAGGCTCCTTGGTTCCGTAGCTATATATATAGCTATATCTCCTGTAGATAGCTTCCTTCTTTAAACTTTAATATAACTACTATTCGAAATAGGCATTCTACTAAACAGTGATAGGTACTTATCAAATAAGTTGATGAAGTTAACCGACAATAACTAATAGTATACTTTATATATATACAAATTAACTTCTAACGGCCAAGTAAGAGTTAAGATGGGTTTGTAGATACTAATTAATAACATATCCACCATCGACAAGCTATAATCAATTAGTATCTATCACAATCACAATTTCGTCTACTCTTAGGAAAAACTCTTTTCAAAAACAAAAGAAAGCCAAAAAGCCAATCAAAAAGATCACCGCAAAACTCACCAAAGCATGACCTTGTACAAACGTAGCCTTCGAACTCGCCAAAAATAAACAAGCATCTGCAACCTCCTGCGCAGTACCCATTCGCTTCATAGGTGCAATATCGATAGCTGGTTTAAGAGCTGCTGCGAAGCTTGGATCTCCTTGTGTCATTGGTGTAGCTATTACGCCCGGACAGACACAGTTGATTCGGATGTTGTCTTTTGAATACTAATTCGCAGGTACTTGCATTAGTCATCTATTCTAGTTTTGGAGTTTGGGATATTAATGGCCGAACAGAGAGGGTGGGAAGAGATAGACAGGGAGATATACATCTATAGCATCACATTTCGTCATGGAGATTACAGCTGCTTTACTTGCACAATATGCAGCTATATTCATGTATAGTATTAGCAATCTTTCGCCTAATTTTGAAAACATCTTTCTCCTCGGATTTTAATCCACAGAAAGAAGGGAAAACACTTACGAGCATCAGGCCTTCCAACAACACCTAATTGACTAGCAATATTAACCACACTACCCCTCTCCCCCGGTCTCCCATCCCATCATGAGTAGGCAACGGATCCTGCTTCAGCATCTGAGATATCTCTGCTCGAGACATAAGCCATGCACCTCGGTAGTTTATACCATTCACCATGTCGAATTGTTGGGATGTTGTTTTCTGTTGAGCGGGTGTTTGATCCTAGGACTCCTATATTTCCACAGAAAATATAACTGGTTGATAAACGTTCTATTTAAGTTCTCAAGGAAGAGATTCTACAATGCTTCAAGCTCGGTGATAGGGAGTTGAAGTTCAAAGTAGAACTGTGAAGCTTACCAGCAGCATTAACAGCATAATCAGCATAATCAAGCCTCCCCCACTTCGAAACAACAGCTGCTAAAGTAGCAGTGATCTGATCCTCTTGCAACATGTCAACTTCTTGAACTAGAACTTCCACATCTGAAGAGATGGATGAGATTGATTCTTTGGTTATATTTAGCCCTGCTATATCACGGTCACAAATGGCGATTCTTTGACATCCTTCTCTTGCAAAGGAGATGGCTGTTGCTCGACCGATACCTTTAGTTCTTGTTAGTATGTATGTTTGCTGTAGAAGATCGTATCTCCCGAGGTTGAAGGATTATGATAGGTACCTGATGCAGCACCGGTGACGAGTGCTACTCCGAGGAAAATCGTCATGATTCAATTTGTTCTGGCAAGTTGGGAGTGAAGATTGCTCTGGAAGTTTGAAAGTCTGTAAGGTGTTACCTTAGTATAGAGGGGAAGCATGTGATCTTATCAGTCGGACTTCCGATTCTGGTTTAAAGAATGGGGGAGTAGAGAAGGGTGGGGATGTGGGCCGAGAAGCTAATGAATCTGTGACAGAATGGTGCTAGAAGAATGGCAATGTAAATACCTAAGTCAACTCAGTTATCAAAATTAAGTGAAATCGCATAAATCTGTGAATTTTCGATTCATGTGTACGCCGAGTATGAACACAAATACTCCGTATGATAAATTGAAAAGCTACCCATTATATTACTCCACTCCAATCCAACGATATTTTCGTAAAATCATACTACAACCCATCCTTGCCCAGTAATTTTCTTTTGTGTCTCTTTCCTAGCAGGCAGTGGCCAGCCCATACCGCCAAGCCCCTCAGGCCTCAGAGATGGAATTACCCAACATTTCCTCTCTTTTTCGCTTATTGTGACCATACCCTGGCTGAGGGCTTTTCCATATTGCAAAAGAGATGTGCCCTTTGCTAATGCAGCTAGCTGCCCGCCGGTAATGTCTGTCAAGGCATGCATTCTTGTTTTTGGGATCTTCTCTGGCGTTGCTGCTGCTGGGGCTGCTCTTTGGAGGTATGAATACACGATGTATTCTGGACATTCTTGAGGTGAAATATGGGCGAGTGGCGATGAGGGGTGGATATAGACTGCTTTATCTTCTTCATCATGACTGATATGCGAGGGAAAGAGGGTCAAATATGGTACATCGATGGCTCGCTTTGGTTTTCGGTATGTCTCAGGTGGGCTGGGTGATTTGTCAGCTCGAATGGCTATATGGTCAATAAAACCAGTTGCAACGATTTGCTTAAGAGCTTTCACTTGTTTGGCCGAGGGAGGGTCAAGTTTCTCTTGGAATTTCAAGCCTGCGAATTCTGTAATGTTGGTTCGCAGAAGATCTGTGATCTGTTTCCGCAACTGTAAGATCTCCTTCAGTACTTTGTATCGTACAAAATGAGTCCGACACCAATCCTCTGTAGGCTCATGCGCATATTCTCCAACAACTTGGAGCAGTTTGATAGCATCCGATTTGTCATCAAGAAAGCAGAATTCTTTTTGGACTTTGTTGAAATCACGTCGGATACGGTTGCGTTTCTCCTCTTCGTCCCGATCTGCACTTGTAAAGTATGCATCTTCTTCTCGAGGCGCAATGGTAGGGACTACTTGGTTCTCGGGAATGAAAACATCTGCAGCGGAAAGGCCAGCAACAAGAGCAATTGTATATGGTAGACATTTCTCAAGATGACCAATAAGAAGAATTCTTGCAAAGCGAGGAGATAGCGGGAAAATAGACATTGTAGCTCCATTCGTAGTAATTTTTCCAGCAGGTGAGATAGCAGATAGATATTTCAAAAGATTCTCCGAGCTCTTCAAGCTCTGTCGATCTGGTGGTGTTGGAAATGGAAAGTTGATAACATGCTCAAGATTCATGGCTTTGAGCTGCAAAACCACACCCTCGATAGGCATACGTAGTATCTCAGGCTCTGCAAATTCTTGCATATCTCGCTCATAAACAGCAGAGGAATATAGCCTATAGCAATGACCAGGTCCAGTACGTCCTGCTCGTCCTGCTCGTTGACTAGCTGACGCCTTGCTGATCCATCCAATCTCGAAGCTTTGCACGCCGGTAAGATCATCGTATTTGCGCTCTTTAGATCTCCCGCAGTCAAAGACATAACGAATACCAGGTATTGTCAAACTAGTTTCTGCGACGTTGGTGGCTAATACAACACGACGTGATCCTTCTGGTGTAGGCTCGAAAACTCGGAGCTGTTCCTTGGTTGGAAGTAAGGAGTATAATGGTAGTACTTGCATTTTGATAGGGCCAGTCTCTTCATCCTCACCCACGTCGAAATCGTTGTCATCATCATCGATATCTAAAGATTCGTCGTCGTCCGAATCACCACCGTGACCCACAACGTCTCCAAATTCAAAATCTTCTGCTTCAGTAGGTGCGTCTCGTCCGGATATTCTGACTTGAGGACCAGCTGAGGCAGTTCCAATGCGAAATGCCTCTTTAAGACGTTTGCTGAGGTGAGTAATTTCGTTCTGACCTGTCATGAATACCAAGAAATCCCCAGGGGGTAGTTTGCGATGTCCTTTGCTAATTTTTCGGAATGCTTCTTCCACGTAATCATGATGTGTTTTTGCGAGCGAAATGGTTGGTGACTGGATATTGCCTGCCTTCGGCCTCAATAACAGGAGGTGGTGTCTTAAAGAGGGTCTTGTTTTGTGTAAAGTCTGTGATTCTTAGGGTCGCAGACATGATGATTAACTTCAATGGCTTGATTCGTGGGTCTTCAACCGCCATATTTTCTCTCATCGTCACAACTCGACTTAGCATACCAATCAAGATATCTGTGTTGACGCTTCTTTCGTGTGCTTCGTCGATTACGATCGCAGAATATTTTCGTAGAGCAAGATCCTGCGCAACCTCTCTAAGAAGCACACCGTCTGTCATAAACTTGACAGCTGTCTCGGAGCTTACTGTGCCCTCAAATCGGATCTGGTACGCTACCTTTTTGCCATGGTCGCCTAGCTCATCACCAACACGTTTGGCCATACTGACGGCTGCAACTCGCCGAGGCTGAGTGATTCCAATCATGCCTGGAGTTGGTGAATTTGGATCTCCATAACCAGCTTCAAATAAAAACTGAGGAACCTGAGTTGTTTTGCCTGAGCCCGTAGCTCCATATACAACCACGAGATTATTGTTGTGGACTGCCTCCATAATCTTCTGTTCTTCTGCTACAACTGGGAGTTGTAGGCGAACAGATTGAATGTCAGGTGGTCTTGTTACTGTGACACTGTATGCTTTCCGTGTAACATTGGTAGTCTGTCGCAGTTCTAATGGCAAAGGATCCTGTTCAGGCGCTCTTGGTTGAAAGCCCTCTACCTTTGGCGTTTCTGTCGCATTAGGTGTACTTGACGAAGGCACGTACCCAAGAGCATCGTTTATATGCTGGTTCGCCCAAGCTTTGAAAGCCGACGACCGCTGCTTCCTTTCAGCTTTATCTTCCTCATTCTCACTCTCATCTTCAGAGGCATCCTCAACCTCCTCTTCGCCTTCACTCTCTGATTCATCCGTGGACTCGGAGTCTGATCCCTCGGATTCGTCTTTATCAGAGATTTCATTCCAACCTCTCAATTCTTTCTCGTCTTCTTCTTCCGAATCTGTATTGCTATCTGCTTCGGAAGCAGAGCTGAACCCCTCCCATTCAGGTTCAGCTGGTGCTTCATGCTTAAATGAAAGTTTCGAGTCAACCCCTCCTCGCCGTTTCCTTTTCTTCAACACAGGTTTACCATCGTCGCCAACTTCCAATGGTCTTTTTAAACCTACGCCAATACTTAGAGCTGGTTGTAGGGGTGGTATTGAAGCTACCGTCGGAGCTTGGAATAGTCCTGTGCTCTCTTGCTCGTCATCTGACGACGATAATTCCTCAACGTCCCTTACTGTGTGTTTCTCGAACAATACTTCATCATCATTATCACCATCTAGATCGATTCCAGCTTGCTTGTCCCTCAAGGCCCTGCTCAATCGCTCTCTTTTCGTTTCCTTTCCTTGGCCTAGCTTGCTGCTGCTAGAATAAAGATGTGTATCGGTTCTAGAGGCCGCAAGTCGCTTGATCAACTCCCGGTTCTCGTCCTTCTTCAGCTTGGTCTCGATGTATTTATCTAGTCTCTTTGCTTTCTTGCCGCTGACCTTGGGGCCATCTTTGAGCAGTTCTTCCTTCAGTCGTCGTTTCTTCTCGTCGATTTCCTTCTTCGCGACGGGGAGGATTTCGGTCGCATTTGAGTCGACGGGCACTTGCTGTGAAGCTTCACTCTTGGTCCGCGCAATGACCTTGTGCTTACGCTGTCTGGGTACAAATTTGGGCATTATGAGTGCTTGTTTGCTCTCGTTCGGCGATGGAAACTTTTTGTGGCTGATAAGTTTTCGGCCACTTTTTCTGCCGTCTTAATAGCTCGAATAAGAGGCGGTGTATGAATTGGTGGAATGGGTGGATCTACTAGGGCGAGGCCGCGGACAAGGCTACCAGGGAAAAGCAAAATCGCGTCGCGTAAGTTCTACTGTATTATTTTGTGAACTACAGCTCATCCCACGATAACGCTTCTCTACCAATGCTTCAAAATGCATCTAGAGCCAGATCCCAGGTGCTTAGCGGACGCCTGTTACGTGCATGTTCTGGCTATGTCTGCCGGAGTTGCACACCCTCACTCTTGAAAACCATCCCACATCCGGGCTCTATTAACTTATCCTTCCCATACCCGCAAGGACTTCGTCATATCGCCACAACCGCGCACCCTTCATCCTTCAGTGACGATACCATATACGCTGTCTCTACTGGACCAGGTAGAGCAGGAATCGCCATTGTGCGCATCTCTGGCCCTTCATGTTTGGATGTTTGTCTAGCCACTCGTCTAGCGTTGCAACAGCTAAATTGTGATAGATATACCAATCTCTGTGCCCCGCCAAAAAGCTCCCAAAACCACGATACGCATCACTTAGAACCTTATACGATCCTTCATCTACATCTCCGAGTATACTCGATTCAGACGCTTTAGTTCTCTTTTTTCCAGCCCCGCAAACAGTGACCGGGGAAGATCTTCTTGAATTACATGTGCATGGAGGACCTGCAACGGTGAAAGCAGTTTTGGCCGCTATCCCTCGATGCTTATCGAAATCCCCAATACGCTATGCGGAGCCAGGCGAGTTCACCAGACGAGCATTCCAGAATAACAGATTGGATTTGTCCCAAGTAGAAGCTCTGAGTGATACTCTATCTGCAGAGACCGAGCAACAACGACGAGCAGCGGTCCGTGGAAATTCTGGAAATCTTGGACGAACATATGAAGAATGGCGCCAGCAGCTCTTGCATGCACGAGGCGAGCTTGAGGCTTTGATCGATTTTTCAGAAGATCAACATTTTGACGAGTCACCTGCGGAGCTCTTGACAAATGTTACGGCACAAGTCAAGGTGATGATTGAAGCGATTAAATCCCACGAAACTGCCAGCCACTGCGGAGAGCTGTTGAAACGTGGGATTCGGATTTCACTCCTAGGACCACCTAACGCCGGTAAAAGCTCTTTGCTTAATCGCATCGTTGGCCGCGAAGCCTCAATTGTCAGCCAAGAAGCGGGGACCACGAGAGATATTGTCGAAGTCAGTGTTGATCTTAAAGGATATTTGTGTACATTTGCAGACACAGCTGGACTGCGAACCCAACAGCGAAAACCCAACAAAGATGCCAAAATTGGTACTATCATTGGCGCCATCGAACAAGAAGGAATAAGGCGAGCGAAGGCCAAAGCTGGCCAATCTGATATTGTTATAGCCCTCACTTCTGTGGAGCCTACCCTCTTGGGCTGGACTATCCGATATGATGAAGAGACAATTGCAATCGCTGCAAAAGCGGAAAAGGCTATCATAGTTATCAACAAGTCTGATATTGTCCCTCGAAAAGATCTCCAGGTACTCATGGAGCAGTTTAAAGCTTCGGTGGCATCTATTATTAAGGAAAGAGAAATACCTATTGTCACCACATCGTGCATCAATCACAAAGGGCCATTAGATTCATCAAAAATCCAACAGTCTAAGCACTATTCCACAACATCCAGCCCTGCAGACATCAATGTGTTTCTCACTACACTGGTTGAAACTTTTCAAAGTATGACCACTCTTCCCACAGATCTTGAGGATCTTCTTGGCGTTACAGAACGTCAACGACAATTGCTATCAAGCTGCTCTGATCATATCTATGATTTTATGAATGAGGCTCAAGCTGGTGATGATAGTGATATTGTGATTGCTGCAGAGCATCTCAGAGCTGCTGCGAACTGCTTATCGAGAATCACAGGCCGAGGTGAAGCTAGTGACGTCGAAGAGGTTCTAGGTATTGTCTTTGAGAAGTGTGTGATTACAATCCGTTCCATTCGTAATACGGAGTCGCCGTACTGACTTGAGAATAGATTCTGCGTTGGGAAGTGATTAACTTACTTTTACATGAGTTGAGTCGGACTGATGTCCACCTCCCGTGGATAATTTTTCCGTATCTGCAATCTCCGGTATTACATGAGAAATGTATTATCTCACAAGCCTCATTATCTACAACCTCATGTCGTCATTTCTATCTTGCTGGTGAAGGATAACGAGGAAGTGATTCTGGTGACTGGTGCGTCATGATATTGATTATGTGCATGACTGCGGACTGAAAAGTGCAAAGAACAAAGAGACTCGTGAGATTGATCTTACGGATGACTGCTTGTCGGCGAGAGCGTTACTTGTTGATCGAAAGTTCAAATGACCACCGAGTAGATGACTGTAAAGAGCGGTGGAGTTGACGGCTCACCAGATATGAGTCGGAAGATTTGTAACGAACCAACTACATCGCCCTTACTAACGTTACTACCATAAATGCTAGGCGCTCTACCTGCGGCTGTTCATCGATCTTATTTGACAGGAAGCGCAGCTCAGCGGCAGGCGTCTCCAAGATCTATTTGTACCCAACGACCTGTCTTGAGCTGATTACTGATAAGTATTATTTTTAGAAGAAGGGCAAGCGCAAGCGCACAAGCGACTGCCGAGGCAAGTTTGACGAGACTGAAATCCGATGCAACGTTGACTGCAGCGACAAGGCTTCTGCACATGTACTGTGTTGCGGTGTAAAAAAAAAGTGTACATTCACTGCATTTTCAAGATTCCAACTTGCGAGCTCGCTCATGGCCATCTCTAGCTCCAATACGAGCGATACATTCCTGAGAACTAGGCAGCGGTATTCTTTCAGGTGAGGAGGGCCGTATTTTACGAAGATTGTGTACAACAGGAGCTTTTCGCGGCAGTATTGTCCCGCTGCGAAAGCCACAGAGAGGTACAACAAGCGCCCAGTTTCTCCGGCATTCTATGATGTTCATCTTGAGTTTCCGTGGCTTCGGGTCGAACAAATCCCCAACTAGGAAAACTTATCCCAAGGCATCCTTTCCCATGTCATTTACCATGTCACACTGTCGCAACATCTTTCTAAGATGGTTAGGTGCCTGTATATTCCGGCGGAGTCACTTGGTATCGGTCAGCTTACCACTGACTAATTTGAGCCCCCAAACACCAAAGCCACGTTTCTTGTGTAATCCCAAAATAACTACGACTTCATAAGGCTGGCCAATTACATTTTCGGATTTTACAGTACCTTGTTTTTCCCATAGGGCTGAGGATACAACCTTACACCAACATAGTCCATGACGAATCACACTGCATACCCGTATACTTTCTATGTTGATTCCATGCATGCGCCTTGCCAAATCGTATCTCATCCATGTCTCTCTCCCGCGCCCACGCCCCGATCTTTGGGTCCCAACTGCTAGCATTGCCGAGAGCACTTCCTTTGCGCTTCCAATAAACTCTGTTGTACCGGAAGAAGAGAAAGCCACTTGGTCTCTCTCTGCGGGCCTTGAATGGACGGCTCGTCTCGGTGGAATATGCAGGCACCGTTTGCGGTGCAGTCTATGCTTAGAAATTTGGACCGTCGAAGCTGGTGGAGGTGTTGATGAGGTTTGGTATGAGAGTTCGCTGACCTGACTGTGCGATGCTAGGGATGCCTGATGGCTGTGTAATAATGGTACTTCGAGTTTGACATTCCGGAATGTAGGATGCCGACTATGACGATGGACGGCAGAGGCAGTGTATATAAACTCTGATCGAGTACGGTATCGAAAGCTCTTTCTTCACCATCAACAGACAATCATCACAAGCAATACCTACTATAACATCACAAAAATCAACCATCAACCATCAATAAGCTCATCAATCATCTTTGCTACTTTCTCAAGCATACTACCATCCTATTTCAATCACTTCAAACCTATACTATCAAACAACCAATAATCGCAATGGCATCTTCAAGCTTCACCACCACCTCTTCCATCACACCTAAGCTCTTTGGCCGCGCGCTGGCTACAATGGTCCCAACCGAGATGAAGAGGATGACAACAATGAAGCTTTCATCACCACCATGAGTGCACCTCTAGTCAACCGTGGCCGTGGCGACGACGACGACGATGACGATCAAGGTCGTGCTGGCTACAACTAAGCCTTTACTCCACACTCTCGCTCTATGCAGTCGAGACTTCAAGAATTTCCTTTGTTCTTCCGAGAGAGGGTAGACTTTTTTCATTGGCGACGGCGTTGGAGATTATAGATGCATTGGGTCGGAGTTTCTTTCTTTCTTCTGTACTGGTGCATGCTTGGGGTTGCTGTTTTCAAGGGTTGCATATCTGAGGAGTTGTGCTTTTGGAGTGGTTATCTTTTTGCAGGAGGAGCATTTTTGGAGGAGTTGCATAGAAGGGATGTTGATGGCAGCAAAAAGCTTTGCATTGCGACTGATCGGCATTTCTTGGAGTTTTTTTCTGGTTTCCAAGCATTCGTTACTGGGTTGTATTATTGGCATTTCTTTCATTTGTCAATTGGACAGAAGTTAGAGGGTTGCATTGCTTGGAGTTTGAGGGAGTTTTGGCTAGCATTTGGGAGGATTTCTCAATTTACCCTATCCAAGTGGATGGCATCTTTCGGTGGCATACATTTTGCAGTTTTGGGATTGGAAGCATTTTTGGGAGTTTATTAGAGGCTTGCATCGGGTGGATTTTTCAGACTGTGGATTGGGAATGGATGGAAGCTTGTGGTTGAGACATGGTGGGAAGATTTGGAAGGGGGGTTCAATGAAGAGATTGGATTTGTCAATGCATTGCTTGGTGTTTTGGTAGAAGGATTAGATGGCGTTCTGTTTAGATTTCCTTCTTCTCGTTTGCTTCATCAGTTCCTTGGCCTTGGGTTTTTTTTGTCTCCTCTTCAACAGAACTTCTTCAACAGAATAGTATGTTTTCTTTTTTCAACAATGATCTCTTTTATTGCACTAGACTGACTCTATGTAACCATATAAAATTTATAAAGTTTATTTCCTTGCAATATCAGATTTGCCTCGTGTGCTGATAAGAACTCTATTCATTTATGTTTATCTATCTAGCATCTAATGCTATCAAAGAAATAAAGAAAGAAAAAATGACAATCCGCAGGTCAAAATCGACTTCAAAGGAGAAGGGACAGACAAGTATCCACCACACCCACAAATCAAAAAAAATAAACCGAAAAAAAAAAGTCGAACTGTCCTCGGTGAGACTCGAACTCACGACCTTTGGATGGCCTAAGTAGTGAACTACTTAATCATATATGATAATATGAGACCAACGCTCTCTATCATGTTAATTAGTAACTATCTTCATTTATTGTAGTACATATGAGGCAACTTACAACCAACTGAGCCACGAAGACTTTTGTATGTTTGATGTGTTTGTTGAAGTGGATTTGGTTATTTGATATTTTGTTATGCGTACTTTGTGGGCTTTCTCTGTGCTGTGGAGGGTGTATGTTTGAATGGTGGGGGACTAGTTCTGGTGGTGTTGTGCTGTGGTGATCGTTGTGGGTACCATTTTAGCGAGGTTCTAGGGGGGGAAGAGACTGGGGAGAAACTGGGGTGTTATTAGGATTGTTGATTCGTTACTAGATACGATAGACCCTACCTACCTTACGAATTGGTTTTGAATCTATGATCTAGAAGCTTTGGAAGGGTTTTTTTTGGGTATGTACCTATAGAGACGATATTTTAAGTAGAGCTAGGATTATTGTACCTTTTCGAACAAGTAAGTACCTATATTACTGTACTGTACATACATGCCTCACCAGGGGAAAAAAGAAGAAAAATTCTTTTAATAGCTAGGTAGCTAAACTTTAAAGAGTCTACCTAACCAGTTTAGACAAAGACACAAGACCACTTTATTATCTAGTAATTATTGACACTGACTGACGCGTTTCTAAAGTTATGGATGGATGGAATCATTTATTTGTGATGTTCGTGGGGGGCACACATATGTAAGGAAATGGCGAGACTCGTGCTATCTTTTGCCCGAATCGTATAGCTCGCCAATAAGCTAGCTAGCTCTCTACTTATAGCCGCCCTCCCCCACCGCAATATCTGTCATCCTTCCAATATATTATATGCACCTTTGTTTTGTGTGTGTGTGTGTGTGTTTCCCAATACTGACATAGTATAGTCGTTAGTTGGCGTCTTAAAATCCTTGAGTTGTGTCTTATGACAGCCTTGGGGATGCGTGATGGATGAATTATCTCTGGATCGGGAATACGACGATGTACTCGTAGTTTGTCAACTGCGACGTATCGCTGCGGCTAAGTTTTATAATTTTTTCTTGGGGGGGTTTGTTTTTCGTCGCCGAGCTAAGTAGCTAAGTACCGTATGTCTGTCTATCTGTCTGTCTGCATGGCATGTCATGTCATCACTACACAAGCTTTCGTTTAGTCTTTAAAAATCAGGCAGATATTTGTCAGTCTCTTCTATTAAAACATATTCAATAATAAGAAATGAGTGTTTTGTAAGGTATCATCAGTATAGAGCATTTGCTACCGCGGTGATCGAAGTAGTCCGTCCAGATCAGGAAATGCTGTCATCTGCTACTCTGATACCTGATACCTAATGCCGCCAGGATTGGTGCAATCCAAAAATCACCAACAAGATATTACAACGGCCAATTCTTCTCACATAATTTCCTTCACTTAACTAATCTACAATCAACCAACGCCTTACAAATAATCAAGCGATTCTTAATAAACTCAGTTCCCTCAATACTACCATACCTAACCAACATCGGAGCTTTTATCAACGTAACACGAATCTTGCAAAAATCCCCCGTACTTTTCTTCAAACCCTGCCCAACAAGCATCATCTCCTCATTCTCGATCTCAAATCGAGGATCCATAGACTCGGGATCAAGGACTCCGGAGGGATCCCAGGTGATAAATCTATACAGCGGTTTCTGCTGCCAGATAATCAAGTCAAGTTCCATGGCTTCGCGTATGATTCCTTCGAGTCCAGTCTTGAGTTTGTCATGATGATGATGATGATGATTATGATCGCTGTGATTCGGGTTTTCTTCCTTCTCGTACAGTTCTTTCAGTGGATTTCCTATTATCTTTCGGATCTGATGGATATCTTCTTCTACGCATTTATGATGTGCTTGTGTGGCGATGAGTCTACATGTTTGTGCTCGCCAATGATGATACGTTTCGTGATCTTCTTGGTTCGAACCTAGAAAAACTTATGTTAGGAAAGAAAGTCTATCTTTGATTTTTAACTTGAAATTAATTTCGAGAACAATATATACACACATACCTTTAGGAACAGCCCCCGCATTAAGGATCTGAAAAGCCCCAAGACTCTTACACACCCTCCTAGATTCTTCCTGAAGACACGCTCCACCCAACCAGATCTGATGATCAAAGACCTCGCTTAGAAGTTTCTCCCATACCCAGCTCTGGACTAACAGTGGGAGACTCCCAGCGTAGGGAGGCTTGAGGTAGAATTCAGGTCTTTTAGTGACTTCGAGAAATACACTGGATGGGTCTTTGATGAAGTGCTTCCAGTTGTGTGTCCTCTAGGCATACGATTGAAATTGTGCGACCACTCTATAATCTTGAATCGTAATTTCTCTATGGCGTTGGCAATATAGGAGTCGCTAACTCGGTATGTGTCGGTTTCTAACTCGTTGATTGTGCTATCGAGATGCTTCTGCTGGCTCCGGTTCTTGGGGGTATCTTCTTCACTGTCGTCCATAAATTCGTGTGCTGAAACTCTTATCACTTCCTTTTGTGTATCGCTGCTGTGTCCATTTCCTGATTCATGCGTCTTCGAACTTATTTCTGAGGTTGGTAGTGGTTGCCCTCTTGAGCTATCCTGTCGAGATATCTGATGGACGGTGTCTGTCATGGACTCTGCTAGGCTCAGTGTCTATCCTGATTACCTAGATTGAAGCTCCCAGAGGCTTTCTTAGGGTGATAACAGACCTTTCAAATCATCGCATGGCTTCCCCGGTGGGACTGTTGATGTTGCAGATTGTAATTCGACCATGATGCTTGTGATATGCTTCTTGCTGGTATACTTCAAGAAGCATACCACGAACAGAACCCTGAAGGCTACTGAATTAGTGAACAAAATACCTTGATGGAAATGTGTTACCTGCCTTGAAGTGTTGAGTTTAATATATGCGAATATGTGTGAGAGTAACCATATATATCACTCTATACTTAATCCGACTAATCACGGTTGCAGTAGCGGGGTATCCAAACTATAAGGCTTTAAATTATGGTCTAAGAAGACTCCGGACTATCCTCACACATAAAAGGAAATAGCTAACCGATCAGTACGTCCACCGCATTCCTGCTCCTACCACTAAATCTGGTTATGGTAAGGAAGGCCCTTCTATCTCGGAAGCTTTCTTTTTAGATAAAGAGCTAGGACACAGCATGTGCTAAAACTCTAAACTCTAGAAATCGATTATACACAGCACAACTCACAGGAGAAAGAATAGAGTGCGGTACTTATTCTTGGGTCTCTTTTTGGAATACTGAGTTATTTAAATAACTGAATTAATCCTGTAACTGACTTTAAGAATCAAGTTTTCTTGTTTTAGCGCTGCTCAATGTATTAAACGCACGAGAAGTAACAACTAACCAAAGAGTCAAGCAAGAACAATATTTGCCAATCTTTCACATTTAAGAATTACTGTATAAATTGGGTTATAAGATGTTATTTTAAATAATTATATATCTAATGTATATAAGGAATAGCTTTAAGTGATCTACTTAATATTAGTAATCTATTTGATTACCCTAACCAAAGTAATATCTTATAAACCAATTTGTACAGTATATTTCAAAAGCTGTGTCAATAGACTCCACAGCTTCAGTAGTGAATCCAGAATAAATTCTTCAATACAAAATTCATTTCGTTGTCACTACCTATCCCACATCACGCGCAGACCCGGCATAGCCAAGCCAACTATTCAACAAGGACATACCCAAGCTCCTTCCAAGACCACAAAGCCCTAGAAATCTTTCTTGCTTTCCTTTCCTTATCATCCAATAATGAGAGAACCACCCTTCCTTTCCTGTTCAAAATCGCCAAATCCATCGGAGTCCGCCCCTGCGCATCTATAACATTCTTCTTACAACCAATCAAGACTAGGAAGACCGCAGTCATATGATGCCCTTTAATGGCAGCTATATGCGTTGTGCTACTGCCTTGCTTATCCCTATATGTATCTAATGATCTCGCGACTTCGGGAGCGAAAATTGATCTGTATAACCAGCGGAGGATTGTGCAGGAGCCGAATTCGGCAGTTTCATGGTAAATGAGCCGACTTAGGTGTTCTGATATCGAATCGAAGATTGCAAGCTTCTCGGCCTTAGTCTTTGCGAGTGACAACTTAACTTGAGTTCGTTCAGACAAAGAATCAAGGAGCGGGATTATCACTGTTTTATCTCCAACAGGAAGTGCAATATCCACCAGTGTCTTTGTACTAGACCCGATTCCGGGAAGACTAGAATCGGCGCCATTTCGAAGTAGTGTGGATATTAACGATCGGACGTGTAATAATGTATGGATGGCTATTATGAGCTTCTGATCCTTAGTTTTCGAAGCAACTTCTATCCATCTAGTAGAAGCATCGATATCATCTCCATCATCTGTTAAGGGAAGTTGATTAAGAAATGATTTTGAGAGTCCTCTGTGTGCACTTTTGAATGTCCAAACCATAGACCTAAGTCCTTCATCTCCAACTTCAGAAATGGATGCTAAAACAGCCTGAAGGGGTGCTGATTGTGCTAACATATCCTTCAATCGTTGATTGGTCCCAAACCTGATGGCAGACGTTAAAATCCAGCAAGGTTTGTCCATAGCTGTGATTTGATTGGAAAACCACGTGTTGATAGAACGGCAGGCCTGCAAGAATGGAGTTTGAAGATCTATGATTCCATTGTTAATGGTAGGCATGGACCTTTGATACATCAGATCTGACAGAATCTCATATGCACGGGTTCCAGCTTGGACGGCGACTTGAAGAGGAGTCTGCCCCAATTCATCCTGGAGGTTAGGATTTGCTCCATGCTTGTGAAGTAGATCCACGGTATCTAATGCCCTGGATTCGTCGAGGAAACCCATGATATGGAGCAAGGTGCCATCATAGTTAACTGTAGTTGCAGCCGAACGAGCTAGTGTCTGATTAATACGGCCATCGCCCAACGGAAGCGGATATTGAGTATTAATCTGATCCGCATACAATATAAGGCGTCCAAGAATGTCAATTTTGCCAGCGAGTACGCTTTCGATCAAGGCTGGACGTAGACCAGTACACGCAGAGAACATTGCATCAGTGAGGCTTCGAACTGTTGGTCCTCTTTCTAGCTCGTGATCAAGGCCAATGATAAAAGCTTTCTCGCATCCATAAATGAAACGAAGCAAAACCAGCTGGTCGATGTAATCTACGTAGTGTTCGACATGATCCGGTTCAGCGGAAACTTCATCATTGATCGAAACTAAGGGTGAGAAGGAGGTGAACGTGCCGACACTACAATTAAGTTAGCGTGGGTTTCGGACGTTAGAACCTAGATAAATACGGCACAACTTGATTTATAAGAGATCGTCTTGATTCGGACAAGTGACTTAACTAAGTCAAGATGATCTCTAATAAAACATTCGGTACGGTATGATTGTACCTACATTTTCCTTCCAATTGACAATTCATTTCTCTTTTCAACTGCAGTTTGCTGTATCATGCCGTGGAAGTATTCCACATAGTCGGTGCACAAAGATGCGATTTCGAACAGACTTTGCTCTCGTAACAGCGAGATTCTCTCGTCGCACACACTCTCCAAAAGGTATTCACGAACGGACGTGTGGATAAATTGTACCGTTCCTCCTTTGACCTCCACAAGGTTCCCACACAGGCTGATCAACCTCCTTCTCATATCTTCAGTATTTCCGACTCTCCGTCGTTGTAGCTCTGTACTTGAAAGTTGGCTGTCAGTGCACGCGCTTACTGCAACTATTTCTAGCATCTCTTCGGTTGAGAGGGGCCTAGGCGAAAACGCAACCCATCGGAAGACTGTTTGGCATTCTCTCACTGTGTGTGGTTGACCTGTTTCGATATGGGCTAGAATCCTTTCATACAATTGCCTCAAATCCCTTGGTATTGATATCAAAAGATTTTCTAATTCGGCCACACTACAAAATCCTTCTGTGGTTTTGTCATCGAGTTCGATCAGTACGAGCCTGACCCAGAGAAAGACTCCTTGAGCCCATTTTATCAAATAAGATGAAACAAAGGCCAGTTCCGTATGTGCACAATAAAGGATGGATGTTGCGATGCGGCTCGTCTCACTATTGACATATTCAATAATGTCTTTTTGCGTCTCGTCCTCGAGAACAATAGTGGCACGACCTTGGAGAACTTGCTCTATCCTGGGGCTTGGTCTACTCGTGAGAAAGATTTTGTAAGTTATAGGCCACGATGGATGCTTCATGCTAGCCTTGCGGAACATTTGAATCATCTCCTGCCTATGAGGTTCCTCCGATTCATCCAGAGCATCAATTATGATGTATGCTGTAAGATGCAGCCATGGAGCATGTATTGATCCGAGAGCGTTAAAAAGGGATTTTAGTCTATCGAATGACCAGAGGAGATCGGGAGGCTGATCGCTTCTTGCCCTTGCGCTATTGCGCCACGTATCACTTTGTTCCTTCTGATGGCACTCGTTGAAGTCATTCAGGTAACTATTCCATAGTTCTGGCGCTTTCAGAAGTAGTTGATAGAGAACGGATCTCAACATCCAGTAGTGTCCATTTTGGAGGGACCCACCTCGGGCACTATAGAAGAAATCAACTACTACGCTGCGAGTATCCGGCCGACGATCAACACGTTCATGTACTCGAGCTCGAACAAACTTTGCCAGCGTCGATTTACCACTGCCAGCCTTTCCTTGAAGCCACAGCAGCGATGATGCGCGGCCATTCTCCCATGTTTGATATTTTGGATGGTCCAAAATCCATAAGAATGTGTTGGCATAAGGATCCAAAACATTTGATCTTCTCTGTTTATAAGATTCGAAATACAGCATTTCGAGACATACTAGTAGTTCCCAAAGTCAGAATGCTTTGTTCGAAATTCGTATAGCAATGCTAACCTTTCAGTTTGGTATCTAGATATTCATTAGCTCATCTCCTCGCTTAATTTAATAAATCGAAGCTGACCTTCTAAGGCCAATGACTCTTTGATAACGTTCGACACAGCAAACAAAACATATTGAAAACGAGTATCCTCAGAACTCCAGAATCTACAAATAGCACGGTGATCGGCATCTACTGGTATCACCCGCTCATTTGTTAAGTTCAAAACAGCAGAAAATTTATCCACAACCTACACAGCTTTAGCAATAGTTCTCAAGTACTTAAGGAAGAACTGTGCCAACGAGTGCTTGAATCGTTTAAGTTCAAGAATCTCATTCCATAATATGTAATACACAAACTCCTTCGTCCAAGTAGGCTACTCAAGACAAGTGAGTTTTTTTGTCTTCAGGAGGAGATTCATGTATTAAACGATTCTTCATCTCGTCGGCACAGAGCGATATCTTACCACTGGAAATGAAGCCGGAGCAGGTTTCAGAGGCCGACCTTCATACACGGTCACGATCTTAAGTTGACTAGCACGCTCGACAAATTGCTCGGCAAGCTCTGCCAATTCTGCTGATTTCCTCTCAAGGTTCTTCAACAGATCCGTTCTTACCGAGCCCATTGTGCACGAATCAAAGATGTTCCAGAGGACGCGGGTTAAGCCAGCCACTCCTGATCCTCCATGAGGCGTACCGAAGAATATCACGCTCTTGGTTGAAGTTTGGATGTCGGTATATAAACTCTGGCGTTCATGTGCCATAACAAGCATCTGAAGTGATTATCAGAATAAGGTAAATGGGAAAATGTCAGGAAAGGAAAGCCAAACCTTCTTGAATACAACACCTCCAAGACTGTGACATATAAAGATAATTGGACCACTCTCAGTTGAAGTCTAGAGTACAAAGTCAGTCGATATCAATAGAGAAAGGCTGAAAACTGACTTCTTTTCTTTTTAACTGCAAGCTGTTCAACAATTGTGTGGCAAAGTCTCTTACTCCGAGTGTTGTACCGCTGAAAAGTACCTGAGAATTGTACCCAAACGTAAACACTCTCAAATCCATACTTGGAAGTTGCTTTGGAAGAAGATCTGAGAACCAGACAACTCCATGCTCTGTCCATGTTTTGAAAGGATGACCATTCAAGCCATGAATGGCAACAATACTACTCGTGGGCTTAGTAGGTGCGTATTTCAACGACAGTAGTCTTCACGTACTCTGCTCTCGTCTTCTGGCCGTCAGATGACTGATAATCTCGTATCTGAATAAGGCCCTCTCTTGCCGTCGTATCAGGCGTATAGCCTTGCTCAGAGTCCTCCGAAGCTCTACTCTGTGATGGCTTAGAGCTAGGAGGACCACCATTAATTTGTTGGCTTATTCCCTACATAGAATGATCAGATTTATTCTAGAAGTGGACTCGGTGACCTGAAGTCCAAGAAGCATCTGAGTTGCGACGTACCTCTTGAGCTTCGTTGTTGGGATGTGTAACATGTACATGAGCCTCTCGTCCCCGCCTACTCTTGAATTTCTGTCGAAGCAACTGTCGCATGTCCAAATCTTTGATCTTTCTGCTCAAGTTCCTGCCGTAGGATGATGAGGCTGATTGCATTTATTTGGAGTAGCAGCACAAGGCTCGCCGTTCAGTCGCGCCTGGCCTCAGCCGCACTTGATGCAACATCCTGTTTGGGTTTAGCAGCAACACGTGGAAGGTACGAGCAAGTCAGGTCAAACAAGGCTTCGAGTGATTGTGGTTAAACTGCAACCAACAGACGACCATGGGAAGAATTAACTCCCAAGGCTATGTGTAGAAAATAAACCTCCATACCTTCTTTCTACGCTTCGCACGTAGGATTCTTACCAAGGATCCGTCTGCACGAGGAGCAAGAAATTTCATCCAGATAAGACATAATTGCTTCTGCCTACCGCATAACATAATTGGTTATCCTATTTCTATTATCGATTTTACAATTGTTGCATTCAAGATATGGGGTTCAAAGGATCTCATTACAATTAATTAAGATACAAAAGTGTCCAACTTTCCTGCTATGGAATCCATCCCGCATGGACATTCTAGTGCTCAATTGATGTGTAACGTAATCCAAACTCCATTCTCAACTCAGACTCTTAGCTCAGGCTCTCCTCTTCATACCAAGAATCTTAGTATACCTTCACTGGGAAGATCAGCTTGGCTGGTAAGAAGACCTAGCCGTAGCAGTTCCATAACTCAATCGGTATTATTTAAACGGTCTTCACGCCCTCCAGAGCTTTCTGTTCTATCCGGATCTGCTGCAACGAGATGGGTCGAATGACCTCGCTTGAGAGCATTAGGTCGTGAATTGCATCACCATGAGACTTGATAGCAGCTTCATCCAGCCATTCCTGAACCAAATTGAATCTCCAGCCGTCATACTGATGTACGACGGCTTCCCAAGCCTGGATTACAGATGGTTCTATGGTCAATTTCCATGTGACTCTCCAAATAATTATAGCTTGCTGTGTATCGCGGAGCGCCTGATACTTGAAGAGACCCGCCAACCCCTTTCGTCCGTTCCAAATCTCCATTGTTTCTAGTTGTGGCATCTTCATGGCTGCTGCCCGCCGCTGCCTGAAGCATAGCTCCAATCTCGATCGAATTCTCGTCGGGCGTAAGTAATTTTTTGAAGTAAGCACAAGCGAAATTAGGTTTGGCCACTCCCAAGAGGGTTCGATCTTGAAGAAATGGCTAGCATCTACGATAAAAGATGCTGCGAGATGCTCAAGCTTGAGGCTTGCGAGCGCGATCATCCGGCTAACAGCTGGGGCTGGGTTGCGAATATTGTCGCAGTTTTTCAAGTCTTCCCCGAACTGGAATCGCTGCATAATAGTCGGGTAGTGTTGATTAAAGTTCTCGAAGATCACAAGTCTCTTGAGATTGTTGTTGAAACGTTTGATGGACTCGAAAAGATATTGGTAATCTAGGTAATGGATGCGGATTATTAGCAATCGGGTACCAATACAAATGAGAGCAAGCATCAACTTGGGCAGGTACGCAGCAATACTCACCTCTATCTGTATTTCTCTGTAGAAAGTCCCATTCCCTCCAGGGCTCGTAGTGAACTTCCTGGAGTCTGGGGAGACGGGCAAACATGTGTGCAAGCGAGCCTGGCTTCCATCTCCGGCGGTTCTGCTGCCGGAGAAGTAAACTAGTTACCACCGGGACGGATGGAAGTTGATCCCACCATTGGATCTCTGACTGTTCACTATCAAACGGTCCATCCTCCATAATTGAATGGAAAACTTTGCTGATAGCCGTTGGGGGCGGAGCGGAGTGTCGAAAACCAGCAACCCAGCCATGCTGAGGATCATTATAGGCTTTGTTTAAGATCGTCTTCTCCATACCACCACCACCACCAGCTAGGGTATCGGGCATGAAGGTCAGATATTTAAACCAATGTTCTGAGTCACTAGGCGAGTAGATACTAATATCAAGTATCAGATCGCCATTAAGATCCCATGTGCTGAGAGTCGAGAACAGATTCTGGAATGCCGTGGTGATAGGACAGTTGTCTGTATCGCTGATAGAAAGTGCCTCGTCCCAATCCTCGACTGTGCGCATTCCACGGGGCGCGCACTTGGTGCAATCATAGTTATCAAGTTCCAAACAGAACCAGATATAGCCAACGAGAGCCCGATTGCGATGAATCATCGAACCAAAATCAACGAGGCGTGATGGTGTTAATCTGATTCGAGCGAAGTTATATCGCTCGAGTTCTATTTGCCATTCTCGAGACACTGTGGCCAAGCGAGCCAGTGTGCAACCGTCTTGCATCAGGGCTTTGAAGATAAGAAGCTGGATTTCTTTAGGAAAGCTATCCCATGTTGAATTACACTGCTTCTTGTTAAGTGATATCGAAGACATAGCGTAATAGACCGAGAGTAGTGATAATTTCGGTAATGGAGTGATGTAGGAATATTGCTGAAGTGGATAACGGTATAAAGGTATTGTCGTTTTGCGTTTGCTTTCACTAGGCTTTGAGACTGAATACCCACTACCTTCACTAGGCCACGAGACTAGGAAATACCGTCTAACAAATATCAGTTAGAAAATTCAATATGTAAGTGCGTGCGATTGTTGTGAAAAGGAATCAAATTCAGAGATTTATACCTGTTTGTATCTTCGACTGTAAGTTTGTTAAACTTGTGTAGTGTAGTGTAATGGTTTTTAGCAAGCTTAATATTGGCGTGGTTTAACGACACTGGCCTTTCCAGGATCCGGCGCTAATAGCCATTAAGTCTGACGGTCTATTTCTAGTTTTTGATAATTTCTTTCTCTAAACTTGTTCAATTTGGAGTTGATACAAACATAACCGGCGAGGTGGTTATAGAAAGGGCCTATCATTTACTCAGTCGAGTGCCAGTAGAGCCACACTGTTAAAGAAGGTCAATCTTGAGCCTTTACATAGGTATGTTACTGTTGGGATTCATATTCATCTACTATATTATAATCGTGTATAGTTGACGGCAGAGCCGAATGGGAATGAAATCATGATTGGTTATTAGAGGGGAGGTCAGGAACATGATTGAGCAACCGGGGTACGAAGTAGAGGGTGAAGCGAGAGTGAGTAGCGCCTAAACAAAGCGGCGATAGTAATTAACCGGGTTGAAAGCGAAGTCGAATCGGTGCAGATAACCTAATTGTCGGTGCTTTTACAAAGCTTTAAGTCAAATAGCTGAGCAAAGTGAGATGTTCAAATCAAGTTAAGTGAGTTCTTTCGAATCAAGTCAGTCGCCTAAGTCAAATAACTTCTAAGCTACCAGAATAAGTAGGTTACTCAAACTAACTTAGGTATTTATTATGATCGGTTGTAATTCTCTTATGCATAGCACCAAGTAGCAGTGACTGCGCTCTGAGGAACAGTTCTCTAGTTTCTATAGAAGTACTTGTACTCTTCGATAACAGGATTGAGGAAAAGCAGGGATATTCTGACTCGTCGGATCTTTCGTTATTCTTTCCCCGCCATTGCACTAGCCTCGGCAGGCTACTCCTCGCCGCATTGCTGGGGTGCCTACGGAGTACCCCACGTACCTTTTATACACCATGCTGCCCCGTAAGCCTCGCCCCAATGACCACCGTTGATTTTGGCGTTAGTTCTGTCTCTGTACCTGCTTGAGCATCATGACAATCTACTACGCTAAAAAGAATTACGATGTTCCCAACATAGACCTTCTGACTTTGCTTTTTGGTACGTTAAACAAAATATGACCTCAATTGAATCTTCGGAAGGTCACTAATGATCGTAGATTCTCCATATTGTAAATCGCAAGAAGAAGATACAGCAATTCACATTGATGCCAACGATCCAAGCAAGTTCATCACCAAATCCGAAGCTCGTACTCTTACCAAGCGCACCGCTGCTGGCCTTCGTCGGCTTGGAATCGGTGCTAATGGACCGGGCAAGGATGTCGTTGTTGTTATATCATCAGGCCAGATAATGTTACCGATTTTATTCTATGCTGTTATTGCTGCTGGAGGAGTTTATTCTGCTGCAAGCGCAAGTTCGACAAGAGGAGAATTGGCTAGACAGATTCGTCAGGGCAATAGTAATTTGATCTTTTGCAGCGAAGATACAAGAGAGGTTGCTGGCAATGCTGCAGATGATCTTTCGGTTGGTAGAGACAGGGTATATACGCTAGACTCGAACTTGAGAAATATGTTTGGTTTTGAAAGACACTTGAAGGTTATTTCTGAGGATTCGAGGGAAGAGCTAGATTGGGAGAAGATCAATGACCAAGAGACACTGGAGGGCCGTTTAATTTGCTTATTGTACTCATCTGGAACTACTGGAGATCCTAAAGGTACTCGACAAAGCCTCTATCCGATCCAAATGTAAGAAGCTTATAGATACTACAGGTGTACTCATTTCTAACAGGAATATTGTCGCTGAGGCTGTAATTCCAGCTTCGATGACGAGAGAGTACCTCGCAGAACGAGAAGCAGCTGGTGATCCTCCATTTCATTTCAGCACTCTGGCACACCTACCAGCAGCACATATAGCAGGTGTCCAAGGCTACTTTATCAATCCATTCTACCAAGGCGGTCCAGTATACTGGATGCCAAAGTTCGACTGGCCGAAATTCCTCGAGTACAACAAGAAGTACAAGATTACGTACTTCTTCACAGTACCCCCAATTTACTTGTTGATTGCAAAGAGTCCTCTTGTGACAGATCAATTCGATAATTTGAAGATAGCCATAAGTGGCGCGGCACCACTTGGAAAGGAATTGCAAACTGCAGCCAGTGCCAAATTGGGCAAGGGACAAACTTTCATTAGCCAGACTTGGGGACTGAGTGAGACGACTGGAAGTGTTACGGGTATGCCGTGGGGTGACAAGGATGATTCTGGTAGTGTCAGCCCTCTACTTCCAAATATGAGTATCCGGTAAGTGATTTAGATCTTACGATTTGGTCTATAATAGACTATTTTGATTGTCAGGGATAAGAGATGGCTCGAGTAACTCACTTAAAGTGGACATACACTTGATCTGGATAACTTGGTTACCCTAATCAAAACAATCTCTTATAAATCAAGTCGTACATCTCTTCTCCTCAACCCACATTCTAATACAAATACACAGACTCGTCGATGACAACGGCAAAGATGTCGAACCAGGAAAACCAGGGGAAGTTCTCGTAAAAGGACCGGTCGTCACCAAAGGATACTACAACAACCCCAACGCAACCGCATCCGCGTTTACTAAAGATGGTTGGTTCTGCACAGGCGACATAGCAGAGTTCCGAAACGGCATGTTCTACGTTGTGGATCGAAAAAAGGAACTTATCAAATACAAAGGACTCCAAGTTGCTCCTGCCGAACTCGAAGCACTTCTCATATCGCACTCCAAAATTCTTGATGCGGCCGTTATTGGTGTTCCTGGAACTGGCGAGAGTGAAGGTACAGAGGTTCCGAGAGCTTATCTCACGCCTGCAGTCAAACCAGCAGATCATCATAAGGCAAAGGAGTCCCAAGTAGTAAGCAAAGAGGAGATTATGAAGTTTGTGAAGGATAATGTGGCTGGTTATAAGCAGCTTAGAGGTGGTATTGTTTGGATGGATGTCATTCCGAAGAGTCCGAGTGGCAAGATTTTGAGGAAGGAGTTGAGAGCTTTGGCTGCTAAGGAGGCTGCAGGAAGAGTTAGTAAGTTGTAGTGGATGAGTTATGAGGCGATTTGTTAGAATTTGTTAAGTGTCTGGGAGGCAAGTGTTGACCAGTAGGTTAGTTTTTGTAGTATAGAGCAATTGGAGTAAGTTACTTGATTTAAGTGACTTTGTTAGGATCAAGCATCTGACTTGACGCTTGTATCGGGGATTATAAATGAGTAAGGCAAGTTGATTTATTTGAGGCGAAGTCAAGGTTGAAATATGCAATATTGATATGTACTTCGCGATTTCTGGGCGAGGGTCTCGCTGCCTTAGGAGTTGTGCCTCCAACTCTGCGCGGCTACTGTAGCCTGATAAATGCTGTGCTGTCACTTTGCTCACCTCAACACTGCGAGGTGCTTCGGTGTGCTATCACAAAACAAGACGAATCAACGATTCAAAACACCTGCAATTCTCGCTTGTCATCTATCGGTGGCTCCCCAGCCGATGCGACGTAAGATGGACAGGATAGCTGCTTGCAAAACACTACTCCGTAAGGGAAAGCGCCCTAAGAGCGTGGAGAAAAATAGACAGCCGAGGGTTAAGGTGGGTACTAACAATATCGTAGCATCCTTCTCTTTCTTTACCTGCTGATCTCTTCTTCTATTAGACCGACAAAGAACGCCAAAAGTCGAAAAGCAAATGTGAAGTGTGTCTCAAGTTACAACGATTCTGGGATCTGGATCATTCAGCCGCCAATGAAAGTCTTGGCACACCACGAAAGGTCGTGCTCACATCAAAATGTGAAGTGCACAAACGGCTCCTCGAGGGGTGTTTCCCTCAGTTTTGGAATGATTGGAGTCGTGTCAAGTCAATTTCTATCCGTCTTAACCCCGAGCGTCTGGCTTCAATATATCTAGAGAATAAAGACGGATATAACGGATCATACGAAGGGCACTGCAATCTTGAATTGGTTCAAGGAGCTGGGAAAAGGCAGAAAGTCGGCACAGGAAGAATACTAGATGCCAAATGGATCGATTCAAGAGTTTTCGTGCAGTGGATGAAACGGTGCAGAGTAGAGCATGGAGAGAATTGCGGAGAGAGATCCATCTTCCAAATCGATTTTCCTCGGTTAGGCCGAGTTGGTTGGTGGATTTGTGGAAGCTTTGCCTTGTTTCTGGGAGTGAAGTCGGCTCATACGTTGCACTGAGCTATGTGTGGGGTGGCGTTCCAACGTTTAAAACAGGACTGGACAATATTGAGCGCCTCCAGGTTCCCTCTGCTTTATCAACCGCCGAAATCCCGAGAACCATACGCCACGCTTTTGCCCTAACGGAAATGCTGGGAGAAAGGTATCTATGGGTTGATGCTCTTTGTATAATCCAAGATGACGAGAAGAGCAAACCTCTCGAGATCGCGAACATGACAGCAATTTATGCTAATGCTGCAATAACAATCATCGCATCCCAAGGCATCAATGCTGACAGTGGCCTACCTGGCATACGAAATGTGTCTCAGGCTAGAAATTTCGATCAAAAACTCTTCCATATTACACCTCAAGTTCGACTAGTAAAGTATCGAAGACGTTTCAACTACTCAATCTGGAACACCAGAGGCTGGACATACCAAGAAGGCCTTTTTTCTCGGAGAAAAATCATTTTCGTAAATGACAGTGTGCGATGGGAATGCTTCCATTCCACCTGGCACGAAGAAAGTGATCTACCGAGTGTCAAACGTTCCATCAATAATAGGCAGAGCTCCTTCCAACGCCTTTTCTTAGCTAACATTCCTGATTTAAGGGATTTCTTCGTCTTAGTGAAAGACTATAACTCTCGATACTTAACGTATCCTTCAGATGCGTTGTCTGCCTTCGCTGGAATCTCTTCAGCTGTATCATCAGTATTCAAGAGCGGTTTTATTCATGGAATGCCAGTAATCTTCTTCCACGTTTCTCTAATGTGGCAGCCTTGGAGCCCTCTTACTCGACGAAGCTGGGTTGATCGTACAGGAAGACTACAGTACTTCCCAAGCTGGAGTTGGATTGGCTGGCAAGGCGAATTAATCACCAATCTATGGTCCTATGCGATGGACTACTACAAACGTGAAACGCGTGCCGGGAGAGTGGTGCCACCGAATTCACCAGTCATACCACTTTTTCAATGGTACAAGCATAGGAATCCTACCGAAGAGGGCATTTTGATTCATACGAACTGGAACGAGAGTAGAGAAGAGTACATGCACGGTAATACTCCTCCACCAGCTGGCTGGATACGATGTTCAGAGCCCCTATCCGAAACTGGTCATATTTCAGCTGAAGCTAGTCTATTTCCCAAATGGTGTTACAAGCACGTTTCTGACGAATCGAAAGAGTTTTGGTACCCCATTCCATTTCCAGATGACTCAGAAAACCAAGATATTACGGCAGAGCCATTTATATCGTGTCGAACTCGGCGAGCATGGCTTGTCGCTGGAGAAAGGCGTCTTCCTGATGTGTCGTTATCAATAGCGCTCAATGACAACGCAGGTAGGCAGATCGGCTATCTGAGGCTTCATGATCAACTTCCCAAGGAAGATGCAATGAAATGGCCAAATCACCAAGTATTCCAACAGTATCTGGAACTAGTGGAAATAGCTACCGGCTGGAGATGGGCCAGCTATGTCGATGTAGACGACGACTTGTCGACAACAGGAGAGTCGCTCTTTTTGAAAGATGAACCTCTTAAATTTGGGTTGAAGTATGATTATTACAACGTTTTGTGCATTGAATGGGTTGATGGTATTGCCTATCGGAAAGGTTTAGGATCTGTATCTAAGGAGGGTTGGGAGGCTCAGGAGAGAGAGAGAGTGGATTGATTTGATGCTTGGATGACTTTACTTGGGAGGCCAAAATGAGTTCCACATTCTAGTGCGCAGACTGACTCGGGCGTACTCAGAATGCTCAAGATGCTCAGGCTCTACACAGGTATTCTTGCCCTCAGCTCAGGATAAAACAGCAGCCGCTCAAGTCTAGAGAATACACGGGAACCAGCGAAGATGAGATTAGAGTCTCACATTCGTGGTTAGTCTTTTCAAGCTTCGAGTTTCTATAGTAACACTAATTTTGATTAGATACTCTTCATCGTTTAGAATTCATATACATGCTTTGCCAATGTTTAATAAAGCTATCGTTCCTGTTGTTTTACCAGTACGTCTTGTCAACTACACGAATCTAGAAGATAGTTTTAAACTTAACAATCACCCTGATTGTCACTCAAAAATTTGTGGTATGGCTTATATACGACTACAATACAACCCCCTTGATGCCTTCTTCCACCCTGAGCTATACCTACATGACATCTGCATATCAACAGCCACATCGCTCTGTGTTCCCGCAAGCCTCGTAAGCCTTTTCCCTGCAGACTTCGAACTTAAGAAGAACAAACAGGGCTTAACTAGAGCGTAGAACGTCTTTGTCGATGTGGCCATCGACTATATCCTTTCTAGAAACTCCAGATGCCACTTCAACGTCGCATAGGGCTCATCTACTGCTGCACACTTGGCGAAAGTATGACCATCGTCTCTCTTCTTCGCTTCATTGTCCTCAGGCAATTAGCCAGCGGTGTAAAGACCTTCTACATTTACGGATCCGTTGTGATCATTACTGCGATCAAATTCTATACTGCGATTTTCACTGCCAACATATGGAGGAAACACGTCACAAAGACTCTTATAGAATCTGGTGGAAAATGCTCGTATTTGACGGGTTGGTAATTGTGACATTTAGCACGAGAAGCCGAAAGATCGAGAGGGGAAAAGCAGTGCTTAGGTCCCAGTCATCACTCCTAAAATACTAGTAGAGAATGAACGCCAATCACCAAACCGCAAGACATCTAACTTCACAACTCTCCCTTATTTCTCCATCCACATCCACAAGTTCTGGACTTCCATGCGGTGCTCCGACAGGTCTTCCCTCTTTAGCTGCATGGCTGTCGAAAAACTGGATGAATAAGACCTCGTCGGGGTTTTGATTCTTGATGTAATGCCACTTTTGCGACTTTGCATTGTTGCCTTGTAACATGTGGACTTCGGTTAGGAAGTCGCCATTTATCCCTGGTTGCTGTGAGAAGTTAGTGTTTGTAACCTTGGGTTGAGAAAGAATTGAAGTAGGATGCTTTCTCAACGTGCTACACAAAGCCCAATGCACGAAGAGATAATTTACAGCATCTAAGCTACCGCAGAAAGTGAGAACTTTGCACAGAAACATCACTCACCTTGTACACATGTTCAACAAGATCGTTTTTAGGATCGATAGTGCTGCCGTCGCAGACCGCAATTGGATCCCTCATTACCGTCTTAAGAGGCCTCCAAATACTAAAAAGAGCATATCGACGGCCCGCATATTCGGTATTCGAGGCAGCAGCCTGATCCTCTGCAGCAATGATGTCTCCAACATCGTCCGTGATGTCGTTACGGTAACAGCGAAGCATCTTTCCAGCGCCGGTTGGCGAGTAATCAATGTGTACTGCGCGTGCTGGTCCTATCTTTTGTTCAGGCTTATAACCTCCAAAGAAAGGCTTTGCGAGATCTATCTCGTTGAGGTCAATCTTGATTCCACATCTCTCAGGCTCGGTGGGTGGATTGGCTTCCTTCTCTGCTGTGGTTTTGAGAGTAGGAAAGGCTTCGCGGAGACGTAATGCGACGCTAATCTTGAAGGTTTATTAGTTAGTATATGATTTCTTGACGAGGAAGGACAACAGAGCATCAAATGAGATTCTTCGGGTGCGAAGAACAATCTCCGACTCCAAAGGCATACCACATAGGCACTTTTTGCTCCGGTTACGCTTTTTACAAGATCCTTAATCTCAGGTATGTATATCTTCTCTACGAGCTCTTCGTCCATGAAGCTAGACTTCGAGTATGGGGAACTATGAAATGCCGATATGTGCTTGACTGCAGTGAAGGCTGTGGCAGATAGTTTGTACGGAGACGACTCAGAAAAGACATCAGGACGTATGTCGATGAGTGGAAGAATCTCATGACTGAGCTTGATGGGCCTTGGAATGGCCAGATAGTCACAGTCCCATGGATCTACTGTAGTATCTGGCTCGATAAACTGGATTCGACCAAGCTGATGCTCAAGCGATCTTGTTGTTTCTGTTGCGGTGACAGACATGATGTATTAGAATTATTGAAGTTGCTGAGCTTGATGGGAAATTTTGTCTTAGAACTGAAAGAGTGATATATGCACCTCTAATAGAAGCATAGTATTTATTGACTAAATAGAGGGGTAATCTAAACTACTAATACGGGTGATCCGGACTAATGTTCGGGATATAATAACCTCGATATCTACCGCTTCAGCATTGTTCATTAGGTTATAGACCAAAATCTTATGTCAGATTCGAAGTCTATGAGCCTGATATACCTTAAGTTTTCTGGTCTTACTATATCTCGGCAAAAGATACATCAGTAGCATCACGATGATGACCAATCGTAGCAATTAATTGCTAGAAGACTTTAGTAGTGCGGTAACAAATTAGCCTCTGATCAAACTCTGATCGGAGGGAAGAAAATATCACTTATCGATCTAAAAGGTAGAATGCAGAGTTTGGAGTTTTCCTGAAATACTTTGGCGTGGTCTATTATAACATCTTCATGTTTTCGAGAACCCCTCTAGCTTATTCAACTGCTCCTACTTCACTTTTGGCGATTTCTTTGAAATTTGGTCTCACGAAGAAATGAAGAAATTTCCTCTCGACTACACTATTACTCTCCTTACAAGGATGGTCCCTCTTGAAAACCACCAACCACACAAATCTGACCTTGAGCGTTCTGCTGTACTCGTAATTGCTACTTACATTGAGATATTTCCATCACAAGCTACAAGAATACGTATGTGGCAGTCCCGGTAAAAAGCACTAGTAGCAAAGACGAGTCACTCTTAAGGATTGTAAAGAAATGATTCAAACACTATGACGTACCGTGGACATTAGCTTCAATACTGGACATTGATCCAATCTCGAGACGTTGAGTTGCTCTAACGGGGTTTGGGCCGAGCTCCGCTTGCACCGTCTTTTCTAGTTCGCTAAGGCGTTGATCGTTACGGAATTTTACTATATCGGCTTCAATTGACCCAATGTAAAATTTAATAAGCGAGCAAGCTGGTGAAAGTTATAGTGACCTAGACTGTTTCAACTACAGGTAAGGGCTCTTGTAGTGTAAGATATCCACACTTTAAGTCTAGAGAACCCATGGGTTGGGTTGTTGTGGGTTGGGGCGTGGGTTAAGGGCCCTATCCCGACCTCTACTTAAGTCGTACCATTATTAATCCTTATCTTAACTTAACTCTGTTCTCCCTAGCTGTAACTCCTTTCTAGGCATTGAGACAAAATCTCTGTTTGATCGATGGACGGCAAGCTTGCTACAAGGCTGACCTGCCGATACGTTGTAGCTTTTCTGTGGACCTGAATGTCAATCCTTCAGCTCTTCCTATGCTAATCACTTATGATGCTTCTTCCTCTGGAACTCACTAAAAGTTCATCTATAAGTACTGGCTTTCGAGATACGTGGCAGTTTGGATGGGAAGATAGGTATTTTGCTAGTCTTCCGGTGTGTCTAACGGAAAATGGTCACATATCAATTCTCTGCCTTTTGTGGAAGATGTTACCAGAAATGGTTGGTTCATGGATTGTGGAGTATTAGATGTGTGTCGTGTCTAATATTAGTACTATTCTTGATGCTCGCGTAGTCTCATATTTCTCCTTTGTCCACTTCCACTAAAATCCGTCGTGTCTTTTTTGTCCGCAACTAAGTTTCCCCAGGGATGACGTGATCTTCAAATTATCAGAATCATCATACAAATAGCAATAATTCGCAGTTTCCAAATCAAGAGTCTCTCGACAAGGCCATTCGCCTCGCTTGTTGTAGTCGACAGAGCTACTACAGTCACAGTTGTCCCCTGGCCGCTTACGCTATGCTGCGTTTGACTGAACGAAATGGGTATTACAGAGCTACTTCCACGAGTTGAAGTAGACGGTAATGTTGTTGAAGAAGTCACTGCCCCGCTCGTGGGGGTCGTATGAGTATTGAGAACTCCACTGCCTGTGGCTGCAACCCCGCCGTCCGCCGTAGTTGTTGCAGGACTTGAGTTGGTGTAAGTACTGCCAAATTCGACCACTTCATACGCGGTTGAACATCCATAACCCTCGTAAGGAATGCTTCCATCAGTGTAAGAGAATATCATACAGTTAGGAGCAGTGGATTCCGTACTGGTATTGGTATGTTAAAATTGGGATAATCAGCTAAAAATGACTTGTTTCGGTACTAACCACAGAAGATTTCTGGTATTACTTTGGCATTCGCCCAAGCAATCCGTTGAGATCTGTGTTGAGTCGAAGCACGACGTTTGAAAATCGCATCCGGTGAGTGAATCTTGACCCACGGTCGCTGTGCAACAGCCGAAAATACTCAGAGTGGCTTGGAAGCCACAGTAGTTTGTAGATGCGCACGTCAAAGAGTTACCTGTCCAACTTTGAGCTCAAGTTGAAGTTTCTCTTGAAGATATTGACTTACTCAGATCCTCAGTGATATATCCGCAAAGTGGACCTGGGCTATCACTCCTTTTAAACAACTCTTGAGGACTTGCAGTTGGTTCAGGTATTGAAGCGAATGCGTTTCCAGCCCCTGCCCAATCAATAACGGTCGTCTGAGGTGGACCGTTCCAGATCAACGCAGAGCAAAGCGAGATCAATAAGCAGAGAGGAATCGCTGGGGTCTTCAAAAGCATCTTGGAAGTTGGTGTGCGGCAGATCCTGTGTGACTGAAGTGAGTACTATCGAGTAGTGTGAGTATTATCCGAAGGCAACTTTATGTACTGCACAGAGACCAGCAACAGTTTTTGATTGAGATTTCAAGAGCAACTTGCCAATGTAAAAGTGGTGAAGAGCGAAGCACTTGATCAGTTCACCGAATGCTCTTAGGTATTTACTAACCTTTTCACTAGGTCAAAATGATTTTGAAGGGCAACGAGGCTGAAAGTGCGGAAACGGGAGTCTTGAAGTGGTGTGGTTTCAAGCCACAGTTTTCAGCTGCCACCCGAGTGTGGTTAACTTAGCTGGATCCGGCCATGGGTGGCGTCTATACTTTATTGAAGTCGTACATTAGTATGTGAGTCTTTCTTGTGCCATCAATCACTCTTGAAATTCATTGGTGCTGAATAAACGAGCTGGACGCCAAGAAGTGACAAAATCCAGCCATTTCGGAAACCGAAGACAAGTAATTTGGTCAGTTGATCGTTCGTTACAGTGACACAGATATTATGAATGGTACCAGCATAATTTAATCTCAATCTTATGCCGATCTGACACGATCTTTGCTGCAGAGAACAATCAATCTTTTAGGCAGCTTTTACAAGAGCAGCTGTTAACTTCTGATACTGCAACATGGACATCCCTAATCGCCAACCGGCAATGAACAACGATACACGAAACCCATGGCATCCTGGTGCATTTGCCCGATTTCCATGGCCTGGAGGTGGAGCTCTGCTAGGTGCTCTGGGAGGAATCGCAGCCTCCATTGCCATCCTCATCGTTTCCAACAATGTTCCGATCACGAAGTGGGGTAGCACTTTCCAACCAACGGTATATCTATCGATTGCCTCAACCGTTACCAATATCTTTATACACTTCGCATTCGCAGAAGGAATTACCATCGCCTGGTGGCAACGCAGTCTGCAACCCGGAACTCATGTCGCGGACTTGCATCGATATTGGGATTTTGGAAACAGTCTCCTGAGCGCAGTCACCAGCGGACGGAATTTCAATTTTGTTAGCCTTGCTTCTATCTTAGTGGCTATTGCCCCTATCAATGGACCGTTGCTACAGAGAGCCTCGAGCGTTGTGATGCGCCCTATCACCAGCTCGGTAAACTTAGCAGTGCCCTTGGCTCCTCAACTCCCGGATGGATTTAGTGGTATGTTGAGTGGAAGAGGCGAAATACCTGCCTTGTTCAGTGCCAATTTTAGCCCAGTGGTATCAGACTACAGCAATCGTGCAAAAATCAACATGACTGGCACCGATTGCGATGGTATCTGCTCAGCTATTGTCACAGGTGTTGGGTTTTCGGTAAATTGCTCGGGTTATCAGGATCCGTTCTCCCTCGTACCAGTCACCGACCCTGATGGATCTTTCAATACTAGCCAACAGGCTGTCTATCCTGGTACTCGTGTATTTGGAACGGACTTCACCTGGTTCTATGAGAACCCTGGAGGCTTAGGTTTGAATGTCCAGTATAAGGCAACCTCTGACTGCGAAGGGAACCTCATGGTCAAAAATTGCACACTCAACACTGCAACAGTCCAGTACAGTATAGTCATTGACAGTAACCAAAGCACGGTTGCTCTTGCCCCAGGCTCAACAATATATGACGACGAAGTCTTGAGTATCAACAACGTAGCACTCAACACGGCTAGTGGGCCTACGACTGTTGGCGGTATCTGGCTAGCCCTCAACAATAAAGTTGATTCTACAGCAAATATTCGTTTTGTGGGTGCCAGGGGATATGAGCTGGTCACTTCCGGAGCAACGGCGAATCAATTTGCGATCCTAAATACCAGCGATTCCACTCTTGGAACCGATTGCAACCTGAGCTTCAATGATCCCACGGACACTATGCTTGCAACGGCGCGCGAGATCATGTTTCGGGCTTCTGTTGCCGCAGCCAATAGTTCTAATGTCCAACACGTGCAAGGTTTACAGGTGTCTTCCACCGCTGTATATGAATCACACTATCTGTACCTTGGGCTTGCAACATTGATAACTGCACTGGCTATTTTGTTCATCTTGCCTACTTTTGGAGGCTATTGGCAGCTCGGTCGTAAAGTCACCATGAGTCCACTTGAGATTGCTAAAGCCTTCAATGCGCCTTTGTTAAGAAACAAAGATTCCAATGCCGAAGCAGAAGAGCTTCTGAAAGAAGTTGGAGGTAGAAGCGTACAATATGGAACCGTTAATGAGAATTTCGAGAGTGGTATGAGCCCAGAAATGGTTACATCGAGAGAGTACAGTCACTTGCTGTATCAGCATAATGCGCTACACAACAGATTGCTGATGGCGTCTTCGAAGAGTATTGAGACTCCGCAGAAAGGATGGACATTTAGTGGCTAAAAATATTCCAGTGTATCCATCTTTAGATCTATCTTTGCTTAGAGTCGTTGCTGCTTACTTTTAAGTGTTAATCTGGGACTTCAACATCGTGAACTGGCTACAATTTAGTACAAAGCACTATTTAATCATGTGGTCACAGCAAGACCTTTCATTTTTCATTTTGGATTTTCTTTATGGAAATGCAAATCGTGAACTGGGCTATACACTCACCATGACCCAGACGCAAATTAGTGGTTATTAAATTTAAGCGAGCTCGCTAGAAGAAAACAACTTCAACTTCGACCTTGCAAACAAAAAATGCCACGAATCATCAGCATAATGGGAAAATAAAGTGTGTGTAATCAATGTCTCCCCCCAGGAGAGGACGGAAGAAGCTTATCACCCTTTCTGTGCTTGCTATCTAAGAATAGTGCGTCACGTACTACTTTATTGTACGTGGAGTACTTTTGTACACGACAACAAGTAATTGAATGTCCTATAAAAATACTCTCACAATGCCTACGTTCTATCGCGCTCTCATGAAAGAGCGATTCATGAGCTAGCATCTTTAATTGTCTTCCAGATCGAGAGCCACCGAGTATAGGAAGTTAAAAAACTATAATTCGCACACCGTGATTAGAAGCTTTAGCGTAGTTGACATCATTTTAGGAGGATATTGTCACGATAAGGTTTTAATAACGTGTTAAAAAAAGAGATATATGTAAAAAGATAACTTTTTATTCCTTATTCTACGTCTATACATCTATAACAAGAGAACGAACAGTATAAATAAAGACCGACTCTCTAATTTCTTCCTTCTACGTAACTCTTTATAAATTACCTATGAAATAGCATACATAGGTAGGTAGCTTCTTCTAAATGCTTGTCGATTCAAGATCTATCAACATTATCATTACCATAAATCCTTTAAATGAGTGACTCTAAGTGATATCAATCGGCCATTCTCTTTCTTTTTAAACAATCCGTGAGGTAACACAAAAAAAAAAAAACAGAAAACTCCATCTGATGCTCGCTTAGATAACTGATCAATCAATTGGCAAAAATTCAAAAAAAAGAAAAACCTCCCAAATAGGTAGAGGTTTTTGATATAAAAAACACTCAAGGCTTCATAAGTTGTGCTTTCCTGAAGAACTGTAGAGAGATCATGGTTAGCGATGATATTAATTCGAGTGGTGGGAAAGGAAGGGGTAAATCATACCTTAAAGTAGCCAACACAAATAACAAGTTGACAGATTAAGCAAATCCAAAACCAAACCCCGGGAGTCAACCCATCAGCGAAATTATGAAAGACACCAGCCGGTCCAATCTTGTTAGGAGCCGAAGCCCTCGCAATAATGGTAATGAAAGCTCCAACAACTTGTGCGATGATAAAGACAAAAGTAATATGAACTCTGGTTAGAGTCATAAGTAAGATCATACCAAATCCCACGTTTTGAATTCCTGCTAGAACACCGAGCCATAACCAAATAGCTCTACTTATAATAGCACCCGCCACGAGGGAAGAAATCCAAGGGAGATGGTTGCCGATTGCGGAAATTCCCCAGAGCATTTGACACCATCCTGGTGCTCCTAGTCCAATTGCGAAAATGGGGATTATCCAGGAATGTTGTGCTGTTAGGCGACCTAGAATTGCTAGGAGACCACCCCAGATTACGATGAAGAAGAGGATTATCAATAAGATGATTGAGTATGTGGGTGCGTTGTTGGAGGACCAGAGGAAGAGCCAGTTGCGGCTGTAGGTTGGAGACATCCAGTAGCCTTGGAGGATTACCATGAGCCAGAACCACTAGATTCAATTTCTGATTAGCATATTTCTTGAGAGGTATTTAGGAATTTCTTCAAAACACTTACTAGTACAACACCCTTTCTACTGACAGCCCGATAGAAAGAGGGTATGGCTCCTGGCTTTTGTCGATAGTAATCTGGCAGGCCTAAGAATAGACTTATACCAATAGCCCACATCAGGATAGCGAGGGGAATTGTCACTCCTGTTAAGGTGCTAGAAGAAGGTGTATAGCTAGTCTTTGTCTCTCCCGTAGCACTGCTGTTTGTTAGGGAGGCACCGAAGTACCAGAGGAAGGCGATGATTAATTGTTGGGTTCCTGTAATAACACAGGCTCGGAATGCCCATGTTGAGGTCGGTGTGCCACCTATATATCGCATTAGAAAGCTGAAGGTTCTCAAATATTTGGCCTGGTAGCAGTGGATAACATACCTTCTGTGCCAAAATTGAGCGTAAAGTAGAAAGTACCTGCCGAGGAACCGATCGTATATAGTCCCGTCGCGATATTGTATACCCAACCTTTTGCAAAGTCGGTCTTTGCGGCAATTGCCAAACCGAGCACAAAGAAGCATGCTCCGATAAAGATAAAAGGAATAGAGAGAACATAGACGGCCTGAACTCTGCGGAATAAGACCCACCATCCGATCGAAGATACAGCATATAGCGCGCACAGAGTGTATAGCTTAGTGGTAGGCTCGCCGACTGCTCCTACTAGGAGAGTGAGTTGTAAAGAGCTTGCTGAAAGAATTTGGCCCTATGTAATTGTTAGATAAAACACTGCCGGCAAGGAAGAACCGAATATTTTTATTTACCAGGGCGAGGAAAAAAGAGTAGATAAACCATGAACCAATCTTTCTCTGCATGAGCATCTTAAGTCCAGATGGGGCTACGTAGTTGTCTCCAAGATACTCATTGAATTCTGCGTACGTCTTTCGCTTTGCAAGCTTTATCTCGCTTTTGCCTTCCTTCTTTCCTGGTAGTAGAAGCGAGTTAGTTGACAATGAAGCTTGATGATAGTTGTTAAACCACTCTCTCTCGCTATCGACGATGTAGTCTTCGATCGTATTTCCATCTTTTTGCTTTTTGGCAACCTTGTCTAGCTTCGCTGAGAATTTATCGTAGTACTTGTTTGTCGAATCTGTAAATAGTGGTGCCACATTTTGGGAAAGATGAGATTCGGTATTTGCGGTGGAGATCTCGCCTATACTGAGACGTCTCGGTGTGCTCATTCCACTTTGCATGATTGGACCGCCAGGAAAGCCATTGCCGTAGAATGATCCAGCAGAGAAAGATCCAGCAGGACTATGAGAACTTAGCTGAGGTGTGCTAGGGCGGCCGTAGAACGATCCAGCAGAGAGTGATGCGCCAGGACTGTGAGAAACTGCGTGTGGTGTAGTAGCACCGCTTGTGTTGCCAAAGTTGGAAAGGCCAAATGGTGTCAAGTTTCTCTCGCCTGAAGGTGTGGATGTATGTGATGGCGTTCCTGGCCGGGATACTAGAGCGAGAGATACCTTGGAGCTCATGTTACTCAGCTTTTGGAAAAGATCAGGACGAGTCTTCATCTCCAAGCACTTGTGAATTGCCGAAGATTGCAGTATTTCCAGGTCTTCAACCCACTGTGCAACCGGAAACCTCTGTATCACAGAGTAAGCGCGCATCAGAGCTCGCGTCTCCTGGTCTGAGGCAAGAGCAGCATTTATAGCTGCTTTGAATTGCTTGATGAGATGTTTCGACGTTACAGACTCAACGGTAAACCACCATCCGGGCATGTTTCCGAATCCACCAACTCGGGCACCGATACAGATCGCACCTTTGCAGCCAAATTCAACAGCTACAAGTCCAAATGGCTCATCACGGGAAGGCATCAATGCAAATTCAGCACCTGTGAAGATAAAAGGTGGTAGTGCCGTGAACTCAGGCTTTGAAAAGACTCGGCCGGGGTACTGGGCCATGAGTTTCTCTAGCTTGAGAGCAGCAAATCTTCCGTGCAGATCGATAACCGGACCGACACATATCAACTGTGTGTTGGGGCGGTTTGCCAGAACAGAGGGAAACACGTCTGCAATTAGGTCAATACCTTTTTGAACAGACCAGCGGCCAACGAAGATGAAGAGTTCCGCCTGCGAAGATTAGCATTTACTGTGACCTGATTGACATGACTAATTTACCTTGGAATCAACCGTCAGGCCAGCCCACTCCTGCGCCTGAACTCGAAACATTGCTCTTTGTTCTTCTTTTACGGGATCAACTACAGCTTTTGCCAGGTCTGCATCCTTGTCCCAGGGTGCAGTGTCGCTAGGATCCGGATTTGGCAGAGAGCCGATCTTATCAAGGCACCAGAAAATCGGATACCTTGCTAAGGAACGTTTTCCGTATTTCTTAGATACGCCTACGGCTCCAAAACCCTGAGTTCAAGTTAGCTATAATTATCCAGCAAGCTTTTATCATCATTTGAAACTTACCCCCTGGTGGACATGCAAATATCTCACACCAGCATGAAGAAGATTAAACACACTTCGCCAAACTGAACATATTTCTTGACCACCTCCTCGCTTAAGTTGAAGACACCACAAATTTCTTCAATCTGATCTTCTGTTCGCAGTGGCCACATTCCTTGGAACTCGGCATTGTGTAGAGATAGGCAGCAAGGTATGACAGAGGGGAGAAGATAGAGAGGAGCTGCTGCGCCCGTGGTAATCATTGATATGATAAAGATCCGGGTTGAAACGTCGAACAGTTTCCGCAATACACTGGTTCCATGTCGAATAGTAAATACCACTTTCCAAGTCATCCATTCGAGGTGGATATGGTTCCGCTTTTGTTCGCTTGCGAAAGATGGGTGCGTCGAGAAGGACGTAAGTAATATTGTCAACGACATGGTAATGAACAGTGACTTCGTAGTCCTGCCCTGATATATACCGACTTGCATGTACTCCGCTTCTTCGCCTGGTATACGTCAATATCTTATATTTGTTGTAACTCAGGAACTCAGGAGATGATTTTGACTTACCTGGTGCATAAGGATACTCAATGCCACCAACACACGGAATAACCCATATCAAGTTTTGATGGTGTAAGTTCTTGCCCATAAGAGAAGCCATAACGCCAAGTCCTCCAATCTTGATTTTGATACTCCATTCTGCGATTTCGTACTCCATGGTGGCGATCAAAACGGTTCGACGACCAGTTGATCCTGCAGCAACAGCCAACGCACCTGATACCGCAAGATCGGAACTGACCGCAGCAGCAGCATCAGGAGTGGTAGGTGCAAGACTGAGGGTAGAGTTATTTGAAACTTTATTGCTCCCCCAGGAAGGTTTCATCAAAGGAATACCTAGTCCAAGCACGTTTTTACTCTTAGGTTTCGCTGCCGTTCCTATCTTGTTAAACTTGACTTTGTAAAAGGCAGCTGTGAAAGCCCAAACGCCTAAGCCTGCTGTTATCACTGGTACAATACACAAGAGTACCATGATAGCAATTTGGACAGCGGCTGATCCGTACGGCACTAGCGTATAGCTAAAATTGCCATCATTGACGACCAGTTTATAGCCAAGGCGGCCATGTGCTGGAGCGGCGGAAATGTTGATAACATTACTTGCAAGACTGTCCGGGGGAATCCAGTCAAGAACGCCATCCTGATCCACGTCACCATACGCTGCACTTTTGTCGGGTTGACCATCGGGATTCATGCCCCATACATTGACCATTACGTTAGTTGGCCACTCTGTGAATAGGTTGAAAGTCCAATTTCCTACAGAGTCCTGTGACAACGTATTGCTGAGTCCGCCATCGTATCCCCACTGGTTCCATTCTCCTTCTACCCAGGCGTGCGGCCAGCGGCGTGGTGGTTTATCATCCCGGTCGAGATCGGAGTGTTGAACATGGTCGCTACTTCCTGTCATCTTACTCCAGTAATGAAGGATAACATGTTCTCCCTCCCACTCCTGAGCTTTGGTCCCTGTCCAGTTTTGCTTGACTAGAGTAACGTTTCCGCCTGTGTAATTTTGCCAGTCGCTGAAACTCGAACCCCAGTTTGTCGAATACCGGAATTTGTCTGCTCCAGCTGCTCTTGGTGAGACGTAGAGGTCTCCTGTGCTTGCGTCCTCTTTCAAAAGACCACTTGTATAATTTGCCAATTTAGGAAAGACCATAGGATTGTCAACCTGGCCAATACGGAACATGAATTTGTCTCGGGTATTTGTTGACAGTGTAGAATTTGTCGTTGAATTTGAACTTGCTGTAGCATTGTCGACAGTATACGTGTGAACACCATTCGCAACGTTGAGGAGTTCTCCAGTAAAGACATATGCGGATGGTACTTGACCTACATAGGATGGGGTTTCCGCAGTAATGCTACGGCAAGCATAACTTGTCTTGTTCAAAGTGGCTGTGATTCCCAGCTCAGTAGTGGACTCGATCTCCAGTGAATCTGCGACAGAATCACAATCCATTGCCTTGGAGAAACCAATCTGGATTGTCACAGTCTCTGTCTCGTCATATGCAACACCAGATATGATTCGAGTATCATGTGTTGGGTAGACATGAGTGATAACTGGCTTGGGGTCTGCCCACTCCGCTACAGGTACAAATGCCTTAAATTCGTATGGGCGCATATCGATGCTAGCCACACAACCCTGAGTTTTATTTGAACCCTCGAATCCGTAGGTGAAGGTCGAAGCAACTAAGGTGTACTCCTCGTATGGCCAGAACAAGTTTTTGACTGTGGTTCCTTCAGTGAATGCAGAGACGAGTGCGCCGTCAGATGAAGTACTGTTGTCGCTGGTGCAGTCAAGTCAAAGTCGTATGTGATAGAGCTGTTGGCATTGTGGAATAATAACCAAACCGACTGGTTACCATGAGCAATACCAGTGAAGTCTTGCACATCGGTATTGCGAGCCCTGTAGATGCTCCAAATCCCGGTTGGTGACGGCATTCCTTCACTCCCTCGCAAATATATGTTGTGTAATCGAGTCGATAACGTTTGAAGTTCGTAGCCATCGTTGAGTACTGGATACTCCTCTCGAAGCTCGAACATACGTTTCAAGATATTACGCATGAAATGCGAAGGATTGCGATGATCTAAACTTACACTATCATCGTGACAACCATATCCCGAACTATTGTAAGGCATGTCGACATACAACTCTTGGCCTAGTCCATAACAACCGTGTAGCTGCCACGCAGAAGATGATGCAAAAGGTGATCGTCCGAAAACTAATTAGGACGTCAGTATCAGTATTTTTCCTATAAGTTCGCAGGAGTATTGAGACATGCAAAACATCGAATTGAAGCGGCTATCAACGCTGTAAAGCTCTCTTAAAAACCTCTGTGATAGTAAGAAAATGGGGATACAAACCATAATCTGGAGCCAAGTTTTCTAAAACGTAATATTCTTGCTCTTCGCCGTAGAATACCATAGGGATGCCCGGCAATTCCAGAGTAGTTACGAACAGACCAAGTAACTGCCGATGAGTGCCATTAGCCAGCGCCGGCCAGCGAAAGACGTCCTGATTAGTTGTTCCAAACATGTGGCGTGGGTCAAATAGGCCCGTATTAGCATTAACAAGATCATGAGCTTTGCGGAAGGTTCCCCATAACTCGACCCAGTCAACACCCAGTGAGCCCCAAGGACCATCCAGTCCCAAAAATCTAGTCATCGAACCGTAGATATCGTAATGGAAAGCAGCGCCATCAAGCGCTGTCATACCGAACTCTCGAATGTAAGACGAAGAATTCGTTGTATTGCTGGTAAAAACAGCTAGCGAGCTGTCCGAAAGTTCTTGATCTGGCTGTTTCCCTCGACCAAAATAAACTGCTGCTAGTTTCGGGTCTGCCACGAGCTCACCAACTACAAGAAAATTGTCTTTGCCCAGTTTCCGGGCACACTGTCTTTGGTAGGCAGAGAACTGGGATAAGGCATCAATCGTAACCTGGACGGCCTTGTCGACACGGAAACCATCAATATCCAGCATCGCAATCTGCATACATCCCATGACGTTGATTTTTTCGAGGACGTCAGAACGCCACTCACGGAGACGGTCTTGAACAGAAGCAAAACGTGAGAACTGGTTAATATAACTTGCATAAGATCCGGTACTTTCAATGTCTCCGTACATGTCGAAGGAACTATTTCGACAGCCATTGTACTTGTCGGTGATGTTTGAAGGCTCGAGGTAACCATTCTGCTCCCAAATTCGAGGCATCTCGCAATCCGGGTCTCGATCATTACCGACGTCAAAGTCATGGTATCGTCGGTCAGGTTGTTTCCAGACAGCGTCATACTCATCGAATTTGAACTCAACAGTTGCGTTGAGATATTTGCCCCCATATCCCAGAAGATTGCCCATTGTCGACATTGTCGTGTCCAAGATGAGATACATTCCCCGGCGATGGATCTCGGTAGTCAGAGCTCGCCATTCTTCGATGTCTCCGTGGTGTCGATCCAGAAGGGTGAAATCTAAAGGTCCATAACCATCAGGTGACCAAGGCATGTTGAGGAACATGCTGCCAGTGAAATATATTGCTTTAATCCCAAGACCCTGAATATAATCAAGGTCACTGTAAAGTCCGGCCACATCACCTCCAAAGCGAAACTGGTTGGCCATCCAGTTGTGCTCAAATACTGTTCCATTGGCTTCATCGTTAGTCGGGTCACCTATCTATTGTTAATATTTATCAGTCCCATGCAACATCCAATACGAACCATTAACATAACGGTCAATCGTAAGGACATAGAAAGGAAAACGCCAGTTCGATGGCGATGGCTGGTATGTGTGATTGTCCCATTCTCCCCAGTAGTCTTGTGGACGGGTAGCTGTTTGGTTCTCGTTCAAGTTGTAGCCCACATGGTCCGGGTCATATTTCAAAGCACTACAACACTGAACCAGTACCAAGAGAAAGAGAGTATAAGAAAACATCCCCGGAGGATCACGTGAAAAGAAGGAAATGAAAGAACGAGAGTGGTGTTGATGGGCGTCTAAAAGATCTCATGGATAGAGGCTCAATTTGGATGGCAATCGACTTCTTAACATCGTTGTTAATTTTCCACTTCCATTTTCGCACTGCCCACCCAACAATATGCAGGCCTTCCGTCATCCCAGATAGGGTATTGGCCAAGGCTCTCTAGGATACGGTCTAGCAGCCTACAAATTGTCCCGGCAATAAGTACACGGACGAGGAGGCCAGGAAGTTGGAACCACAACCCCCCACCCCCTCCTATCTACCCAAATCTTGCAGGGTGTGTTGGGGTCGAGCGGTTAGTACTTACTACTACAGTACTAGCACTGCAAAGTTGCTCATGACCCACAGGGCAACACGTAGACGCAGACGCAAAAGTTAGAAATGCTCTCCACTAGAGAACTTTCTCTGGCCGTGAGTCGTTCGTTGTCCCTTAGGCTCTTGCGGTGCCTCTGCAAAAGAGCTGACCGGACCTTCTCGACGTAGGATTCGGTACAGGCCGGCCATACATACAAGGACAGAGTAACATCAGCCGCATAGTAAGTAGGACATGTAACATACGGCCCGCGTGCCGTTGGCTCATCCCATGCTTGTTGATACGAGGTAACGAGACTCGAGGCTGCTTGGCTAGTGCCTGCACATGAGACGAACGTGATTGAACTTTCGCGTAGAAACCTCGTAGATCAAGGTCCCAATCCGTAGAACCCGGTTTTCTCGAAAGTTTCTCCTTATCGTTGTGCTTCCGAATATTGATGTCTAAATGTACACACACTCTCAGACCTCTTGAGCTCATTGGTATTTAAATACGGACTATGTCGTGTGTGGTGGTGGTGGCAACCTTCCGATCAGAGATCTCGTTGTCCGCTTTTTCCACCTCCGTAGCGTGACGTTGGTGTACTTAAAAAGAAAAAATGTTTAAAAAAAGGGGGTCCTCGAGGACTCTGGCGCCGATGAGTGGGAAGACCTTTTTAGGGACTTTTTCGTGTTCCTCGCTAAGTGGCTCTGCCCAGTCGCTTAACAAAACAGATCTCTTGGCTTACCTTAGGTACCCTTTTGTACCCTCACAGGCTCACCAGCCCCCGTAGGGTCCCCCTGGCCCCCTGTAGCTCCCGAGCCGCCCCTCCCCTGAGAACCCTGAAAAGCTCGTATGGCTTGCCCGGGCAGGCCTTCTCGAATTGGAAGGGCGAGCACTCTATTCGCTACGGATTGACCTGGTTAATAATAGATTCAGCAGAATGAGGCAATCACAGCTGCACGTTCTGATTCAAGGACCAACCCAGCCACAACGGGCCACGGAAATGCCTGTATGGTGGTAAGTCGTGGGTAAGGTTCACAGCTGGCTCACAGGTGGTTCGCAGACAGAAGTCCCAAGGCTGTGGCACCAAGCGATAACGGTGAGCTCATTAGGATTGATTGGGATTGTACGCGGCAAGGCCATTGCGCTATATTGTCGACTTCACCCAGCAGAAATCATCTCATGGTCCGCGACGACAGCCAGGTAAGGTCATTATTAATCATGATCTTTGATGCCGGCCATCACTTCGTTTTCGTCATTCTCGTGTTTCTATGCAGCTTTCTTGAGAAGGGCCATGCAGCGACGCCAGCTGAATGGCGTGGTCAATCCATCTATCAGGTCTTTACAGACCGCTTTGCGAGAACTGATGGTTCAGTGAAGGCAGCGTGTGCTCCAGGCTACGAGGGATATTGCGGTGGGACATGGAAGGGAATAATTTCAAAGCTCGACTACATCAAAGTAAATATTGTCATATCTTCCTAATCCGGAAATTCAAAATTTTAATCGGCCAAATCTCAGGGAATGGGATTCACAGCAATTTGGATATCGCCCGTTGTTGAGCAAGTATCAGATGCGAGCAGAGCATATCATGGCTATTCCGCTTCCAATATTTACGCTTTGAATGAGAATTTCGGGACTGCTTCGGACCTCAAGGCTCTGGCAAAGGCTCTGCACAAGAAAGGAATGGTGAGCATTGTCGGTCTAAATTGCTTTTTTTTATCGTGTTGATTGAGCATATTACAGTATTTGATGGTTGATGTCGTTGCAAATCATATGGCATATGATGGAACCGCTGAGACTGTTGATTACAGCACCTTGACTCCTTTTGACGACAAAAGCTACTTTCATAATATTTGTTGGATAAATGATTACGATGATCAAACCGACGTCGAACAAGTATGTCCACCCTCTTTGCATGAGTGCTACGCCGCTGGCCATTTCTAACCCAGGATTCAGTGTTGGTTGGGAGGGGATGAATATCCACTACCAGATCTCAATACCACTCTGACAACTGTTCGAGATATGTTCAGTTCATGGGTTGGAGATTTTGTCTCGAACTACTCAAGTAAATCCTTCTCCATTGCCATCTTTATTTACCAAAGCTAATTTGCATTACCAGTTGATGGATTACGAGTAGACACAGTAAAAAAATGTCGAGCAACCATTTTGGCCCATCTTCAATTCTGCTTCGGGTGTCTACAATGTCGGAGAATTATCCAACGGCAATGTTGACTACTTTTGTCCTTATCAAGACTATATGGACGGTCTTCTTGACTATCCTACGTATGCCTCCTCCGCCTCGAACCTGTAATCTTAGAAACCAGAGAACTAACTCAACCTCATAGATATTACCAAGCAACCCTATTCTTCTCCAACACTTCCGCAAATTCAACCAACTTTCTCAGTGAAATTCAAGATCTGAACTCCAAATGTAAAGATCAGACGTTACTTGGCTCCTTCTCAGAGAACCATGATCAACCACGTTTTGCATCCATTACGTCAGATATGTCTGTATGTTCACCTCCTTCTAAATGTAGATTCATGTACATTCATGTACATTCATGTCACATGATAATCTAACACGTGATCACCTCCAGCTCGCAAAGAACATCATCACATACACCATGCTCGGAGACGGCATTCCAATAAGTAAGTTCCTTCTAAAAACCCCAATAATCAAAAGTATCTAACCAGCCGTCCCCAAAAACACAGTCTACCAAGGCCAAGAACAGCACCTCAACGGAACCACAGACCCCTACAACCGAGAAGCCCTCTGGCTAACCCACTACACCAAATCAACCCTCTACAAACACACACCAAAACACTAAATAAAATCCGTTCGCAAGCAATCTCCAAATCCTCAACCTACCTAACCTGGAACACTCAAGTCGTATATAACGATACGAATACAGTTGCTTTTCGAAAAGGAGACGAGAGTTATATGACTTTAATGATAGTTAATAATCTTGGGGAGAATGCAAGCAAGTATACCGTGTCGATGACTGATGTGGGGTTCCCGGCTGGTTTAAAGGTTGTCGATATGTTGAATTGTGGGAAATCTGTGACTGTTGATGGGAATGGTGGATTGGAGGTTGAGATTAAAGGTGGTTTACCTTCTGTAAGTCTCATTTCTCCTTTAAAGTCCCGTTTCTTTTCCTTTTTCATTCACTTCGCTACTTTTTTACCTGTAATACATGATAACTAACCTAGGATTGTGACTATTTTAGGTTTACTATCCTCTATACCTTGTGAAGGGATCTAATCTGTGCTCTGGCACAACATTGTTTGCTGCTCCAGTAAGACTCAGTATTGCTGTTCCTGTTCTAACTGTTCTAACTTGTGTCTTCTTGGGTTTGTCTTCTGTCTTTTAGCGGGTTGCATACATGAAAACGGGGATCACGGATGGTGTAACGGTGCGCTATGGTTGCTAGCAAAAATGTCGGTTACCTGATACCTCTCCGTATACAAAATTGGAAAGGCGAATAGAGAAAGGTTAGTTACTCTGTTCTTGGATAGATAGATAGATCTTATTGCATTATTACTTTATAAATCATAATTTACAGTTAGCAGATGGTATGTGTCAGATAGTGCACTCAAGAAACTATCCGTTCTATAGATCCTCGCAAAGCTTAACCTTTCAAACTACAAAATAAGTGTTGTAGATTTGGTCTATACAAATAAGTACATTCGAAAGAGAAAAAAGAAGAACACTAGTAGTATATTGATTTCTGAGGCATTCGTCTCCTAAAATCTCCCGGATGTGTCTCTATCCCTTGTTTCTCTGGCTTGCATTTTCCGCACTTGTTTCACCACTTGATAAAGACGTGGTTTCGAAAGAGCCCGAGCATTTGATAACTAGCATGGCCATTCCATTTTTTTCAGCATATCGATTCTAAATGTCTATCCAGAGCCTCCTCTTCCATGTTGAGCTATTCTTTACAGCAGCCTTATATTAAATGCAGTTTAAAGATAGTTAGTCCAATACAAAAATTATGTAAGACTATATTCTCCTGAGTAAGCTAATAAAATTCTATCGCTTTTTTTTTAAAAAAAAAAAAAACTTAGAAGAATAAGTCTCAATTGGTTTAAGAGATGGTAAAAGGAGTGTGTGAGACCTTCACTACTGACACTTTCGATTCCCTCACCTCGAAAAGGTGCTACAATGAATACAGCAGAATTACAATACTGATGATACAGTAGCGAAGAGTGAACACTCTGGACTATAAATTGCAACTCTATCAGCGCGTATAACAAGAGCAAATGTAACTTCGCTATAGACCGGAAAAAGGGGCAAGAGACAATATATAAAACTGAAACTAAGCAACATCCTTTGCGTACTTAATAGCAATGCGCAGTAATGATTGAAACTGCCATTTCAATTAACCTTTCGCTGCTCAATGTCGTCCGATCAAACATTTCCTTTGTAGGGTCTATCCTCGTTGCCAGATAAGCGAGCATAAACGTCAATGTTAAGACAAAGGAGAAAGACTCCCAAGTACATACAACCACAGACTAAAACCAAAAACTTACAGATGAAAACTTCCTGTAGGATGGACCGAGTTCTTAAATCTTAGAAGATAATGCCCTATTACCATGATACCGTAGCGAAAATAAGCTCTTTTTCATTCTTAAACATGAGACAAGTTTCTTAGAGCTTATATATCTTTCTTCCTTCAACTCCATGCGATCCGAGTCTCTTGGCATCCATTTCCATCAACAAAGACTGCGCCTCCTACCGGTACCGTCCGTATCTTCCAAGCACAAAACACGGCAAAGCACGGGGGAAAAGCAAAAATTAAGAGTCTCGGCAACTAGAAATGACAAAGTATCGGTCATGGCCGAATAACTTTAGTACGTATAGTAAGCCTGAATTTATTAAGGAGCAGCAACCAGGAGCCATGTAAATCGAATCTTAGACAAACCCAAAATTCTAAATCTATTCTAGAACCATACAAATCGCTTGTATTTCAAAGAGAATTGAGACACAGACGATCTACCCCATTCCTCTCACTTATGCTATGCGGTCATGCGGATTTGAATCCCAAAGGATCAAAAAGAAACTCTCCGAGGTAACGATGATCTCGGCCTTTGAATCTCGATCTTCTTACGTAGAATCTCTATGTGGGAAAAGTCGTGGTTAAATAGAAGACCCATTTCTCCTCTATTTTGAATCTCCATCATCTCAAAAGCATCACGCTTCAAGATATCTCACTTTCTTTTACCCTCTCCCCCTACACATTCATTCATTCTTTCATTCGGTTTTTATCTTCGGATCTAAACTCGATTACTTTCGTTTTATACTTGCTTTACACAGATTTCCAAAACATCTTTTCATCTCATTATATCTCATCCAAAGCAAAGCAAAACAGAACCCTTTTTAACGAAATCCAAACTTCAATTCTTTCAAAATGATGTCCACAACACTTATCCTTGCAACTCTCTCCTCAATCTCCTTCGCCATCGCAGACTCAACTACCAATCCCTTCACAGCAGCCGGAACCGATGATCGTATGTCTCCCCTCCTTCACCTTCTCCACACTCCCCTCAAAATCCCCCCCTCCAAAAAAAAAAACCACTTATACTAACTAACATCCCCACAGTTCGAGGCCCCTGCCCTATGCTCAATTCCCTAGCGAACCACGGATTCCTCCCTCACAGCGGCGCAGGAATAACAGCAGATGATATCAGCACCGCGTTCGACGTAGCTTTAAACATAAACGCCACTGGTCTTTCTACCTTTACAAATGCCGCGTTAGCTGCTAGTACCACGGGGAATTCTAGTACTTTCAACTTGAATGATTTGGATGCTCATGGCAGTAAGTTTCCCCCTATTACTCCTTCTCCATCTTGTGCCCCACTTCCACCTCTTCATTTCCTTTTAGAGGAATAGAGTGTTTGGACGTTTCAGGTCTTGGGGTTTTTGATTTTTGGTTTTGGAGAGAAAGAGTATTTTGCTGATTAGTGAGTGAAATATAGTCCTTGAACATGATGGAAGTCTAAGCAGAGCCGATATCTTCTTTGGTGATAATCATAGCTTCAATGCTACGGTTTGGGCTGGCACGAAGGAGATTTTGTCAAGTGGTGGAGATAATATTTCTGTAAGTCTCTTCCCTCTTCCCTCTTCCCTCTTCCCTCTCTCCCTTCCCTTCTTTACAAAACCAAAAACCCAAAACTAATTCAAAATCCACACAAAGATCACAACAGCAGGAACAGCACGTTCATCCCGCTTTGCTCTAGACAAAACCCAAAACCCAACCTTCAACATGACTGCGTAAGTTCCTAAACTGCACCTCCCTTCTTCTTCTCCCTTCTCCCTTCCCCTCGACATATCAGAGGAAGAGGAAAACTTTGATAAAGATAAAAAAACTAACCTCCCAAAAAGAACAAACATCCAAATCAGCGCCCTCGAATCCGCCCTCTACCTAACAACCTTCGGAGACCCAGTAAACGGAAACGCCGTAAACTCATTCGTCAATGTATTCTTCGAAGAGGAGAGACTTCCATTTACTGAGGGATGGACTCGTCCTACTACCGAGGCTACCATTACTACTTTACAGACTATGGCTAATCTGATTGCTGCTGTTACTGTTTAAGTTTTGAAGTTTTTGCTATGGTAGTAGTATTCTGAGGTTAGGAATGTGTGTGATGGATGGATAGTGAGATGTTGTGGAGTTAAGGGTGGGTTTTAGGGTCCTGGTGCGGTCGATGGGATTGGGATTGGGCTGGGGTTTAGAGAGGAGTTAGTTGACTGAATTGGAGTTTTGCTTTTGGATTTTGGAAAGCTGGAGGGGGGGGTTCTTTTGGTTGAAATGTGCTTGATAGATTGTTTTGGTTTCTTGTAGTAGGGGAGACAATTGAAGTAACACTTTTTACTTCTATTCCAAGGTTATTATACTTAGCGGTATTTTATTATGCATGGTGAATGAAAGATTGAAAATTCGTATGAAGCACTGTAAGTAAGTGAGTGAGTTCATGGAATTAAGTAAGCTATCTTTGCTTAAATCGATATCCCGGTCTCTATCCATCTACCTCTTCTCAGTGTCTTCACCAAAATAGTTGAATGATTGTTACGCCTGAAAACTTCAAAAGATACGCCGCTTAACTACTGTCCCGTTACACTAACTACTGTACAAATTGGTTTATAAGATAATATTTGAAATAATTATTTATTTAATATATATAAGGCATAGATTTCAAGTAATCTACTTAATTTCAGTAACCTACTTAATCTTAGTAACCTACTTAATTACCCTAATAAAGATAATATCTTATAAACCAATCTGAACAGTATTCTATATCCCCAAACCCACAACTTCCACACACACATCCAACAACTAACTCCCTACTCCCCCACCTCAAAGAAAACTAGGCAAATACCTGGCCCAAGTACTCGCATAAACACCGACCGGCTGCTCCCTCAACGTAGAAAAGCAAAGCGCCAAAAGCGACAACCTCGCCAACATATAAATCCCCCCCCGCCGCACCAATAGGGATCATCCAACTCGCGCTCTCAAAACAATTTTCCCTCTCAATATCCCTTCCTCTCTCCAGAGCCTCTTTTCTCTGTATCAAATAATCGAGAAGTCCATCCTTTACACAAGTTTGACTTTCCATTCCCCTATTCTCCGCAACTGCGACCTCGAATTTCTTCCACTCTACACCCAGCGCTTGTAATTTGGAGATGCGAGACAGGATTTCAGTGCAGTCGTGAGATAGATCATGGAGGTTTTCAAGGACTGGACCGTTTTCGATTAGGGAATGGGGGAGGTAGGAGATTTCGTGTAGGGAGTGGAGTTCTTGGAAGTGTTGTGTGAGATATTCTTCGGCGCTTTCGGTATTCTCAAGGTTGTAGTATCGTTGCACAGCTTCTCGATATATGGGACGAGAAAAATCCGTATTTTGAAGATTGTCCCACCATTCTTCTGATATATGTGTTAATTCGATGAATGAGGCATGTACTTGTTTGAAATCTCTCAGCTTCTTCCAGCGTGCTGCTTGGCCTAGTGCAGTGCTTGTTGCTAGTGCGAATAGAGGTATACCAGCTGAGCATACCGATGCTGTTCTCCATAGCCAAAGTTCTACGCGAGTTGGAAATTCGGTATTCCATGCCAGGCAATGAAGACCGCCGAATATGAGACTACAAATAGCCATTAAGGCGAACACCGTGCGTGGTTGCCGGACGCTATCATTACGGATCCGTAGGTCTTGGGATGGCGTAGCTGTGGGTTTTAAAGTGTTTGACACAAGAGATACCGGAGGTGATGCACGTTGTCCACAAGTTGAGTGGTATTCCGGCCATGCTCCAACCTCTATCGGCTTTTTAATGTCTTTAGGCTTTCCCCAGTTCGCTGCGTAGGTCGCAATTCCTACGACAGAAAAAGCAACAGTGGCTATTTCGAGTTGTGTGATAGGCATGTTGCCACATGCTCTCATTATCAAGGACAAAATTAGAAATGAGATTTGCCATACAGCCAGTGAGAGAGTTGCCCAATCTGCCTTACTTCTGTCCTGAATTTCCTTCTTTGAGAGCCGTAGCTTTGGGAGCGGATCGTGTGATGAACCTATGCAACCTGTAACGAGTTGATGATTGTTCCAAGTCTTGCACTCCCAAGGTTCCTTAGTGCCTTTCTGCCAGGATACCAGACCACCCATGTTCACAAGATAACAGTGTGAGAGTGTCCAGGTGAGCTTCTCGTGGGTATTCGGAGGTATGACAGGTTGTACACACTCAAACTCAATATCTTGTCCGTCCTGGAATCGATGGTAAGTGTTTACTAAGTGCTCAATGGCCAGCACTTCTTTATTCGGACTTTGAACTTGGGTAATAGCTGGCATAGTACCTTCCTCGGCACTGTATTGCTTTTGTTCATCAGAAGCCCTAGTTATGTTCGTCCCATTGCAAAGGATTCGATGTAAAGTTTTTTCAACTATGCCAATCTTCACCGTCCATCCTCCGTCGCTAGAATCTATCCTTCTCTTGATAGTATACAAATCTTCGATGGACATCCTTAGCTCTTCGACTGCTCGAGCACAGACAAACTCAGGAAACAGGATATTTATGGCCATCCATTTAGTTTTTCGGACATATACGTTCCATTCTGTGTCGTGAAGGCCGGGTAGGTTGAGGTGCAAAACCGTCCAAGTGCATAAGATAACAATTGATATGCAACTCCATACTATGTCAGTCGTACCGCGGACGTTGGGGCCACCATTCCATCCAACCTCGTCTACAACTGAGGTGTCGGACGTATTCTGGACCATGAATATATTTGTATTTGAATAAATAAATTATATTTAAAGTAATGCAGTGGCAATATCGAGTGATGAATAGGCAACTAAACCTAAGTCCTTGGGTAGTTAACTGAGACAACAGAGAAATCAGAAAGCATAGGAAAGGACTGCTATAGGAATAGCATAGGAGATGAATTTCATAAGACATAATATGCCTAGAAGAGCTAGGAAGACAAGAATTGCCAAATGTTACATGCACGAAGTGTGATACTTGAGTTTATACCACGGGTGCATTAAACAAACTAACACTGGACTTCAACATACTTGATTTCGGGGATAAATGCAGGCGTCCGGATGTTACATTCATATGAGACTCGTGTGAGGACAAAAAAGTCCTCTTGATACTTTGCAAGGCTATTTTGTGAAGGCTATGCTTCGATGCCTATCAGTGAGGCTCTGTACTACAATTACTGTATCAATAGTAAGCTACGAACAACGAAGGGTAAAGGTTCTCAATAAAACGAAGCCGATGAGTGGCTCTTAGTAATGTAGGTAACCGATTAACTCGTTTCTGTTGGTCCACGAACTGCACTTCGAGGTGAGCAGTGTCGTTCAACGGATTGTTTGTCCCAGATGCGAGTGCTAGTGTATATATGAGCCATTCAACGAACAGACCGATTCCAGGCAAGGGAAATTGAAATTTGAGGTGATGCATGTCGGAAACATGTCTGAATGACACTTCTAAGATCCTGGGCGAATCAGGGGAATTTGAGGGTCAGCCTAGGGGGAATACGCGAATCGTTGTTGGGTACACTACAGCAAAAAGAGATCCTGTGATGATGGAAGAACTGAGCTTTGGCGACTGGAATAGCTTTGTTTGCTTCTGACTTCCGTCGATTGTTGTACGAGAGTTGATCATTTATCCGAACCTCGACAAGTTATCTGCGAGGCCAACGAAGCTGTATGTTCCACGCTGAAGTCTTATGAAGGCCCAAGGTAGATTTCTCGTAGTTCGTACATCAGGGCCAGCCGCACAACCGTCGTGTTACCAGAGGGGGCTAAATATAAATACTTCCATTGATCAATGTACACCATACACACTATTACCTATGCTTATGCGGCAACCTTAATAACAACCTTTCCAAAATGGCCACCCTTAAACAGATACTCTAAGGCTTCCTTCGCCTCTCCAAACTCAAACACCTTGTCAACGACTGGCTTTATTTGATGCTGTTCATAAAACTTAAGCATCTCCTCCAGCCTGTCCTTGGGACCATTCAAGAGTCCCTTCAAAGTGACGTTCCTCATCAATGCCAGTACGTTAGTGTTTACCCGATCGCCTGGAGCATCTTCTTTGCCAGATAGATATCCAATACAATTTATGAGACCACCAAAGGCCACGCACGAAAATGACTTGCGTAGAGTCTGAGCACCACCGTTTTCGAATATGACGTCCACACCGCGGTCAGAGGTAATTTTCATTACTTCGGCATCCCAGGAGGGCGTGGTACGGTAGTTTATGGTGTGGTCTGCCCCGAGTTTCTTCGCTTGTTCGAGCTTGGTGTCTGAAGAGGAAGTGATGATGATGACTATTCCAGCCATGTTAGAAGAGCCTAACATAAAATCTCTTCATTTGATATCGAGTAGAACATACCTTCAGAGCCACTAGCCTTTGCAATCTGCAGTCCGTTCACAGCAACGCCTCCCGTGCCTTGAATCAAAACCGTCTCCCCCTTTCCACCAGGTTGTCCCAATGGCCTCATTCCATTGATCGCCATCCAGGCAGTCATGCCTGCAATTGGTAAAGTCGCAGCCTCACCATCACTCAGATACTCTGGAGCCTTAACCAGTCCATAATCAGGGAACACTCGATACTCCGCTAGCACACCCTGTAATGGCAAACCCAGACCATGCTTCATGTGCTCGGCCACAACCTGTCCTTTCAAATGTGTCTGGTTGAAGATACTGAGAACCTTGTCTCCCTCCTTCCATGTCGAAGAGTTCGAGGTGATAATAGTACCACACATATCTGAGCAAGGCACTAACGCAGCTGTTGCTGTTCCGGTTGTCTTATGGTGGTTGTAGAGACCCATGATCACTTCTGTGTCGCGATAGTTAAGAGAGACAGCATTGATCTTCACGAGGACTTCGTTAGGACCCGGTGTGGGGAGGGTAGCTGTCGTTAACTTCAGGTTAGATAGACCATCCTGGGCTGTTTGCCATTGCTTGAATTCTGTGGGAGGAGACATGATGGTGTAAGTGATAAGAAGTAAACCTTGGAAGTAGATGAGGATCAGCACAGTGAGAAGAGACGTAGCGCGCGCGAGAGAGAAAGTAGAGATATAAACAGAGGATAGGATAATGACGGTATGGAGTAAATAACAGAAGTAGATATTACAAAGATGCCCCACTACCGAGGGGTAGCTGGAATTGTATTGAAACCCTTATCGCCCTGCAGCGGAAATCCGACGCCTTTCCATCGCGGCGCAAGAAGTGACACTTATCACATGGATTAAACACAATTGCCAAAGGTGTAGTGTATTTCCGCTTTTGAGGTCGATAGTTTTATCATTAGTTGATGGGCAAGCATCATAAGGATTTGATGTTGTAGATAGAGAAGGGTGAAGCTCGAAATTGAGTCTTGACAAGTGAATATACTGCCGGCGCCAGTTCCTCCTCACCGCCTCTACTTTCAGCCTTCCCTCAAGCTTTCCTCCGACTGTTCTCAGCCTTCTCACATAGCAATACCATTCCAACTCTTGCAACATTCTCTCACCTCTGACAACGTATCTCCAAAAATCCAACACCAAATTAATAGTCATGTCATCAAACGTAGGCCTTACCACACCCCGTGGCAGTGGTACCTCCGGCTATGTGCAGCGCAATCTCGCCCATCTCAAACCCCGCGACCAAGAACGAGGCGCACCCTATAGCAAAGACCTGGATTCCCTCAAGCACCGACAGCGGCAACCAGATAAGGAAATTCTAGAACATGACCGCAAGCGCGAGGTAGAGCTTAAGGTATTCGAACTAAGGGATCGTTTGGAGGACGAAGGGTAAGTTTGGTACGCCTTCCTGTCCGATGGATATACGCTGAGAGCTGGTAAATAGTGTCGACGAGGAAGAAATTGAAGACCAAACCGACGCGTTACGAAAAAAAGTTACTGAAGGAGATGGAGAGAGGCAATGCTGGCAGACCGAATGCGAAGGGACTTAAGATGCATCAGGTGCATGAGCTTGCAGAGGCAAAGATTAAGCAGGATGATCGGTTTAGGAGTGCGTTGGGTATAAGCAAGAACTATGAAGAGGGAGGACATTGGAAGAAACAAGAGGAGAGGCTGAGGAGTGCATTGGAGCGGGATATTAAAGATGAGAAGTCAGAGGAGAGGTAGCGCTAATTAGAAGCCGAAGGGATTCACTGGGGTCAACTTGAGCCATCCACAGTACATTTTTTGGCGTCGAAACGAATTTAGTGGTACGGCGTTCATGAAGTTGGTATTCTTTGGATGGAATTCCCGGATTGGCTGTCAAGACAGGTCGCTTTTGAAGCCTGAGAAACGATGGCACGCGTCATTGTTGCTCCACAATGGCATTTGAGCTTTGGGAGAACGAGTACCTCGAGATGCTAGTTGGAGAACGTCCGGTTAATACGGTCTTCCACCTCGAAAAATATCCGGTAGCGCCTCATGTTAACATTACGGGTTACCTCCTGTTGGATAGAGCTTGGCTACACAGAAGTGTGCCTGATGCTGCTTCTGAATAACTGGGTTGCTTTGAGGAAAAGAACTCTAAAAGTTGTATGTTAGACTATTTTCAAGAATCACAGACAACCAGTCAATACAATACTTCTGCAGACAAACTTCTTCTATGTGTCTCAATATACCCAGCATAGCATAGCTCCAGCTATAACTACATCTACAACTTATGTCTCTTCTCCCCACTTGCGATCTTCCTGAACTCCTCTTGAGGAATCCCAGCCGAGAAACGTTCCAACCCACCAAACACCTCTGCCACACCCCCTGAGCATCAAGAATATCCCTATCAGGTTTCCGAATCAACGCTTTAATCTTAGTCAAACTATCCCCAATCAGATGACTCCCCAACCTCTCCTCAATCTCCTTAAAAACCAACACCCTAAACTTCTCATCCTCCCCCTCCCCCTTCCCAATCCCCTCAAAAATCCTGTTCACAAACCCAACCTGCAATAGTTCCTCAGCCGTAATCCGTTTCGACATGATCAGCGCCTCATTCGCCTTAGAGATGCCAAGGCGTTGTACAAAGGCTCGAGAAGCACCTCCTTCGGCTACGAGACCTAGTGATGAGAAGGGTGTCAGGAGGAATGTGTGTGGTGTACAATAGATGAAATCTGAGAAGGCGATGAGAGCTGCTGAGAGTCCGATTGCTGGGCCGTTTAGGGCTGTGATTAGGATTTTGGGATGCGTGTAGAAGGCATGTGTTATGTTGAGGTTGTTGGATACGAAGTTCCTGAGCCAGTGACGGGCTAGATCTGTTCCTTCTGGTTGGGATCGTGAGATCCCTACGTCTGCTCCTCTGTTCGTTCGAATTTAATGTTAGTGAATTTTTTTTTTCTCTTTTGTTCTCTGATTTGAGTCTTGCTTGGATGAGGTTGGTTATTGAACTTACGCTGAGAAGTAACGTCCTAGATGATGTTTATGTTAGATGTGAGTGAGTTATTGAAGCGGATAAAGACGGAAACATACCCTTTCCAGTCAACACAGTGATGAATACTTCATCATGAGTAGCTATCTCCCTCATATACGACGCCAATTGATAATAACCATCCTGATCCAAAGCATTGAGCTTGCCCGGATTATCCAGAGTGATAACAGCGATCTTGCCTCTATACTCTACAGATACCGGACTTGACATTATTTCCGGTAAATCCAATTGTTCTTTTCTGACTGAGATATAGGATATGTATGAAATGGAAGGAGGGAAAATCTTCTTTTGTTTACATGATTTCCCCACGTCTCTGCTTGCTATAAGCTGTTTGTTAAATGAAAAGTCTGGAGTGGTGGTGGAGAGAAGCTCTACCCCACACAGATGACAGATCGAGGCACAGCCGATTACACCTCGGCTCTGCTGGATTTCTAAACAAGGGGAAAATTGAAGAGCACCAAACCGACACATTTAAGTGAGTTATTACTTACATACACAGGGCCACTTAAATGGTGAGGCTGCTTAAATCATTTTGAGTACTTTCTCAGGTAAGTTCTTTGGTGTACCAGATGCCTTCAAATTCCATAGTGAAGTCGGCGAGCTCGGTCCAAGAAGGTAGCAGCACCATATAACTGGTTAGCAGCAGAAAGGCGTGCCTTATGTAATTCCGCATGATCAATATATGATCAATCCATCGTCCTTTTGTTGCACATCTGATTCAGAGGGCAATCATTTACTTTTCTTCGCCCCATTTAATATGCAGCCACAGTTTCTGTGATTCGTCAATAGGACGGACGCGCCATTTTTTAGGTGGCCTGAGCCTGAGTCCGCGTTAGATTTTCGAGTCGAGCTTCCATTCGATTATCAGCGTCACCCTCCATCCAGCTAGCTAGCTCTCCGGTTCAATTCAGACGCCGTTTACCACCAGTCTGCAAACACCGTACCGATCGTATGCAAACGCCGTGGCCAAATTCTCCAAACCTATTGATTGTCATACTATAAAACCTCATCTTATACAATCAATCGAAACACTTGCGTTCTAAAAAGTCACTCAAGATGGGAGGTCCAAACCTCGAGGTCTTCAAGGTATATATATCAAGGGAATCCCTCATCCTCACCCTCACCCTCGCCCCACCTCTCCTACTTCTCTCAATCACTAACGAAGTCTTTCTTTTCTTTGTTTCTATAGTTTGGCATGTACATCATGTTCCCAATAGGAATTATGTATTATTACGGCACGAATCTTGATAATCGATTCTCCGTACCGGATTTCTGGCCGAAGCCTGAGCAGACGAATCGGATTCCATTTGAGAAGGATGAGATTAAGGGTGAGCTGGAGAGACTTAGGGAGAAAAGGTTGAGGATTAGGGATATGCGGTTACAGAGGGAGCAGGAGTTGGGGAAGAAGGATGATGAGTGAGGATTGTTGGTATGGGGGAGGTGTGCAGCTGAATTCAATGCATTGCGGAGGGCGTTTTGGGGGATGGTAGGGAGGGGATCGGCGTATGGATTGAAAATGGGGTCTGCACCTGCCATGTGTACTTGTTTGAGGAAGCATTCCACTCCTGAATAATGGTGAGATTGGAGAAGCGCCATATGGCTGCTATTGTACATTCTATGTATATGTACATCTAGTCTACAGCCTATTCAAATTTTACACAAATATATGACGGCCATATACATCTAATCTATTTGCAACTCATTCCATACCTCGTTACTGACCTTCCCTTGTGCAACATTAGCATATACACCTTGCACATTCGGGTTATCTTGCAACGCATCCACCAATTCCGTCAGCGTCTTGACCGCAGACTCGTCGTCCATAGTGACCATTGTATCCTCATTCGGGTCCCAAACAATATCACTGGACAAGACATTTAAACCCCAACTTTCCTGTAGGGAATTCGCTGCCGCGGTCGTCATATTTGGTTCGGTCCACACCACAATATTGCCATCTTCATCTGCTTCCACATCTTCAGCTCCGGCTTCAATAGCAGGCTCCAAAACATCATCAACGCTCAGATTCCGCTCGTCCTTCTCAAACGCTACCCGGCCTTTCCGCTGGAATAAGTACTGAGTTGGTGTAACAGTGCCACCTTTGTATTTTATCAAGAACCGTAGATCTGCTAGTGTGCGTATTCGATTGTCCGTTTCGATATCGACTACCATTGCAACACTAGGCGGCATAATGACTTCGAGCGTTAGATTCTCAAGCGCTGCGCCTGTCGCTGACCGTCCTTGACCGCGCGCAATCGCTGCTTCCATGGAGGCTTTCGGAAATCCCGCTACAACGATGTAAGTCCTTAGTTATGGCACCAGTAGAAGAGAATATACCCCATTATGTACCTTTCTTCGCGATTGCTAGGATAGCCGCCAGTTTCGAGTTATTGTTCGGGTCGCCGCCATATACTAAAATTGGCGTTAGAATTTATGCTTCGTAGATTTTCGGAGGAGTTCAAGTACGTTTAGAGCATAGTGCTATCTCATGTGCTAGTATCGAGCGCTGCTGATTCTTCTTTACATCTGCGCTGCCTTTGTCGTGCTTGATCTTTGACCACCTGTTATGCCCGGATTGAGCTATGGTAGTGGTTGAAAAGGGCAGACATCTTGTGCAGATATACTCTGGCTTGGAAAATAATGGTCTCAGACCTCTGGAAAATGCTGCCATGGCTGATCTTGGTTCGTCCGAATATTCTCTGGGTGATGTTCAAGTAAAGGACTCGAATAAAGTTCATGCGGCTATCGTATGGGGACTAACGCGCTAAGGCTGGAAGAGGTACCATATTTGGTCTCAATACTTTAGGTTGAATGTCTACCCAGCTTTATGCTTTGTAAACATTCCTCAAATGCAAATTCATGCAGCAAATGTAGACTGCTCGATCGATTTCTTCAATACATATTTTATCATATTTTTGAGCGCATCACGATTGGAAAGATTCAAACTTGGAAGTGACAGGTCGCTAGCGTGTTAACACATTCAATCATCGCGAACAAGGATCACCATATGCCACGGTTCTATTCTAAGCTTCAAGTACACCACAGCAGTACAGGACACGACCTACCTACGCCCTCCCCAGTGTCTATGAGTCTGAAATTTGTCAATGTCCTCAACAGAAGCCCCGCCTTCAACGAACGGCTCTACTGAACCTTCAGCTCGAGCGATAGAGTCCCCTAATCCAGAGCTTGATATCAAAAAGCTCCAAGCACTACCATCTGAACAACAGGACCTCTACCTTTTAAACTTTGTCTCGACTCTCACGAAACATGTCGAATCTTTGGATGCAGATGGCTGCACGGCGCAACAATTATACCTAAAGAAAGAACTCTTCCAGATCCTCAATCTTGTTGCCCCTCCACCTACTCGAGTAATAAGAAATAATCTGGGACGATGCCTGGCACATATACTTGGGATAGGGGATCGCAAGCTCCTATTTGAGACGGTTAAGGATTTGGTGGATATAATCAGCAGTGGGAAAGCCAAGGCAGATGGGGAACTGAGGACAAAGCACGCGGCTGTCTACTGCCTCGGGGATGTATTCGCAGCTGCAGGAGATAGTGCGATTGGTTTGCATCCTTTGGCATGTTCGGCGTCAATGAAGCTGCTGAAGGCGGCGCATAACAATGCTGGTCTACGCGCAGCCATTTTCAATGCCCTCGGAAAGATTGTGAAGATGGTTGGAGGAAGCATGGACGAGAGCGTGGCAAAGGACATTTGGAAGCAGGCGAGGAGTTATGCATCCAGCGATAAATCTGCACTTGTTCAGGCTTCGGCATGCCGCTGCTTAAAGTCACTATGCAAATACACGGCGTACTTCGACAACTCGGGCGATTTCGAGAATCTCAAATCGACAATTTGGAAGACAATTGACTCATCGAGTCCATTGGTCCGGCAGGCTGCAGCAGAATGCCTTGCCGCTGCCCTGATTAAGAACCACAACGAGACCCCTCCACCACAGAACGAATTCAAGCCAAAGAAGCTCAAGCGCACCAATACGAAAAAGCAGGTAGCACCAGATGGAGACGAGGATGAAATCCAGCGACCAGAAAGTCCAGGCCCAGGAAAGAACCGAATTCTGTCATTCACACTTCCCGAATTACTCAAGCAACTATCGATGACCTATGTAAAAAGCTCTACTAGCAATAGAGCTCGAGCTGGAATAGCTGTCTGTTACAACAGAGTGCTAAAGAGCTTAAGCGAAACAGCTGTAGAGTCGCAATACATGAGAATTGTGGACAATCTCACCTGCGATATATTAAGCCATCCCAATATCACAACCCAACAGATATAGACTTCTCAGTACTCGGCGATTCGTCCAGATCATTTTGGAAGATGTTGTAGGAAAGACGATACTAGGTGAATCAGGCCAAATCGATGCTGCCAAGGCTCTCATCAATGATGTTTTGAAAAATTATCCTCAAGTTATCAAGGAGAGAGAGGAGCCCACAAAGCACGTACTCGTAGCAGCATTGAGTGCATTGTCTTCGTTGATAAGAACGTTAGGCTCAGCAGCAAATAGCTTCGGTGAACCTTGTCGAGATGGCTTACTGCAAGTCCTGCAGCATCCAAATTATACGGTCCAAATCTATACTTCGTCGTGTCTTCGCACCTTTGCATTGGCATGTCCGCAAATGCTTTTGCCATGTCTTACCATATGCATGAATAGCGTCAACCGCGAATTAAGTCTTCTTACCACTGGGAGAAATTCCCCACGACGATGTGTCGGTTATGCGAATGGTCTCTCCGCAATGATCAGCACAGCTCCGATGCAGCCTTTATATGGTTCAGTAGATGTGAACAGCCGAGTCTTATCACTTGCAACAGGGCTCCTTAAATCTAGTAGTAAGTCAGAACTCCGGATTTCAGCAACGCAAATACAAGTCGCTTGGATCCTTATTGGTGGCTTGATGTCTTTGGGACCGAATTTCGTCAAAATCCATTTATCACAGCTTCTTCTATTATGGAAGAACGCGCTACCAAAACCTCTTGCGAAAGACAATACATCTCAACGTAGTTACATGGAGTCATCTTTTCTTACTCACATCCGAGAATGCGCGCTCGGCTCTATTCTGGCCTTTTTGCAATTTAACGCCAGGTTGTTAACTGTCGATGTATCTAAAAGGATTGCTGCTATGCTTCACAACACCACTGCGTTTCTCAAAAGTCTCCCATCCAAGAAGACCATGGAAGATATCTCTCAACGATTGACACCTACCCTACAACTTCTGGACCTGGATCTGATGGTGCAACGGCGAGTTCTCCAGTGTTACACTAAACTAGTCAACCTTAGTCCCGTCGGTGGAAGTGAAGCACTGTTGCAGTCCAATCTTCTCACTCTCGCTGTCTCCTTTTTTGCGGACCCTGACAATTACACGCCCAGTTCTTTGAGTACATCAATAGCAAATTCAGCGGGAAACTTCGAGACTGTATGGGATGTGGCAGACAACTGCGGTTTTGGAGTTACTGGTTTAGTGAAAGGGTTTGACGTCAAAAAGCTTGCGGGGGAGGAGGATAATGATTCTCAAGAAAATTGGATGAAAGAAAGTGGTGCGGACGTTGAAATTTCGAAGGTATTGCAATCGCCTATATGCAGTTCTGTCGAGCATGACTCTTTATCATTATACTTAGAAGATGTTGGGAAGTTGGACTCTTTACCCGACCCTCCGGCTACTGAAGTTGTCAACGTGGCAATCAAGCTATTCGCTATTGCCTTCCCCCTTACTCCTCCCAAGATCCAAGAGAGCATACTGGAACAGATTGCTACTTTCTTATCGGCTGGCTCTCTTCAACGAGATCCTGGACGCAAGGCTGCCATGAACATCAACGTAGCTACAGCAATGTTTTCTACGCTCAAGGTTGCCGTGAAGGAGACACAATCACCGGCAGGCGATATCACAAACTCGGCCGTGGAAAAACTTATGCAGGAGATAATTCGAGCTTTCGTTGTTCATCCTGATCAGTATGTACGCCACATTGGTTATGAAGCACTCTCTAGACTGTGTAGTAGCTCAGGAAATGCGTACACGAACTCGGAGGTGAAGTATCTCGTTGATACTATTGTTGCCAATCGTGAGCCAAGTGCCAGAGCCGGATGTGCTATGGCACTGGGATGTATACATTCTCAGGTTGGTGGCATGGCTGCAGGATTCCATCTCAAGACTATCCTGGGCATCTTGATGTCACTCTGCAATGACCCGCACCCAACAGTTCACTTCTGGTCTCTAGAAGCACTAGCCAGAGTGGCAGACTCAGCGGGCCTCACGTTCTCTGGATATGTGTCCAGCACACTTGGGATGATTGGCCAGTTGTATGTTGGCGACACTCATAACGCAGAAATCTCATCTCAAGCTTCTTCAAATCTGGAGCTCGAGTTACCGACAACGGCTGTAATTACTCGTTGCGTTGATTCTCTCGTGAATGTGCTAGGGCCTGACCTCCAGGATATGAGCAAAGCACGAGAACTAATAATGACTCTCGTAGGTCAATTCCGAGAAGAGAAAGATACATTAGCGCTGCGTGGAAGCTTAAAGTGCTTGGAGCATATCGCCCTATTCGCCTCTGGACAGATGCATTTCGCGGAATATGTTGTTTTACTCCAGAAGGATCTCAAATCTGAGATTCCTGAGCTAAGAGATACAGCTATCGATGGGCTGTATAACCTGATGAAACGAAATTCGGAGGATGTTGTTAAAGCTGCTGAAGACGGCTTCGAAACTCAGCTGTGGCTTGCACTGGACTCCTACCCAAGCCACGAGGGTATCAGAAATGTAATCCGAAACTGGCTACAGCAATCCTGTCTTTCAGATACTGCACGTTGGCTGCAAAGATGTCAAACAGTTCTCACTATGACCAGGCCCAAAGTGGAGGAACCTACGGCCGAAACCACCAAGGCCAGTAATATGCCAGATCTTCAGGATGAAGAAGTAGCTGGATTTGCTGCTGCTGGTGGCGCGGCAAAGGATGGTGGCCCAGAAAAGGATTCCGGCCAGGAGCCTCTTCGATGGCAGGTGCGAACGTTCGCTATGAGCTGCCTTGGTGACATATTTGATCTTGTCAGTAAGAATGCACCGCAGTATGGAGTCTCGGATGCAGAGTTGGCCTTGCAGAAGCGGGTCGCAGAGGTCATTCGGATGGCCTTCTCTGCCTCGACTTCAAACGTCGTGGAACTGCGAGTCTGGGGTTTGAAGATCATTGATGCTGTGTTGAAAATGTTTGGCAAAACTGCAGATCCAGATTTCGCCGAAGCGCCACTCCTTGAGCAGTACCAGGCACAAATAAGTTCCGCCCTCACACCTGCGTTTGCGGCAGATTCATCTCCCGAGCTTGCATCGGAGGCCGTCAATGTCTGCGCTGCATTCATTGCAACAGGTATTGTAACAGATGTGGAGCGGATGGGCCGTATCCTGAAGACTCTGGTCACAGCATTGGAAAACTTTTCAACGGATGCTGAAATGGCAGCCATTGGAGATCTAAAAGGTCTCAGTTCGAATGCCCAGGTTATGGTTAAAATGTCCGTGTTCTCTGCATGGGCGGAGCTTCAAGTTGCCAGCACAGAACAGCAGTATCTGGTGGATGTTTTGAAGCCATATATTGGAACTCTGACTCCATTGTGGCTGGCATCCCTACGAGAGTTTGCACGTTTGAGATTTGAGCCTGATATCTCTATGAGCCTTGGCCCTCCATCTCTATCAGGCAGCTTGGATAGCATATACTCGGCCTCGCCTTGAACCGCGAGACTTTGTTAAGATTCTACCAGGACTCTTGGCTTAATCTTGTTGATGCCATTGCAAGTTTGATCGAGCAAGATAGCGAATTTGTATTTGATGCGCTTGACGGCAAGGAAGCAAACGAACCTACGAATGGAACAAATGGACACTCGAAGGGCAATGATATTAATTATCGAGATGAGCCTGTGGCATTTTTCTTTGTGCTTTTCGGAATTGCTTTCGAGGCTCTGGTCGCACGACCAGGGAGCGATGCTCTCGCTACCAAGGAACAAACCTTAGGGATCTTGTCAGCACTGAAGAAGATTCTTCATCCAAGTGTTTCCGGTCATGCTATCTACCGAGAAGCGATTTTCTCAGAGACTATGGATCTTCTTGATCGACTTGTGCTCACGGAAGGATTAGACGTCCAAGGTGTCATTGTCCAGATTGCCCGTGGCCTATGCATCGCACATCCTTCTGCCACAAAAGGCTGAAGATGCAGAAGATGGTGATTTATCCGAGGACATTGAGCAGCTCTTTGAGCTTACTCGCATCATTGTTTTAGTTCTTGCTGGTTTACTACCTAATCTTACGGAAGCCAAACAACCTGCTCGGTATCCACTTACCGACGAGGCAGTTTCTCTTGTTCGTCTATCTTTGAATGCCTTGGTAGATGCCGCTGAGGTTTTCCCATCAATTATCAAGACCGACTTACACGCATGCATCATCCATATCTTTGCAACAATTCTGGGAACAGCTAGTTGCCAAGCCGTCGTAGTCCCTCAATCACTACCCATCCTCAAGCGATTCATGACTAGTATCTCGACCTCACGGAAAAGTGAAAGTGAAGATGGCGACGCAAATTTGAATCAAATTTATAGCTGTTTAAAGCGGTTCTTATCAATTTACCTCAACGCCCAGAAGCGAGAGACGGAGGCATCACTGCCTTGCGTTAAAAATACCCTTCTCGCTTCCACAATCCTTCTCACCAGCGGCAAAAATAGCATGTCGGCCAGCGAGCCACTTGTTACTCGTTACCTTGACGAAGTCTTAGACTGTCTTAGTGACCGGATGGTATTTTCACTCTTTCCTCCTCCTATTTTTACTACTATTCTAACAAACCACAGACCGCGAAGATAGCCTCAAACTGCATCCGCTCACTGCTCTTATCCACACCTAAAACGGCTGCCGATCAAAGCATAGCCCGCTACTTACTACCTCGCCTTCTCAGCTTTGTAACCACAACCTCAACTGAAGACCCCGAGAACGCACGCGCACTCATCGCCCATGCTCTCACCACATTTGCCACCACTCTCCCTCCACCTTCTCGTGCGGCTTCGATCTCGATCATCATGCCAACGCTCCTTGCCCGTGCAAAGAGTGAAGGTGAAGAAGTTTACAAAGAAACGAGTTCAAGGTTACTTGAGTTGGCAGGCAGTGATCAACAGGCCTTCAGAAGCGTGGTCAGTGGGCTTAATGACGGTCAGAGGGCGTTTATGGAGAGTGTAATCATGACAGGACGGGCTAGTGGACAGAGCAAGGCAAGGGTTGATGATAGCGGTGAGGATAGAGAACCAACGATTGCCTTACGGATGAATTTTGGGAGTTAGATGTAGTATAGAAAGGAGGATATAGGTATACCCGCTCATTAGAATGTTCATGAGGTATGATGCCAGGAATGATAGAATTTTCACGTCAATTTTCACGACTTAAGTTCGAAATTATAATGCATTTGAATTGGGGATAACGAACTGGCCAATGGCTTATTCTTCACTCTTCACAGATCATATAGCCACACTTCGTCCGAGTTTCAAGTACAGTAAGCTATGCGTATTACCAACCGGGACTAAGGGTGCACAGCACATCATATCTTTTCTCATCAGGCACGATATTTATACCCATTCTTGCAAAGATAATATGAATTTAGAGCATTCATTTCTCAGGCAGCATATATATTTTAACATAATCTATACTCCGAATATCTTCCAATTGTCTACAAGGTACTTACTTGCTTGTTTGGCGGGTGGTGAAATGGATTTTAGAGGCGTTGAGGGTAGACGAGTTGGACTTTGGAGGATCTGTTGGGTTGACTTGGTTGTGGTGATGTATTGGTATGATTTTGGGGGAGGGGGTTATTAATTACCTTGTGATATAGCTTCTATGCTTCTAGAAATCTCTGAAATTGTATTGAAATACTCGAGACATCTATCTGTGATATAGAATATGTGTAGAGGAGGGGCTCTAGGATTACAATACTTCTATTTGATCATTGGTAGTTTAGCTTTCGAGTGTTCAACGTCTTTGTTTTGGTAATTTACCAGGAATAGTCTTTGTTCCTTTTTTTGTTGAGTTTATTATAAGCTCTTTACTTCTTGAGGCCTCATAGCTAGGTATGGTGCTCCTTTGTCTGGAGTAATAATTTTTGAATTGGCACACTCTTCGGTCTAGTCCAAACCTCCTGTTAGAGAACAATGAAAATTACGAACCATAAATTTTGACTGAAATTGAGAGAATTTTCATGTTAACATATTGTACATCTATTCCTGACTACATGTAAATAAATCAGTAACATATATTGGTTTCTTAAATACACATATAATCTTTTTACCAACTCCACCCAAGAACAATTAAACCATTATTACACGTTTAAACGGTATGTGCAACCGTCTGAATATTCATATTCTGGCTACCCGGCTTTTCACAATTATCATAGGTGTGTAATTCAAAATTAGTCTCCTCGGGACTTTTCCCTGGAAAAGGAGATCTAGAGAGCAATGGAGTAGGTCTCGAAGCCCCAGACGACCCAGGTAAATTGTTAGGCGGAGGTGAAGAAGAAGAATCTCCCGGTGAAAACTTCGTAATTATTGGTTTGATTCCAGGTAGTGAGGCGCAGACTATAGCGGTAGTAATCTCGGCATTGCTCCAGATTGCGGCAAAGGTATTGTTCACTGTGTTTAGTTAGTAAAAGTTACCATACGTAGTCCTAAGGATTAGAAGAAGACAAAAAACTTACAAGTGATATCTGGAGACTTGCTCGCATTTATCAGACTATTCAGTCTCAAGAACGTCATCACCGTCGACCTATAAACGTGGAAAAAAGAATTATAAATTGATGCTCTATTGAAAAGGAGTTCTGATACTTACAGAGCGCCTATGGTGAAGATGAAAATGAGACCAAATTTCTGCTTCCTTGGCATCGTTGATTCCAACAAGACTGGAACTGGTATTATAAAAATAATAATGTCGGTAAGTGCATTGACTCCAGAGTGTGTGAGCCATAAGACCTCTTTATTGAGACAGTACTTTGCGCGAGATATGTACCAGAAGCCTGATATTGGACGGCATTGAAAAATGGTGTCAAACACCGCTGCAATTCCGTAAGACATAGATATGAATATCATTACCCAACATATCGCTCGAGATCTATCAGAAGGCATGAAGCGGAGATATTGGAGGAGAATCGACGTTTTGGTTGCGGCAAGTGAGATATTATATGCAATAATGCTTATCCAAAGGAACTAGGAGATGTCAAAAATTCACTAGCTCACTTGAGATATTGGATGTGATGGAGAAGCATACCTTGAGTGTCGTGGGTATTTTATTCTCGTCTACGGTGCTGATATGTGCTCCTAGGCCGTAAGGTAATTCTTTCTAGCAGTTAGTTAAGTATATCAGGACAACATAGTAGTAATACTTACGAGCACAAACGAAGGCAGTGAATGTCAACATGGCCATCTGTTAAGACAAAATTAGCGACGAGCCCTCAAACCCCGAAAAGGGCACCATAGAAGATAGATTCTCACCAAAGATACAAAAAGAACGGCATCATCAACCTTCGCATTGCGAATAAGAATAAGTCTAGCAAAAAGCCGCAAGCCCACGACCGTAATAGCTATACATGAAAACAGAATGGAAGTAACGACAATAGAAACTTGGTGAGATCTCGTAGACATATTCAAAAGCCTTGGCTCCCTTGGAAAAAAGAACGCGACCCAAGACAAGACAAGACTTGGGGGCTGATGAAGCAGCTACATAATAACTACATATGGCATGAATGAAACCTCACCCAACCCCGCGTCAGCTGTTAGCTACGATATTGTCGGAACGCATCCAAGACTCTAGTCGCAGACCTAGATTGAGCCAGAGGCAGTCCAAATCGCATACCATCCCGGAAACGGGAGGCTGTTGGTATTCATCTACCCATTTTCGGGATCGGGTAGCGTTGAACTATCACTTTTCTTCCCGCGTGTTGCGCAATTCCTTGAACCTAAAAGCCACTGGCTGCTATGCAATATTTCCGCAAGCGGCACAGTCAGGGGGCCGAGACAGGTACATACCGTTCGGATTGGAATTGGCTTATAATTCGGAATGGATGAGCAGTGCATTTGAGATCAAGTCATCTCGCTTTTGAACTTGAATAACTTACTTGAATTGAGAAACTTACTTAACCTAGGAAACTGGATTGACTTGGATAGCTCACTTAGTTTTAGCAACTCACTTGGTTTGGGTAACTCACCTGATCAAAATGATCTCTTAATCTTCAACATTTTAGTATCCATACAAACTCCACCGCATGCCTCCATACATGACCATATACCATATTAAAAACCATACAATTCTTCAGAACCCTTCCCACCCAACTCAAACACCACATTTCTCTTGCCATCTCGCACTCCATTGCCAACCCACAAACCACGGCGCTAACACCCACCTACTTCACCTCCCAAGCAATATAGTGCTCCTCATGCATCTCTCCAATGCTCCGAAAGATCTTCCAAGTCGTCTCCGAAACCTCCCCTCCCCTCTTCCAAACCGACATCAGCTCCCCATTGGAGCTTAGAGTGCCGATGCTAAGGCCACTCAATTTAAACATCAAAGCCAACGTAGGCGTTTCCTCTCCATTCTTCCTCTTCTCCACAAGTCCCAACACAGATCTCAGAGCCATAGCAGATATGACAATATCTTTCGTGTCATATTCCAAGACATCGGGAGGGCGACGACTTGATCTCCGAGCCAAAACTTGATCGAAACTACGCAGGGTAATGTGCTTGAGAGAGGTGACAGTTCCGAGGGCAGTATAGTCTTCGATTCGAGGATGTCTATACCATATATTATCGTAATTGGGGAAGAGTTGTAATCTTTCAAGGCCTTGGAAGTCATCTAGATGGCGGCGAAGCATAAGTCGAAGGCAAGGAAATCCCGTAGCGAGACAGAGGGTGTCGATCTTGAAGTTTATGTAGACGCATCTCAGACTTCCGGACTTGAAGCAGGCTTTGTTCTTGGAGAGGAAGTAAGCTCGGGCATCTTGGTCTACCAGGAGCATTGCTTCGAAGCCGTGTTCATTGTGGCGCGGTCGCGTGTTATAATTGATCAAGGTTATCATTCTCGGTTCGAAGGTGTTATCCCAGACTTTGTACTGGACCTCGGAGGGTAGGTTCTTGAACCGTCTGAAGAGCACCGGAGTTGCCATTGTGTTGCGATGACTTTGGTTTTGCAGACTGGTTTTGGTATGTGAAAGGATGAAAACGCGTTCAAGCAAGCAAACGATTGTAGAAAAGTCGCGATGTTGCCCACTTAGCGAGGCAACCATCGAGTGAATCACTGGCGTATTAACTCACCTTCCTCGAGACTAAGTAACTAACTTATTCAAATATCCAATTTACTTTTTGGCAAATTACTTGACTTGGACAACGAAGCTATTTTGGATTGGATAACTGACTTATTTTTTGAAGCATGAGTAACTCACTTGGATTTGGCAGCTCACCTGTTTAGAGGACGACAGTAACTCACCGTGCCCAAACTGGAATAGGACTGAAGATTTGAGAAATTTAGGTAAAGTGGCTTTCAACTACCAACAGCTGAGAGTGACACTGTCAGCAATTTACTGAATGGCCTCCTAAACAACTTATTCAAAATCTTATAGATTGATCAAGCCGTCAATGCAACGGTCTAAACAGTAAACACAACCCAGTCTCCCATCTCTCTAACCCTAAGACTTAGTATCAACCAAACACTCTAAGTCCAATCCTTCTAATATAAAACCCTCTTTTACATAGCCGCCTTCCCCATAGTCTCAAAGGGCAAAAAGAAAGCCAAGATACCAGCCCCAGCATACAGTCCCGCCGCAACAAAGATAGGAGTATTCGAGTAGCCGACATAGACAGCAATTATAGGAGCCATGATACCACAGATACGATTGAAGCCTGATGCGAGGCCTCTGCCGGTTCCGCGATGGATGGAGGGGATGACTTCAGGTGTGTAGCAATATAATGCTCCCCACATGCTAGAAAATGTAGTGTTAGTTGTGAAGTAGTGAAGATATTGGGATAGGATCGGATAATATTGAACTAAGGAATACTCAAGTCGGATACGGGGGAAGGGAAGAGTCAAACTTACATGTACATGACGAAATTAGCAACACAGTTGAACGCAAGGACCTGTGCGCCCGTTCGAGCAGTTGTTGATGCAAATAAGAAGATACTAGTGGCTATTAATGAGGCGCCGAGTGTTCCCCTACGACCAACATGCCGTAAGCCGACAAGCCATCTATGTAGTCAAATTAGAAGGTCACAATCACGCACAGGAGTGAGAATACTTACGCGCCAACAAGAGTCCCAGGTAGACTACAGACAACAACGATAAAGTTGTTACGATATGTGGTGCTAGTACTGTCATCACCGAGTTTCGCGCCTTGATGTGCCAAGTATTCTGGTAGGAAGTTCGTGTATAATGGTGCAGCCAGTCCAATCATTCCCCAGATGAGAACTATTAGTATAAAGCTTTGAGCCTGTTGCTTTGTGGCGAAGAGAGCTTTTACGTGAGTAACACCATCGAATTTCAAGCTCTTGCAGACCCGCTTGAAGGCCTTTTCGGTGCTTAATGGCCGGGCAATGTATTCCTTACCTTCCTTCTCCGCATGCTCGCGCTCGACAGCATGAAAGTTTTCCACAGTCAAAGGCTGCGTTTTACCATTATATGCTGCCACAGCATCCAGAACCTTAACTGCTTCATCGTATCGTTTTTGTCCAATCAGAAACTTTGGAGATTCGTAGAGGTGGAATAGGAAGAATCGAATGCCTTGGAGAAGGAGTAGAAAACCGCCCATGGTGTAGATGAGGTATCTCCATCCCATATTATCGGCTTTTGCACATTGCCCTGCTGGCAACTTGGGATCACAGGAGAAGTGGACTATGAAGCCCGTTGCTGCTGCGGCCGGGATGATTTGTCCAATAGCCCACCAGACGCTAAGCACAGCCAGAAGGTATTGATGTGTTCCTGGAAGGAATTCGAGAAAGATGGCACAGTCAACCGGAACTATGATAGAAGTCAGATTCTGTCATTATAGCTCGTGGGATAGTAAGTGTACCTACGATTACCACCAACGCCAAACCCCACAAAACCGGCGAGTACAGCGACACTTGTGAAGTTTGCAGAGCCACCGGCACCGAGTAAAAATGCAGCAGCGATGAAGAGAGTCCAGTTGAAAGCAAATCGTCGTCCTACTATGTCGGATCCCACTCCCCAGACCGAGGAACCAAATACGAGACCAACTGTGAGTGCCAGTGAAAGAAAAGCAGAGTGTTTTGGCTGAAAATCTTGCGCAACTTGAGACAAAGCATCGGCGATGGTGATTTGGCAAAGCTGAGGTCACATTCCCACACATTAGGAATGGTTCTGAGGTATTTGGATTTGGATTGAAGACTAACCATATCACACATCCATCCGAAGCCAGACAAGAAGAAAAGGGCCCATTGGTACTTCCCCATCCCAATTCGCTGAACTGTCTCGTTCACAAGCGTTGCTTGCTGCTCAAAGACTGGATCTATACCTGGCATGTGCATTGTTGACAGTTCGTCGCTGGCAGTACCGCTCTGGGCGTTTTCACTACTTGATTCATCTTTCGAAAACGCTGATGCAGTTGGCAGTCCGCTCTCTTTATTCGAAATCCCAGACAAATTTTCATGCTGCGCTAATGAGGATGCCGGCAAGGTCCTTAATTGTGAATTTTTTGATGCATTTGTTGCATTATTTGGCGCGTCTGCGACTGTAAAGTCAGGCACTTTGGCAAAAAGATTGCTTGAGGATTGCGCTGATGGATTGTCCTGTATATATTCTGGGCTTTTACTGTGATTATTGGATTGCGGTAGGTGCGATCGGTTTAATTGCGCGTCCATGATTTCACAAGGTGCTTCTGGCATCAACCGTTCTGACTGAGGTTCCACTTGCATCGTTTATAATGATATCTGTTCCATCGTTCTGTATTGTGTGTCAAGCACCTTTCTATCTCAAGGATACCAAGGCAGGAAACTCTGATTGTGGGCACTATCGTCATCTTCGAGGTGGGTTTCCTAGTTGGAGACGGTGTGATGTGAAGCGAGAAGTAGTAAATCCTCAAAGATAAACTAAACCCCTCTTTAGCAGAGCTAGAATTATCTCGAAAAAGTTCTCCATCATGGCTAGAATCCATAGAAAGATGATGATTTTCCAGAGTTTGGTTATGACCTAACTGGAGTAAACTGGGGCATGCCATGTATTGCACTTATGAACTAAACTGCCTTGTCAAGTTGCCTAGTTCTTCTGAGAGTCGGGAGTCGAAAATAAGGTAATTGTAAATACAAAGCGCGTGGCTCCATTCTATTTTTATAAATCAAATTCGAAATCAAGTCAGTACCCAGTCAAACCTAGTACGATATAGTACGTGGAGCCTTCAAGCCTCCGGAAGTTCAACGCCGCCAGGAGTAATTCTACTCCAATCTGGCTCATAACCGCTCTCAATATTCGGGTTCGGGCCCATAGGAGTAATCGCTTTAGGATTGATATCGTAATGACTCTTCGTGTACTGCTTAAGAATTAAAAGACAGAAATCAAGAGCAATATCCCGATATTGTATGTTCGCGGAATGGATTCTTACATTTTCTTTGATATGCTTGAAATTGGTTGTCTCCTTGAACCCAGGCACATTCCAATATAGATTCTTGAGCCAATTGTTTAACAGGGGATAGTTATGTCGTATGGTGCCGAGGTTGCATTTGAAGTGTTGCACATATACAGTATCGAACCTAATTATTGTAGGATATAGCTGTATATCAAGCTCTGTCAACTCAGAACCAAGGATGTATGGTCCACTGCTCCTGTGCGTCGAAGCAATCAGCATACACCTATAATGTAGAGGAACTTGTAGGGCAGATAGGAGAAAATACAGTACACGAGGATTTTGAGTGAGATCGGGAGAGAGTAGAACAGAAGAAAAAAAGGCTCACTAACTTTGACAACATCTGCTCCAATCTATTCAAGGCTTTGAATAAGGGGACGACATTCTTATCATAGGTTTCCTGGTCAGGAGCAAATCCTGCTTTATAAACCCCTACATTTACCTCATTCTGCATCCACTTCCCAATATCATCAATTTCTTTCCTCAGATGTTCCGGGTAGAAGTCTCTCTTGCTATATTCCTCCGGTAGGATCGAATTGAAACCAGTATTCCAGTTTCGCAGTATCTCCAAGCTTTCATTGTTCACAGTCTGATTCGTCTTTGTATCCCACTGTTATTGACAATTAGCAGCTATCTTGACTTAGTTCGAGTTATTAAATAAAATCTGCTATAAGGCCTGAGACTAAGGCTTTGTGTCGGTACTCTAGAGCATGAAAGAGAAATGACTGTCCTACCAGAAGAGGCACAGAATATCTGCCCTTATAATCCTTCTTGTCGCGAAAATAGACCTCGTGTAAATATTCGCTTCCAAATAACTTATCTACAGTCGAGCCCGGATATTCATCGTCGTCTTTAGGAAACTTCCAGCCAGGCCAGCCTTTCGAGTCGCCTTTTGGGTATGCTTTGACAATCGAGAGTGGGACGATATCTGTGAGGCCTTTGAGATGTCGGATGAGGTTTGCTCGGTGGGCGAAGGGGCAGAATAAGCCTGAGATGTCTTAGCATTGCAATTGATCGTGGCTTTTGGTGGACACACCGATATACATATGATACCTTCCCTGTTCCGGAGGAAATGGACCATCGGGGCCAATGTTCCCATGCCACGCCCCATCTTTGAACGTCGATACAGGTGTCACAGACGCCATATTGAAGTGATTCCGTATCTGCAAAGCTCGCAATATTGTATCTGGATTCGTGGAAATACAACTGAGACGTAGTGAGGGCATTGGTATGCGATGTTGAGGATCAGAAGCTGCGAAAGATTGATGATATGACGTTTTGCGGGGTCGAGGCTGCTGAAATGTGGCGTTGTGGCTGGATTCGTAGCCTCGTCCTCGAAGGCCATGGGACCATGGGATGCATACAGGTTTGAGCTACTCAACCTACCTTATTATGAGGAGAGAAAAGTCTGAAATTAATAGATCTATTATATTTCAATAATCCTTCCCTTCTTACCCTTCCTCCTCTCAGACTTAGTTAAGTTGATGTGTCGCTCGCGTATTCCATTAAGTTTAGCGAGCTCACAACTCACTTCTTTCTTTTGCATTTACAGAGTAAGGCATTATGTGAACGATCTGACTTCTGAAGGGCATATCTTAACAACGGGAGGAGTCTTAGAGGTAGTAATTCCATAAATTTACACTTCTGTTCTCATGTCTAGCGTCAATACACAAATTTAGGGCATAGTCTCTGTGGTAGTATCAGCTGTGTATTATAGATGACGTTACCACTACAAAGTCTAGCACAAAAAGGGTCATGTGAACGAGAAATATACAATGTATTGTAGGCCAAGCAATCAAATTTATCTAGGAGCAATTCGTGATTGATAGCCTTGATGGCGATACAGGAACCCGCGAGTATATATCACCATATAAAAGCCCTAAGATGTTTAAAACCTTTAATGTAAGCTGGAATTTTGAACTATTTAGGAGCTGAGAGGTATAGTTTTAAGACGGTAGGAAGAGCTGTATGCCTAGAGCCAGATAGGTGGGGTGAGGGGTGAGGGGTGAGATCGTTAAAGGGCATAAATACCAAGGAAATCCTTCGCGAAATCCTTCGACATCTGTTGCGAAATCTTCCAATTTTGGCTGACAAAGCCAACCACAGAACAATACTCAACACCTATATTTTCAACAACTCCGCAATAACTCCATTAGAAACAACCTTGCGGTATGAGCTAGTTTAGTTAATGATTGCTTAATATCGCTAGCATTACTAGATGATGGCCAAGAGAAGGAGAGGATTTCCAGTTGTGCATTTGTTGTGACTTTTTAGACATCAGCTGAGCACCAGTAGGGTTTTCATGCATTAAAGGTATCATTATGCTACAGCTAAATTCCGCCACATCCACAACTTCATCCCTCAAAACCACAATCATCACTCCGCCCTTCTCCACTATACCACCCACTCGCTCCCCACAAAATTTCACCTAGCAACCCACCCCCCAAACTTAAAATGTAGCAGCAGCAAGGTTAGTATCGAAATGCGCATCAATAAACGGCACAATAGCACTTCCAAAGTCCGTATCATCAAGAGCAGTCTGAGCGACAGTAGGTAAACTCTCCCAAGCAATGAGCGGCTGAGTACCACCAACTGTAGTAGTAAGACCACAAGAATGATCCAGAGGCCAAATACTCTCATAATCAATCAAGGGTGCAGTACCAGAGAGCGTGTAACCATCTGTTGAACAATCCCAGTTTCCGTGAGCAGAGGGACAGACAGCTACAATATTGGATGCTGTGGTGTCGGTGGAGGAGGTGAGCCAGACTATTACTCCTTCCCAGTCGTGACGATGACCAAGTCCATCTGAGGGCTCGTCTTTAGGCATGTACCTGTTTTCGATTTTAGATAAATTGATTGAGGCTTGAAGATGGACTGCTGGAATAAACATACCAGGAATACATTAGGGCGTAGTAATCACCATATGTAGAACCGCGAACGTAGATTTGGCCAGTGGAGCTGCTGCAGTCTCCATCACTAGCACCGGTAGGATTCAAGCCAGCACTAAGACGTGTTAGAAAAATAGTTCTATACTTTCATTGCCAATAACGTACTTAGTGTCACCCTCGGCATCGACAGCAGGGAAAGGAACACATCCATTGACTACGTAAAGATACGGTTGGTAGTTCAAGTAAACATCACCAACGGTGCCACTTGGGACTGTCTGAGCAAATCCCACGATTTCATCTGAGGCAATAGTTCCCCGGGCAAGGAGGGGAGATACAGGTGACTGAGGTGCAGGAGCTGCATTGACAGTTGCGAGAAGCCCGACCGAAAGCTGTAAAAGTCTTGAGAGGACAGCCATTGTGGAAAGAAAGAATTGCCAGGTTAAGACTTGAGGGTGGGGTTGGCAACAACAATGAAGCTGACTGGTATAAGAGAAGGGAAACAAGATCATTTATACTTGTTCCTGACAACGGTGGTTCGTGCATCTAGACGACTGCCGATGCGCCGATGAGCCCCTCAATGCCGACATGGGTTTGTGATATGTCCTTGATCTAATCGCTGTGCGGTACATTCCGAGGCTGCGCAAACAATGCGATCAATGTAGGAGAACATAAAAAGAGATGTGACTCCGGTGTCCCTGAGGATCCCAATGGGAAGGTCTCTCACCATCACGTTCCCCTTTCCCCGGAGATTATCTTCAAAGATCGCATCCGAGCTCAATGCTTGTATTAGCGGGGGCAGCGCAGCCGGTATGTACGGACATACCGTACAACAACGACATGGGAAAAATTACCAGTAAAAGCCCCTTCGAAAAGGCTTCGAGAATGCAGGCGAACTTGAAGCGCGTCACATAGCGGATGCGTCGCATAATCTGGAGGTGCTTCAAGGGCGACAACGTGGTGATTTTGTGGTAGTTTTGTGGTTTAGTCGCGGGTTGGCTGAAATATACCTTTCGTACGGCAGAGTACCTGCAGTACACTAAGACAGATGCGGGAGGAGATAAAATTGTGTGCGTATACATAGCAATATCGGTGGAATTAATGTGCCCTAAAGCAGAATACATGCCGTCGCTTAAGGACTATATTATGGAGATCATAAGTCGTGAAATCATGGCCTGTGCCAAACCCCGAAGCTTGTTCTTGAAAGACCTCCACTGTCCACATGGCATTAGCAGCAATGTTTATCAACACATCTAATGCCAAAGAAGCCGCATACCGATTTGTGGAACGAAAGAAGACCCCGTCCATTGGAGGAAGAATAAAACCCGATGAATTGATAAACCATCTTAACAAGACAGCACATTTTTGTGTTCCTGTAAGTACTGCGATGCATCTTTCATACGAATTCCAGTGCAAAGGGAGCTACCTGCGTGTTGGCAAGCTACGAGCTCTGGAATAAGGATTCCTCTGTAATAAGTAAGCCAGTGTAAGATCACGATACTGTCCACTACATTGGAACCGATTTTCCATAACGGAATACTAGAAAACTAAGCGAAGTAGTTGGTGATAAATTTATACAGTAATAATAGACGTTGGCTACTAATGGATACTTAAATAGATTAGGTAGATTCTGTCGCTAGATATAGAGGTTCTTTTAAGAAACGCTCGCCAATAAGAATCTCTGTTGATAAGCACTATCACTCCTAGTAAGTTCAAGGGAAGCTTTGAACGACCAAGTACTCAGCTCCATGATCAGGGACTTGAACATTGCTGATTTCGTAGCCGAGAAAGGTCACCTCGATGGCCGTACTAGGGCATCGCTAATATTAATGAAAGGATATTATATAGGTGAATAGGTATGTTTTGTCGTGTATTGGGAATTTAGATTGTTCGTGTTAGAGAGTAAGTAAAGAGCATTGGAAGACCGGCTTGGAATGTCTCTTCCCCGTCCTCAATGTTGGGAGTCTGACGTTATTGTTCATTGTACCCAGATGAGAAGGACGTTAGATGATAGCTCTGTCCATCCTTCTCTTCATATAGAAATTCATTTTCATCGTCTTCTTTACATCGAATAGTATTATCACCACTTTAATCATTAAAGTGAAAATATGCTATCACCTTTTATTTTCTATCAATTTTCATCATAACTAATACTTCTGTAGACAAGGGTGCGTGGGCCTACAAGCTGTTTGAATGATATAAGACGGGGAGGCAAGAAATGCTACACAACGCAACGCAACGCAAGCTCATTCTGACATTAACTTAAATCACACATTAAGCCCTGCAGCTTTCTGCTTGAGCAGCTCATCGAAATTCAACACTGCCTTTCCAAGTGTAAGAGCACCTTCAGCACAATCTTCTTTACTGCTCCACTCCTTTGGCGAGTGACTGATTCCATCTTTAGCCCTAACAAAAACCATTGCGGTTGGGACTTTCAATGTTGTCATTGTGGAATCATGACCTGTGCCAGTCCTTGATCCGATCCCCTTATCGCCGCATGCACGTCGCACACAATCAATAGCCTCAGGCCCTGTTTGTCACTCAATTAGTAGTGAACGTTTTCTAGCTGGAAGTTGAGACCTACAGAATTCTCCAGGTAACAGATGGATATCTCGTGCGAGATCATATTCCAGTCCTCTCGCTCCAGCAATAGCTTTAATACGCTTCACAATCTCTTCGCCCATCTCCTCCAAACCGTCAGCTTCCTTATGCATTAGGCAGAACACGACCTTTGTTTTCGACTGGATATTACAGCTTCCGAATGGATGACTGTGGATTCCAGTTGTAGTTGTGTATCCGTTCTTCTCGTAAGCCAAGTTCTCGAGTTCATTGATAAGTCTCGCTGATGCGGCAAGGGTGTCTCTACGACCCCACATGGGCTTCGTATTTGCATGGCCATCATCGCCATGGAAAACAACATTGTACCAAGTCATCCCCTGCCAACCTTCTACCCATCCAACTGGCTTTCCAGCCTTCTCAAGGTCAGTATGTTGCTCAACGTGAATTTCGAAATGAGCAGAGATTGGGAATTCATCAAAATAATTTGGTCCATCGCCAACGTAACCGATCTTTGCTAGTTCTGAGCCCAGTGTCAAGGAGGAGTTATCCGTGGATATAGACGCATGAGCATCTTCGACTGTTGATTGACCGGCATATACACAGGAGGAGCCGAGGAGTGGAAAGAAGCGAGCTCCCTCTTCGTTTGTCCAGTTTATGAGGACGAGCGGAGCACGAGTCTTGACGCTTTGTTCTTTCATGCTTCGCAACACTTCAAGGCCACCGATGACCTGTTGCTGTCAGTTACCAATTTACAACCAAAATGAAACCGAGACTACATACTCCAAGTGGACCGTCGAATTTTCCGCCAGTCGCCACTGTATCCAGGTGGCTGCCCATGGCAATTGGTGGGATAGAGTTATCCTCGCCATCAAATTTTGCGAATTGAGTGCCAGTTGCATTGACTTTATAGTCGGCACCTAGAGCGAGAACTTGTTCTCGGAACCAGTCTCTTACCATCTTGTCGTTTTCATCTGCACAGAGACGAGTCACGCCACCTGGAGATGGAGCACTCCATTTAGCAGTTTCGTGTATGTCGTTCCTTACTTCTGTGTCAACAACATATAATCTAAGCAATTACCATGTAGCTTTACCATAGTCGATCACCGTTGATCATAAATTTGGCTGCCTTTGGAGCGGAAACTGTTGTTGCATAAGCACGTTTGCCGGTCACCGTTACAGCACGTCTGAAAGCAAACATTTCGAGAAGTCTTTGCTTGACGGTTCAAACAAAATGGTCTTCTTGAACCGGGAAATCGCTAGCTGCTGATATTAGTTGCTTGGGCTTAAGGCCATATAAATATCAGATTGAAATACATACTATCTTTCTACTCATCCCATAATTCATATAGCCGACAATCTTCACCTCCCCTCATTGCAAATGCAAAGCTTCCCCATCTTTGATTCAAAGAACAAAATTCTTCGGATTTCAGCATCCGGTCTTATCACCTCGACTTACCAACTCAAGAAAAAGCATATGAATATTCTCATATTTGAGCTTTTATATCCACCAATGAGAGTAGTAGATGATTTATGCATTGTTGGGGTGTCTTCTGGGCCCTTTTTCTTATACGGAGCTGTCTTGGCTATGTCAGCAATTAAACCAGCTTGTGCTTACTGCAAGCACCGCCGGAACCGCTCTGTTGCTTGAAGTTGACTCGAAGATAACGTTCTATGAATACATTACTAACACTTCCTACGTCTAAATTGTACAGTGGTATTATTTGGCCGCAGCATTCCGGGCTGTTGCAAAAGTGTTGTTTGATGATTCGATCATCTATGGCAAGTATCAAAACATTTGGCATAGAAGCACATGAAAGCCATATTCGGCACTGATTCTAGTTCATTTGAGACATCTAGTCCGAAATATAAATTCAAAGTAGCTTAAACTTTCTTGAAGTAACTTATCAGTTGGGTATCGTGAAGTTCTCTACATGGATACAAAGTAAAAGCTGTATAACTTAAGCGACCAAAATATTCACGTGACCCATAATAAACCGAGTAGCAAAGCGAGTGCAGTACACGTATCAGAAGCCATTCATCACTGTTGAGCAAATTTCAAAATATGCTTACGAAATGTTTACTCCGGGGTTCACAGAGTTCTGGGGTCAACATCTGCGAGGACGTTGAGATAAGGAATTTGCTACCCTTATTGGTGTTTAGCGAAAGTGGCCCATGTAGACATACCGTCATTGAATATGACACCATAGATACATCTGCAAAGTACAGTTGTATTTGGAATTCGGGATTTGATATTCATCAATCATATCGTTTTCCAAGTTACCAAAGGTTCCTTATCTCCCGTTTATACCCTGATAAAAGGATGATCTTAACTCTTTTTGCTGTTTGCACGTGTATATGTACCTGTCTATCATTTGGATTTATTCCCTCTGGTACTCGGTGTCTCCAACCAAACTCACTGGATGATTCCAATAGCGCAGGTACTTCGTATCTCATTACCTAAATCGATAATGAAGTCCAAACATTCTGTTATCTCTTGTCCCAAGCAAACGTTGGAGCTCCAAATTTCTTATCTACCTTTTGGGAACCTATGTCAATATTCTCGGTATTGACGGAGATACTTCGACATGTGCTTCTTTATCCCCAAGACGTCAGAGAACAAGACGTTGAAACATTTCCGATCTACAACTCCCCTGCATCTCACGCTTATCTCCATAAGCTTTCTCGTTTCCCCATTCTTGGGGCTATCTAATGCACGATGCTGTAAGTTTACCCTTAGGCCTCTCGCCTACGGCCTGCCATCGCTGCTGTCCGCCATAAGGTTGCGTTATGCATATGGTCCTGGCTAGATTGGACTGATTTTAAATGGGATAGGAGATAGGAGATAGGGAGTATCGTTCCTAACTAATATGTCGTCTTCTTGTATTATGTCACTTCTTTCGTACGTTAGACCTGCACTCTGTACTATATACACCTAATCAAAGCTTCACCTCAAGGCTCACTGTCATAGTCATAGTAACTGCAACCGGAGCGAAGAAAGAATTCCACACTTTATCATGTCCACAAGTACAATTTCACCTGTTCTCCCAGAAGGGGCAGGATATGGTGTTGTCGTTGGAATTGGGGTGAGTTCAACCAAAATAAACCACATTCTATAAATATATTCGTTGCTAACGTACCCATAGTTCTTCTTCGCTATTGTGATGGCAGGAATCTCCTATATCCAGGTAAGTCCCTACCAATTCTTTCTATTGAGTACAGTTTTTAAGAAGGCATAGAATCGCTACACGAAGTATTCAACCAAGGGAAGTGAGGAGTTCAATACTGCTAGTAGAAGTGTCAAGTCTGGTTTGATTGCTGCTGGTATTGTCTCAGCATGGACATGGGCTGCTACTCTTTTACAGAGTAGTACAGTTGCTTATGAATATGGGATATCTGGTCCATTTTGGGTAAGCTATTCTACAGGGACAAAACTGAACGAGGGCTAATTAGATGGGTAGTGTTAGTACAGAATTACCAAAAGATTATGGTCCGATCAACTGACATATTCTCTTACCAGATGCTGCAGGAGCAACTGTCCAGATTTTCATGTTTGCCGTCCTCGCTTGTAAAGTAAAGCAAAACGCCCCACGATGCCACACGTTCTTAGAAATTATTCACCGGCGCTACGGAACTGCGACTCATATCGTGTTCATATTTTTCGCTCTACTCACCAACATACTTGTAGGAAGTCAACTGCTTCTTGGTGGAAGTGCGGTGGTTACTTCTCTCACCGGCATGAATGTTTATGCTGCTGTTTTCTTGATTCCACTAGGAGTTTGTGTCTATGTTGTTCTAGGCGGCTTGAGAGCGACATTTTTATGTAAGTTCTGGCTCAAGGGCTTGCGGATAGAACAAACCCGTACTGACGAATATCTTCAGGTGACTATACCCACACCTTTATTGTCATGATTATCATCCTATATTTCATGTTCTCAGTCTACACTTCGAATGCTCTTATTGGATCTCCAACAGCTATGTTTGAGCTTCTGAAAGAAGCATCGATTAAGCGACCAGTGGCCGGAAATCAAGATGGATCATATTTGACTCTCAAGTCCAACTTCGGATTGATTTTTGGTGTCATTCAACTCTGCTCTGGGATGGGTACAGTTTTCCTCGATCAAGGATACTGGCAAAGAGCCATTGCAAGTCGTCCCACGACAGCTGTGCGAGCATATATCCTGGGTGGTATGGCATGGTTTGCTATCCCATTTGGATTTGCTACGACTCTTGGTCTCGCAGCCGTCGCTCTCACTGATAACCCTGCATATCCCACGTATCCAAACAATATGACTTCATCGCAAGTCTCTTCAGGATTGTCTGCACCTTTCGCTGCCGTTGCTTTACTCGGAAAGCCCGGTGCTATTGCTCTTCTACTAACACTTTTCATGGCCGTCACATCCTCCTCCTCGTCAGAACTCATCGCTGTTTCTTCAATCCTCACGTTCGACGTTTACAAGCTATACTTCAAACCATTCGCCTCCCCAGAACAACTAATACAGATCTCTCATATCATGATTTGTGTCTTTGGCATAGTAATGGCAACGTTTGCATGTATCTGGAACGCAATCGGCATTGATCTAGGCTGGCTCTTCCTAGTCATGGGTCTACTTATAGGCGGAGCAGTTTTCCCAGCTGCGTTCACCGTAACCTGGAAAAAACAGTCAAAATGGGGAGCTTTGGCTGGATCTCTCGGAGGCTTAGCATCTGGGCTGATATCTTGGTTGGTAACAGCGAAAGCTTATTATGGAGAGATTTCAGTCGCCAGCACGGGTGGTTCTTATCCGACACTAGCAGGAAATATGGCCGGGGTTCTAGTTGGACTATTTCTCACTACCGTGATCTCTTACATCAAACCTGATGATTTCGACTGGGCCATCACAAGAGGAATAAACGCTCCTGCTGATATCGCTACTACACCTGTCACTCCTTTGAGTGGTGATCAGAGTCCCCAGGTTGACGGAGCAGATGAAAAGAAGGTTACCTCTGATGCAGAGTCAAACCATAATCACAACCTTCCTACGGTACAAGACGAAGAGAAGGAGGCTATGGAAGATAGACTTATCATGGAAGATCCTACGAAACTTCGCGGAGCATTGAAATTCGCTTATATCTCAGCTACGATACTTACATTACTTATGTGTTTTGTCATTCCTCTGCCTATGTTTTTATCTCATTATATATTTTCGAAAGGGTTCTTCATTGGTTGGGTTGCGATTAGTTTTATCTGGGTATTCTTTGCGCTGTTCACTTGTGCTATCTTACCGATTTATGAAGCATTACAATTTTTCAAGGACTTCTTTATAGAGATTAGATCGGGTTTGAAGTAGAGAGAAGATATAGGAAGGATAGACTGTAGAGGATGGGCTCTTAGAATAAATCGGAGATTTTCCTTTGTTATACATACCATATGAATTGGTTTATAAGGCACCAATTTAAGTAGCTGAGATAATAGACATATTTGAGTAGCTTATTCAATCTAAGTAACCTGCTTAACTTAAGTGACTTACTTAACTTAGGTATTAGGGATAACATATCTGACTTAGCGACTTAAATGATTTAGTAACTTAATTACCCATGAACAAGATTGTACTACTATTGCAATTATGTCTTCGAAATATATCCTGAAATACTTATTTAATGGTAAATTTTAGTATTCTATCAATTCATCTCAGTCAGTGGACGAGTTCCAAGGGAGAAGGACTCGCTAAAGATAGGGGAGTAAATTAGCCTAATATTTACGTCCGAAACTCCCCGCCAGTTCCCACAAGGTAAGCTACCCCTCACACCATAGTTAGGAAAGGCCCAGATTGTAAATATACCAGTCCAGCATCAATATAAGAAGACCAAGAACCCACCATCTCCCCTCTCAACCCGACCCAACCTAAATATCCAAATTTCCTGCACCTCAAACTCGAAACAACCATGGCCCCCATCAAAGTTGGTCTTTTGGGCTATGGTTTCTCTACAAAATCTTTCCATCTTCCATTCATTCTCCCAAACCCCGATCTTAAGGTCTACGCATTCTTACAAAGAGCCGAAGCGCCAACCGACAAGTCAAAAGTTGAGAAGGGGAAACATTGCACTGTTGATTATCCAGATGCCAAGCATTATCAGAACCCGGATGATTTCTTTGCAGATAAGGATATCGAGCTTGTGATTGTTTGTACTCACCATGATACGCATGCCCAATTTGCTGAGCGTGCACTACTTGCTGGTAAACATGGTAAGTAGATTCAAACTTCCTTATGGATGCATATATAACCAACTGATTCGGCCTGTTAAGTGGTTGTCGAGAAGCCCTTTACTGTTAATACACCAGAAGCGGAACGGGTAATTGAAGCTTCCAAGAAAAGTGGCAAGATATTAACTGTCTTTCAAAGTAAGGCTATATAATTTCCTCTAAATACTCGCAGTCTTGTTCTACTCGCTCAACTAACACGTCTTTCAGACCGACGCTACGATTCTGATTTCCGAACCCTTCACCACCTCGTCCAAAAGTCCGTCTTCGGCCCAATAACGGAATGTGAAATTCATTACGACGTTGATTTCCCTCCATGGATATCATCATGGAACACACCAGATTACTCACCAGGTTCGGGAATGATGTTTGGACTCGGAAGTCACACGATCGATCAAGCACTTCTACTATTCGGTCGCCCGAAAAGCGTAACAGGTTTCTATCGATCTCTTAGGGGCATAGAGAGTAAGACTGATGATACGTTTACCATTATCTTACAATACGGTGGTGAGAAGAAGAATTTGTTTGTTACGATTAAGACGAGTGTTGTTACGCCTATGCAACTTCCCTTGAAGTACTTAGTGCGTGGTTATGATGGGTCGTTTGTAAAGTATGGAGATGATAAGCAGGAGTCTCAGATTGCTGCTGGGCTGACTACTGAGTCACCTGGATTTGGAGTTGAGCCGGAAGAGACTTATGGCCTTTTAACGACGAAGGAGAAGGTGCATGAGACACAGGAGTTGGATACTGGAAGTGGGAGGTGGATTGGCAAGTTTACGAGTTTGAAGGGAGAGTATACACTTTTCTATACAGATTTGGTCAAAGCTATCCGTGGAGAGGGCGAGTTGGTGGTAAAGCCCGAGCAATCTAGAGATGGGATACGAGTTATTGAGTTAGCAAGGGAGAGTGCAGATAAAGGGTGTTCATTGCCTTTTGTTTAGTGGTATTTGGTATGTAAAGTCCAATAAATAGTCGAGAGCTCCACAGAAGCCTTATTAATGTACTCCTTTACAAAGAGACAAAGTAAGGCCCGCTGCAAACCTGTTTCACTCTTCAATACACCTCCGACCATGCATATAGCAGTTCGCACCATACTATCTTGACAATGACAACCAGCTCGGATTTGTATGTGTTCAATAATCTCTAGTATTTCCGAACTCCTACACCCCTTACGGTCGCACAACTGAAATTGAATACCCTTTCCTTCATCCTTTTTTCTCTCTAACTGTGGTTTCCCTTCCTCATTCCTGTAGTAAAGCCCTCGTATCTCAACTTCCGGCTTGCCTAATTGGCTTTGTTCGATTCCTAGCACTCGAGAAATTGCGATCTGTGCGATACTTCTGACACACGTTGACTGCATACGGAATCTAACGATATAGTTCAAATTCTTTGATCGAGATGGATTTTAATTGATATCCTAGGCTCTCAAGGCGTCGGTAGACTAGAAGGGATTCGGTAGATTCGAATCTATCAAGATCATTCGGTTCGGACGAGGAGAAAGAGGGCATTCTGGCTTCTAGCCAGGGCTCTGGTAATGTTGCAATGTGTCGAATCTCAGCGATGAGGATGGCTGCGTAGGAGACTCGTAGAAGTTGCTTTTATAGTGGAATTGTAGAAGAGTGATCTTCAAGATCTCTGAGTTAATAACAACGACGTTGGCTTTAAGTCTCTTTATGTGTAGACACGTACTTGTACTTGCTCATCGGTGCATTTCTTTCCCCTTGCACTATTACAGAGAGAGAGGACGATGATTATGATCCTCTAGCTTCCAAAATGCTCCGGTATCGTATTATTTCGATGTTAGTATAGTAACTCCTCGTAATATGAGACTGATAGAATTCAAGTTGCTCTTCTGTTGAGACGTAGAAGAGTTCCTCGGCTTGTAATTCTACGGAAAAGGTATACAGTATGTGAGGGGTAGCAAATGTACTCCTATATGTTATAAAGATAAGAGCCATAGAGGCCATTCCTACTGACCGCAATCAATATCGCAAAGAGAGTGCCATAAAAAAGACAGAATAATATCAGGTGCAAGTCTGGCCCGGAAAATACTTTGCAGTTCAATAGTTGAGTATCGTCAAGTCTTCAAATCCTACGTTGACTAAGCAAGACAGACACAACCGATATCCTCGGGAATCACTTGGTCCATAAAACTGTCCCTGGGCTCATGAATTCAGGCACACCTGAATTCATGGAGACTGAGTGGCTCATGAACTTACGGCCACGCTCCTGAGAGAGAGACCAAGGACAAATCTCCTCGTTGGACATTCAATTGCAATGTTGGACTTCAAGACTACTCTTAAGATTGATAAGAATACGATTTCTATGCGTTTATTTGTTTAATGGAGTCTTCATGAACGTTTAAGTTGTTGAGTATTTTCCTCGGGTATAATTACATTGAATGTTTGTCGACAGTGGCCATAAATATGTACTATGTTGAATGCGTCTTCTTTCGACCTAATTATTCCTTTAGGACTCCTCCAACAACACCTCCAGCAGCACTTCCGACTCCACCAACAACTGAGCCAGCAGTAGATACGAGCGGGTTTACAACGCCTGTCAAAGAGCTAACAAGGTCCCGTTCCTCAACCTATAATAAAAATGAAGACATTAATAAACGGATACAGGTTTTTTAACTGACACAAGAACTTACCTTTGAAGGGGTAGAGGGTTCACGTTTTAGAACACCCACCAACGACTCCCCCAGCAGCACTGCCAACACCACCAACAACAGAGCCAGCAGTAGATACAAGTGGGTTCACAACACCGGTCAAGGAGCTAACGAGATCGCGTTTTTCGACCTGCAATGAAACGATATTGTTAGTACCACTTCACGTACAAATCCTTGACATTTTGCAAACTTACCTTAGTAGGGGAAGAAGGTTCACGCTTCAAAACACCACCCGCAACACCGCCGACAATGTTTGTCAAACTGCCGGTTAACGAGGTCGCCGGGGCTAGGACGCCGGTCAACGTGCCTGTTGCGGCTGAGGTCAGGGGATCAAGTACACCCGTGAGAGACGCGAGTTGGCGCTTGTCGGGGATGGTGCCAGTGGGAGCTGCGAATACAGCAGGTAGCAACGCTACGAAGATGGCGGAGGTAAAAACGCATTTTGAAAAGAGAGTTTGTGAAAGGGTTATGTGGAATGAGGGTATATATAACGAGAGTAAGACCGGCTTAATTAAGAAACAATGAATCAATTGAAAAGTGAATGGCTAACAGATAAAATGGATTTGAGTTTTGAAGAGAAAATTCACAACTACTTATCAAAAAGTGGGAAGATTGAAAGCTCCTCTCATCTTTCATCCCCTGAGGGATATCTTGAGGATGAACAGTGGATGAACAGTGGATGAACAGGACATAAAACACTCAGAAATTATATGCCTATGCCTTAACTCTCCAATTCGGAAGAGATGAACTCTTGATATGACTGCATTGGGCAAGAGCTGAGGATATCACGCAGTGGTGGAATCCTGGCATTAAACTGCCAGTCAAGGGCCAACGCTCGTCGCCATTCACAGTTGTCTGATGTTGTAGGTATCTCCCCACATGTTTGCTTGAGCCTCGAGAAATGGGCTGCTGAGCGTTTCAGCTGTTCTTTGACAGCACAGCATTGTGTTGATCTTTACAGTTTTTGACTTCTTGTATGGGCCCGATGGGGACATTACATAAACGTGGACGAGCCCATAAAGTGATGATCTGCAGGCTTTGACACTTCAATGACATCAGGTTAGCGGGGGGCTTTCCTAAGGGGCGTTTCCGAATCCTTGGCGGTATCTTAGCGACGAGAGAGATCGAAGATCCTCGCTTAAGTAGGGAGGGAATTTCACGTGGCATTATTTAGGGGTCGTTATCTTTTAGGGTCTGTGCCGACCAGTCTCATGGACATCTCTTGCCGAACCGTACCGGCCGGCACAACCGGTGCTTAAGGTAAGGGCATCACGCAAGCCAAGTAAGTTCTCCAAAGAAGATTCATCAATTGAGTCATCTATCGTTTGGCTGATGAACTAGGAGAACCCTCTTTCTTGCTTTGTTGTAGGAGATGTGAGTTTTTCTAGGAGGAACCGATACCAGAAGAGCCAATAGCAGAATAGTGCAGAGCTTGCCGAGAAGATCGAAGGGATACATTTATCCTGCTGTACGAATACGATTTTGGTATGAGCATCTGTTCACACTACTACATATCTAAGGCTAATTTTGTAAATATATTAACATTTGTCATAGAGATGTATGACTATGCTTCTCATGGTAGTAGTCGTATGGTTCAGTAGCCACATGTTTCAACATCCGTCCCCGATTTCAAGCAAGAAAGAAAAAAATAACACACGAGCAAGGAAACCTGTGAACAACTGACTGAACATAAGAAACCAGCACTTGCATCATAAAGTAAATCGCCATCCATACAGGCGGATCAGTCCTGCTACACTCTTCAGAGTCTGTCCAATATGTTCATTCTTGCAAATGGCATGGGCTTTCGCAGAAAACTGCCAATTCGACTTCATATATTTTCGACAATCTGAGGCTAAAGACCCCCTCATAAGTTAGTGAGAAGTAGCGCTTAGGAGTATACTGAAGAAGGAATGACTTAGAAACTTGCTGTTAGTCAATGAAAAATTTTGCTAGAGAAGCTGATACTAACAATATTTGCAATCCCGAAGTCAGAACTCCTCATTCACACATGCAAACGTTGAATCTTGCTCTATACCCTTCACTGCTTGGCCTTTGACGGCTTCAAAAATATTTAACTTCAATCAGGCCGTCGTCGGGCGCGATATCTTCTTGATGTCTTTTGCAAAGACCTAAAACAACGTTACTGTTCTGGGGGTGTCTTGTAAGTGGTCTGACATGATATCAGCCTGGTCTCGGAATTCTACAGTAGTAATCTTGCCGCGTCGTCGTGCAGTATAACAGCCTCGGTATAGTGGGATATTGACACGATAGACATTTTCGTTTCCGATGCCGACGTCTTACTGTATCTCACAGTTCACGTACATGATCTATTGCCGGTGACATTCCCGATGGCTTGAATATGTCAGAATAACTTTCTCTGCTTTAGCCTGCTGCCGCGGATTATTATTGATGAAACAGCTTTGGGAGTTCTTTTGATGTCGGGTGTTCATTGTCTCCGTTCCTCTTCGCACAGGTCCCCGAAAAGGAGATTTTTGAGTTCACCAAGCTGTTGGATGATAGTTTTGTGTCGAGTACGTTGTGTACCTAAGGAAATTTTCGGGACAGAAAAGATGTAACTCCGATATTCGGTCTCAAGTAATTGTTTCGATTCAGGTTTCAAACGCTGCTTTTCAATGGCGACGTGCACCAGTCGATTAGTCCTCTATTTGCAGGAACTTCTCTGTAATAGTCACCTATTTCTTGGTCAGCATCTGAGTGTACATTTCCCTTGCTACTGTCAAAAAGGCCACACCGAAACTGCTCCTGAGAGCCTTTGCGTCGCCATTGTTGTCATCTTCAGCATCGTGGTAGACAGCATCAAGCTATGTAAGTTTTCTTTATCTAAAGCTGCCAAAATTGAAATCGTAGCAAGACTTAAAATGCGCTTCTCAATTTTGAATATAACTTGCTTGCAGACTTGGGAGTTGAGTTTTAATCAATGGCAACTGTAGAAGAATGCTAACTTAAGCGAGCTACTGCGTAGTGGGCAAGCTTTAGAGAACCACCGCCGTATCCAGAAAGCCATAGGTATTAACAATATGAAGTGACTATAGCCTCAATGATGAATGATAAATCTATGTTTTTTAAATAATGTAACACTCTTAAATTATATCTAGATTGAGTTAATGTAGATAGAAGTAGAGTTAGGTCCAGTCAATAGTGAATAATTCCTGGGAGTTGGTGTGTATCTGCCAATACAATCCCGAACTTTCACTGTTAAGTCAGCAACCCTTTGGATTAATACTTCAAAACGGTCCACATTATACATGATTCCATTGTTAGTTGATAAGCCAAGGGAATCATAATAGCTGTACCTCAAAACATCTAATACTCAGTTTCAATTGGTACCAACCACCAGCGCCATCTCAAGCCTCTAAGAGCATGTCACACTCCAAAATGGGAGACTCGATGGCAGACTAAAGTGAGGTATAAAGAAGTTATGTATCCACAGAACTGTAGGCCGGCTACGCGTCTGCCCTTAACATCTTTCCAACCAGTACACATCCTTAGACTGTATGCTAAGTAGAGAATCTACAAATATAAAAGCGCGTAGGAAATCAGATATGTGATCCCTCAATAACGACTCGAAACTGTGTTCTTCTCGTACTCCTCCCTCCCTTGAAATTTACACATGTGTACCCCGTATGCCTATGTCGACTTATATTGGAAAGAGAAAGTTTCGGCGTGCGCGGGTGACTGAGTGCTAGCAAAGCATAGAGATATTGTCGATGTCCTGAACAGAGAATGATCGTCTGCTCTAAGGTTGGAGGTGGTGTTGTTACAATGTTTTGTTTGTGCCTTGAGCGTAGTGACTCCGTCGAAGGGCCTCGAATACGGACTAGCAATTGCTATTGGCGTTGTTGATGGCTGGGTAAGGAACAGATACATGTGCGACATCTAGATAATTAAATGGAACGATCATTGAATAGATAAGTGCCTGCTCGTAGAGGGTTTCGGCAGTCTGTTGTGTGCCTCTATCGTGAGGCGACTTGGACGGTTTTCGACCACAGGCACATCGTTCTGTCGATATAGTACTGTCAATGTGTCCTTCACGATAGTTCTTCGATTAGAAATAAAGGAAACGGCTCTTTCTGTAGTTTCGTGGTAGGATTTGGTCAAAAACAAAGGTTGGATTCGGGCTCAGAATTGTCAGACTTAAAAATAAGGCCCGATTACCAGAATAAAGTCATGTCTCGAGAGGGCATATATACACAAAAGTGCGGGCTAATTACACATCGACAAACCACCTCATTTCGGTCGCCAAATTATCTTTCTTTCTCGTCATCCAAATATAATTCCATTTTCTAATTTTGTACTGAACATATGTATTCTTTTTTTCGGAGATTTAGAAAGTAAACACTGGAAGCATTTCTGTGGCTTGTGCGGATTATATTCAGAAGGCAGGCAGCTGCTCCATGTCTTGAACAAAAATCTTGCACGGATAAAGACTAGGTGTCTGATTGCAATGTGAGACAGAAAAGTTTAAAATCAATATACTGTAAATCATAACTTATGTACCTATAACCACCTAAAAGCCTAAATATATATACAGAAATTTTCTTCCCCTTCCCACATAATCGCTATCGAAAGCACATGCCACTAACTACACTCTTCTACATCACCCCTCAAACTCTTCCCCGTCTGCCCCTCACACTAAGAGTCGTATTCGGGCCCGCCGACAAGGCACCACCATTAACACTGGCAGGACCGGACCACTGTAGCTGTTTAGGAAGCAAAGGTTGAATATCAGCCTGCCAAACGGTAGTATACAAACTCGGAGATCCATCAGCAGCCAAACTACCAGGCTCTAGCGAACCATATTGATTTGAATCAGTGCAGCAAGGTGAGTAAGTTCCCCAGAAAGGACCAGCTGCCCAAGCTGTCCATCCTATATATTCCTGTATTGCATCTCATTAGTAACGTCTTCTAAAGTGAAACAATATGCCAAGAAAAAGCCTTTCGCATTGGAATTGTGAATTATAGAGGAACGAACAGTGTTATTAGCCATATAATTAATAAGTCCTGTAAGATCCTGAGCACATTCGGTATTATTTGAACCGCCAAACTCAGTAATCATAGCTTTGAGGTTATACTGTTTAAGCCATGCAGTGAGCGGAGCCAGGTTTTCAGGACCTGGTTGAGTGCAGTTTAGATGTGAACCACTGAAATCAGAGTCGAGGTATTCGTGGATATCGATTGCGGTGTTGTTGAGTGGGTCACTGATTTTGTAGAGCCAGTCACTAGATGGATCATCACCTTGTGACGACGTTGTCCATGAATGACCTCCAGTGTATCCGTTTCCTGGTGCAATGATCCTATGAACCTACTATCAGCACAGAATCTTTCTGCCGCAAAAAAGTCCTCACGCATACGAAGATTTGACATAAGTTTTGAAAGGGGTAAATGGGTTAAAACTTACAAATTCTCAGCACCAGCCGCTCTGATTCCATCAATAGCAGCCTGGTCATTCTGGAGCACCAATTCCGTGCTCATATCATGTGGTTCATTCATAATCCCAAAAATAACCTTCGTGTTATTCTTGAACCTCCCAGCAAGTTCACCCCAAAAAGCTTGGAAGTCGGCTGTTGTGGCTGCTGCCGAGTCGCTAGTATCACCAATTATGGAACCTGTTGTTGGTTGCTGGGAGGGATTGTTGTAACGCATGTAATTATGGGGATCTAGAATTGCGTAGGCTCCTTTGGTTACTGTGATGTAGTTTATGGCGTCGGCATAGAGTGAGAAATGCTAGTGAAAGTGAGGAGTTGGATAGTTATTATTGGTAGGGTTTGAGAGGCTTAGGAGACTTACTGTTTCGTTGAAGGTACTTCCAAGACCCGTTGCGATTGGGCACATGCGCTCGAGTAGGAAAGCTACTCTGAATAGATTTGCCTATTATTATTACATGATAAGTTTTCGGTCCGAAACATTTGCGGAATGTTCAACTAGGTACCTTGTTCTGGTCAACATAGGCATCGATGGAGTCTTTGTTGATGAATTCATAATCCACTCCGAAAGTACCAGGGAGACCAGTTCCAGGAGTCGAAGTTGCACCTTTGGAAAATGTCAATTCTTACATTCACCGAACTTCAAACAAAATCTTCAAGAGCCATATACTCACTGTAGACACCGAATTCTCCACCACTCTCAGCTACACCAGCATAATAAATAGTGGCAGCTGCATTAGCAGCAAACAAAGCTGTAGCTATGAAGGATTTCGTCAACATGATGCTTCAATACACTAGTTCGAGAGATAGTTTCAATGACCGAACGAACTTCTCACGCCTACAAGGAAAACTCGCAAGAAAACGAAGGATTTCTCGCAAAGATATAAACCCCAAAATCAATTTATCCAAATCACCCAAATACCATCGCAAATGAACCATCAATCACACCAATTTCAATCCCCAACCCCAATTCAATCAATCTTTATCCCCATGACACCATCGAGCATATAACCATCTCGAGCCTGAATGGCAAAAAGAAAAGAAGAGCCAAGGAGAGAGGCCAGAGAAACAAAATAGATCCGTACCACTCTATTCGGTACCTAGCTAAGAAATCTCGGTACTCATTCATTATATTCATTAGCCAATCAAAGTTCAAAATCACTGTTCTGCTGTCCTCTCAACATTCTTACTGGCACTGTACATGGGACGCATAAAACACGGGGTCGGGAAAGCCCTCCCCGCAATACCGGGGGTAAGCAAGCACAGCAAGCACAGCAAGCGTAGCAAGCACAAACACGCTCGCTCACTACAGTAGTAGGCTGATGCGCAAGCACCACACACTCACATGAAAGAGACAAATTCGTTCCATAACTCGGATTCGGTACGGAGCGAGGACCGAGAAGATATTTATCCTTACTGTAGAAAGAAGCGGAGACTGTAACTGCGCACCGTAAGCGGCAGAAGTGTACGGAGTTAGATCCTCCGCAAATCCCTTCCTTAATCACTAATCCTTCATTCAAATCGTCATCTACCACATAAAGATAAGTAGAAGAAAAGCTTGTCTTTACTTAAATTAAAAAGGAACTGGAGATACAAGGAATAAAATTGGGGTGGAGTGGAGTTCCTGATACTGTAGTATGGAAGATCATCGGGAGGATCGATCGAAACAGGTACAAGATGTGGTTACAAGTGCTCGCGAGGCTTGGTGCTTGGCTCGGAGAGGTACGACTGTACGAGAGGAGGAAGGCTATGAGGTAAAGTACCGGTACCGTATTATTCATGAAGCACATAAATACTCCCAGTCCATGAATCATTAATAGCATACCTCACAGAGCAGTTAGAACCACGAACGGTACCTTCTTTTTTTTCTTTGGTAAGCTAGGTTGCAATGGTATGGAATAGGGGTAAACTATGGCATATAAGTAGGGGCTTGGTTACATATATATATAATCTACTATACTATGCATACTCTGGCTCTGTGCTATGTGCTTGTCATTACACACGCGACCTTAGGTTTTTTCATGATACTGCATATCGGTAGTTCATGTCCGTACAAGATCACCTGTTTATTAACCAGATGAGTTTTCCACGATTCAGAGAGATAAAGTATGCAACTAGGGACTAGGGAATTCTCTTTTGGGAAAGAAAGAGGCAAAAGAGAAAGGGCAAAAAGTCACCCCACCGTTCACAAGGCCGAATTTGGGTTCTGAGTTAATAGCAGGAACTATGCCGTAACTAAGTGAGTTTGGAAATAGAGGGTCCAAGTTCATCCCATCCTATCAAGCAATACTCGCTGACTTTTTCAGAATCCATCAGGAGTCCCACATCGAGAGGTATGGGAAAAGGAAGGGAAACGAAGAAGGAAAACTTGAAAAGCAATAAGGGAGAATCAGGACCCTGAGAGATGTAGAAGAGTAGAAAGTCAGCTCGGTTAGCTATCATACCTCAAACACCAGTATTCTCAACAGAACAACAAAATCTGTATAGAGGTGTTAGGTCAAATCTCTAGTTAGTGAAGATAACGATAGGCTCGAATGTACTCCGTAGAAAGATAGGCGCCGTCTAACGGAGGGCGGAGGACGGAGCCTCACGGGGGAACGGAGCGAATAGAAAGTAGAATCCGACAAGAATGTAAAGTAACGCTTAGAGAGACACGAGACGCTACATGGGCCAGACCACGCCCAATACGGACCAGACCTTTGCCGCAACGCCGACCGAAGCAAAACACAAAGACACACGAAGAGACGACTCCCAAACTCCCAAACTCCCAAAGCTCACACTAATTATGGCCAATTATGAAGGACCCAGTACGTAGTGTGCGGCGTAAAGCCAATCTACTCACTGTATATGCACATCATCAAACGAACAGTCGCTTAAACTCGACGCGACGTCTGCGCTGCCCTGCCACGGCGCATAGCCTACCAACCAATGGATTTTGCAGCAGGGCAAAAGTTCCAAGGTTGGTTGCAAACCTAATCAATCCTCCGCTGACTTCGAAGCCCGACTCAATCCAAACTTTAAATCCTGTCAGTGCTACGTGTGTAAGCGCACTTCATTCTCATCTGATAGGCTCACCACACTCTCTCAAGACAGTAGCTTGCTCAGCCGATGTACTGATTAGGTACTTATTCTGGGCACGTACGTTGTACAGCATTCGTAGTTGGCATGTATACCCTTTATATTACTGTGGTACGTAGACGTTTAAACAACGATCGGCCGTGTCACTGTGCTCGTGCGGTACTACGGAGCATTCCCCGGATTCCTAGCAAGACCGTACGTGCTGTACTCACTGTATGAATTCCTGCATACAGTACTTTTGTAGCCTCGGTTGGGATTATATCAATGGAAGCTTGGCGGCCAAGACAAGACAAGACAAGACACAGATACGGGCATAAGGACGTTTGGAAGTGAATTTATTCGTATATCATCATATATTATTCGGTCTATTACCATTGTAAACCTGTATCCTAATGCGCCCATTATCCCTTAACTCCTGCTCAGGATTCGAATATATAGAACTCGTCTCATTAATCTCCACCATCCTCTCAATCCCAAATTTCGCCGTGGTATCCGTGCCATCACCATTACCGAATTTAAATTCATGCCACGAGGTTGTTTTTGTCGTTTGTAGAGTAGTCGAGGAATTCTCTCTGCTCAGTGTTGGCCTTGGAACTTGGATGTATCCTGGTGCTGAAGTGACGCCTTTGAGGCCAGAAGATAGATTGGTTGTGAAAGTTGTAAGAGATGTTTCTTCTCCATCGTTGAAGCTGCGGCTGCGATCGTGAGTAGTGCTAGCCACTTTGCGGTATCGATAGAGGCCATAGAGTATTGGGGCGTTGGCGACTACAGTCGCGGAAAAGCATTCGAATTGACCCCATAGCAACTTATTCTGCTCCGACATATTCTCCAATACAATGACGATTCGCATAATCGATATCAAGATGACGAAGAGGCCAACGGAGAAGACTGCACATAGTTGGATCTTGGTCTTGAGTGGGAGTTTGGCCCGTAAGATGACCGGCATGGGTATCAACATGATCAGGACATCCGTGAAGATATTTGTCGACCCCATTGCTATGATGGCATTTACTGCTTTAGCGCAATTTGGTGCTTCTGGTACCACTTGCCATGCCAACTCGATCGGATGACACTCGGTGAAGAATTGGATGTTGTTGGATATCCATGTTATCAGCAGGATCACAGCAGTAACTTTTACAGCCACTAGTTCTTTCGTTCTTGAAGTGAGTCGGGTGTAATATATTAACTGGATCCAAATTAGTCACCACTATTACCATGGATGAGGATTTTTAACTTACAATGCAAGCTTTCATACTCCATACGTATGATAAGTAGAATGGAAGGCCGAAAAGTACAGCTTTTGAACCGATGACAGCTATTTTTTCATTGTTAGATGGACTTCAGTTAAGTTGGTGTAGATATGTAGACTCACCATTGTCGATCTGGCTCTGAGATAAGCGTGAGGCGTTCTCTATACTTGTATTGGTACCAAATCTGGCCTTTAATTTCATTAGCATCGATGCCTAATTTTGAATGATTCTGTTGTTTTGGAGTTCGAAATCACTTACGACCATAGCAGAAACAGTGGTATTCATTGCATAAAAGATCATCGAAAAGAGCATAAGGTAGTCATCGGCCTTGTACTTCTCATGCTTCATACGCCTTAATAATAGCCTCGAGAGAATAATAATGTATGAAGCTGCAGTTAATATGCATGCAGTAGCGAGCATGGCAGTATTGCTGACCATACTGGCAGTCATCGAAGTGTATCGTTTGCTGGCGTTGAATCTACGACTGATGACAGGATTGTGTGCAGCTAGCTGATTTACGTATCCTTTCTACACTGGGATACAAGAAGACTGAGAGAGTGATAAGTTGGTAACGATTGGACTCGGAAACGGCTGGCCGATTCTAAATAATTATTGGGAGAATAGACGTGAACAGGTGCAACCTACACAATTAGAACTGGCAAGATCCAACAAGAAAAAGGAAGAAGTCTTGGAGATCGGAATATAATAAGTCGACATTCCCGGAGATTTTCCCGTTCTTCTATAACAGCTTGGCTAAGCCTTCACAGATACAGGTTTCCTCATAGCTCACACTGTCAAAAACTCTATCAGAAGTTTGGTGTCCCCTATTTGGTGCAACTCATGCGCAAGCCATCCTTCAAGGCGATCCCCGACATCTGTGTCAACTTGAAACTTCAACTAAGGCTGGAGCTGAAATAGTCAAGCGAGATAGTCCGAGTACGGTTGGAAAACCAGTCTGAACCGGTAGGATTGGACCCTGCATCCGTGACATCTCGTCAATATTGTCTTATTATACGCCTTGTGAGCCCCAAGCTTCATAGATCGTCCCAAGCATATGGAGTGGCTTCGGGACGCTTTCCCATGGGTTCAAATACTCGAGTACCGATATGTGGGGTCCAAGTGGTAACGACGAGCATCATACCACCCTTCAAGCGCACAGAAGAAATACAAAAGAACCTAGAAACCAACTATGCCGTTCTACAGTAGTACCTTTCCACAGATCTGACGTTATGGTCAGCTTTAATAAGGGGACTTGACGAGGTTTACCCAGAACCGCACATCTGGCTTTAGTCCACCAGTAAGCAAGCCGGAGGGTTTTCCGCGACTGTAAGCTTGCAAGTCGTAGCGTGAAATTCAAACGTCGAAGAAAACAAGTTAACAGCAAGACTTAGCCGCCAAAATCTTTAGACTTTGGGTAAGCAGCAAAAATGTTTATGCCATTCGTCCAAGCCATATAAGACTGCGTTGTTGTCAACACGGACACTGCACTCAGGAAAGAGCTCCGACTAACGGAGGCATTTCCGACTAGATCCTCCTCATCCAAAGTAAGCACAAAGTTACTTGCCAAATTCTAGCAAATCTCGGCCCTCGGTGAGGCTAAAGAAACTGGTTTGCGGGCATGCAGTTCAGAATAGCCTCATGCGAGCCACCTCGATCTGAAGAACTGATTTCAAATCGTACAATCGAGAGCACTCAAAGTTCGAAGAGAAGTTTGGATTTGCTTACAATACGGCCATGATCCATAGCTGATTGGACCATTGGCCTGCATGGTGCTACTCCTTCAAGGATACTACTACCAAGCACGCAAGGACACATCAGATATTCTCTGATCATCAAAACGTCCAATTCGTCTTTCTCTGGACAGACTGTGGGGATTTCAGTAGTTCAGTCGAGTGCATCGAACCTGGTGGACATCACAAACTGCACGTCCTTCCCGATAAGTCTTAAAAGCCATAGGACGTGGAGAAAGACCGGCATCGCAAAGCTGCACGGCCTCTTTTGTAAACCTTGGAATACCCTTAAAATGCGGAGAAAAGAAGGACAGCGCACGAGTTCGGTTTGTTAAACGCATGAGAACACGATGCTTCGGCCAGAAACCGATTGTTGCCAGAAACAGTCTCAAGTAAAATCCCATTAGAGAAGGCGTGGGAAACGCTGTTATTCATGGCGAGAGTTTTCCTTATGACCTAGAAATCGGTACGTTGCATCAAACAAGTTGACCATCATTGACCGTTTGGAACTTTAGATCTAGATGCAGGTCGTCCAGAGACATACATGTCTTTTCCCATTTTGATATGATAGTACGCCGTCCATCACGGCAGTCGACAGGCCCACCTATCATCGGCAATCATAAAGAACTGCTCTCTCGACAAACAGAGGGTAATTCATCGAGGGCCAAAGCAAAGACCAAGGTCGAGAAGACTTGAAGTTACTCGGTGCTGTATGGAATTGCTTTGGCTACCGGGCTCATGATACGTGTACAGGGACAGAATCGCTACGTATACAGAGACAAACTGTTTCGAGCCACCGCTCACTCACCGCATTATACAAAGCTTAAATCTAAGTATTTAGTAGAATTTATAAACAAGTTTGTGCTGTAGAGGTTTAGGTAGATCTGTTCCCCTTCGTTTCGCAGATGTTGACCTGCGGTAGATTTTCTTTCTATAAAGATTTAGAGCTTAAAATCTTATGTTTATATATTTAACTTGAGCCTTTTATTTAGACGTAAGATTCAAAATTGTAGAGCAAGTTCCTCTGGGTTTAGAATTTTGTATAGGGTAGTTACTTAGTGGTCGAGCCCCTAAGCTCTTGTGGAAGTCAAAAACCGGCAGAACTCACGTGGCCTGTACACGTATCATGGGTCGGCTACCAGAGGTGTCATGGCTCTGGGAAAGTTCGAGTAATCTTCTGGAAACGAGGCTGATGATCATCATCAAGGGGATAATGTTAAGTTCAGTGGATAGGTCTTGATCGAGAAGCGATTGAGTTGTGTGTCAGAGAAAGTATGGGAAGGAGGTACCCGAGCCCAGATTGCGTTCTAGGCACATAAGATTCAGGATTAAGAAAGGTCGTTATGAAGAAGAAAGATCGTTATGAAGATTGTTCGAAACTTAAGGATCTTCAAGTATTGGTAAATGGAGGTGATGGAAGACTGGATTGTTGAAGACTTGCATGCACCTAATACTGCTTGGGCTTATTAAGTAATGAAAATGGAAAAGAGACGACGGCCCTGGCTCCAGCAACTTTAAGCAAGGGGCCAAGCGTCGGTGGTCAGGCTCGCGGCTATTTCCTCGAGTAGGGTAAGATACCATACCACCACCATACCTCGGTACCATGCACGCCACTCGTACCTCGCATCGGTGATTGCCGCCATGTTGTTGGTCGTTGTGTCGTTTCACAACAACAACAACAACTACCTCTCCGTGTTCAGAACTACATGTCAGCTACTTTCAACACCGTATAGTGCGTGCTTATGCGCAACAAAACACGCAGATGTTACACGAAGGTTCCTCTGCTCTGCTGCAGCCGTAGTCCGTCGGCCTCCGTTTGCGGCAATGGGATTCATTCCTGGATTGTAGACGGGTCACAACCTGATTACGCAGTTACACAGCTCCACAGATAAGCAGCTACTGCAGATAGGTACTGCAGATAGAGATAGGTACTGTAGTTACGAGCAGGAATGGAGTAGGAGAAGGCCCCCATGGCATTCCTAAGTCCTTTTCTGCTCTGTCTCTTTTTTCCCCATCTTCTCTCTGCAATCCAGTAGCTTTGTCAAGATGAAGGTCCAGAGTCCACTACTGATTGTAGCCCTCCTGGCACCTCTGTACAGTACATCTCCGGTATGTCTACTCCTCTTCTCCTCTTCTCCGCAGTTATGCAAAATGTGCAGACCAGTTAATTTGACTCTTCTAGCTCGTATCACCCCCTAGGTCGAGAATCTATAACTCTCCCGACGCCCTTTGCAACTGCACAGGCACTGTCAATGGAGGAAATGCCAGTGCGGCTTACATCTGTCGGGACTCGCGCCTCGGACCCAATATACTACCGACAAAGATTCCATTGAGTGGATTTTTGACCAATTACGACCGTTTTGGTGGTCTGTCGCCCGGAGAGTATCTTGCGAAATGGACAAACTCCAGTACCGGCGCATACATCTATCCCGAGCTCAATGGGTTTTCCCTTGATGCAAATGGCAATGCGATCAATGGAACTATGACCTTAGATGTCGGTACATTGGTTGATCGTTTTGGAAGCGAGTATGGTGAGTGATTGAGCGTCTATCAAAGTATTCAACTTGAGGGCTGATCTATATCAAGGGGACTTTCTTTCTGCTGCCGATGCTCCATATTCGCAACGATCTCTTCCTCCTTCGAACCTCGATACTAGTGCTACATCACCGGATTATCCATACAATTATCACATATATCAGGTTCTAAAGCCGCTCTCTGTGGTTGGAGGCCCAATTGCACCTTGGTTTGGTCAGCCTGGGCTTGGCGCACAATTTTATACTGGTGCGATTGGAACGATACTAGAGTTGATCGATGGCGGTTACCTAGCTAGAGTGAACGATACTCTGCTGATCTCTACAAAGCAAGGGTGTGGAGTAGGTAACTGCATGTCTGGTTATCCAGAGATAATCGAGGAAGTGATCGAGATCCATGTTGAGTAACAGAACATTCACTCAGTCTCCCAGCACGTTCCTTTCACCGCGATGTTATTCACATTGCCTCGTTTTGTAATTAGGAGATCATGCGATAAGATTTCTCCGCTTACACTTGCAGTCCTTTATGACTATTTTCCTCTATAATCGTAATTTGACAGGCAATTTGGCATAGTGATTATGATATACTTCAATTCGATGTTTACTTATTTGGATAACTACTCAGAACCAAAAGTCGTAAATGAGAAGATAGACACGTCGCAATATACATGTGGCTGAAACGCCAATCTGCTCGAAACCAACACCAGCATCAGTTCAAATGGAGATAACAAAGTTCAAAACTCGTTCAATAAAGCATTCAAAGGTCTACTTTCCACAGAGAGCTTTTCCAAAATCGCATCACTAGCTGATCTTTAAAGCTGTGAAGGTCTAGAACCACAGCTAAAACAAGGACATGCATGTTGTATAGTCTTTTGGAGAAGCTTCAACTCTGGCACTTATGCGTCTCGCTTGGCAATAATAAGATATGGGTGCGGCATTCGGATCCCCCACTTCTCCATACTACGGCCGGCACTCTAGCCTGTTGGCGGACATGAAGTGGACTTGAGATGGACAATGAGAATCCACGAAGCTTATCTTGTCCTTAGAGGCGTTCTCATACCTTATCAGAAGCTTACCACAAAAAGCATGTACTGCCGAGGATATTACCACCAGTTATAATAGCTTCGCTTGTACCTACTGCACAGGGCCGAGGTTCTCAGGAAGTACTGCAATGCGCTGATACTGTTATCTTCTACCTGCATGCCCTTATCTTTGTAGAAGGTTGGGGTGTGCGATCTGCCATTCATACCAGCAAGTTCAGATTGCAATAGAGAAGTACTACAGTTAGACTCATTGCAATTCTTAACAACTCGAGCTCAAATGCAAAAGCAGTGGTATATTCACCTATCTTATTTCTTCTCAATATCATTTTACAACCAAAACATTCTCTCTCGAAGAGCAGATGAATCGAAGCCATCTTCCCTCTGAGACTAACACTCCTTTTAAACCAATATGAACAAAGCTGCATTCGGAATAGTGCTTCCGATACTATTAGTGGGGGCCATGCTGAACGTGTACAGGTATCTGTCGCTCAATGACCTGGGAAGGTCTGCGTATACTTCCCCATCTTTGAGAGATGGTCAAGACACAGCGTGGCTAAATTATAAGTATCCTTGATAACAGTAGGCCACTTCAGTCACTCTTTCAAGTTTCAATCCAGCTAAGATATATATTTCTAACCTGTTCAATATGACCGCTACAGAAATAGTCCGGACAGAAGTTCCTGGAACAGTATATCTCGTTGATAGTAAGTGTCTTATCTCCATGCGTATCTAAGTCCTTTGTCGTTATCCTTCATACCTAATAGTGCTGAATTATAGTCAACCATGATTCGGATGCTGTACATAACCGCCAAGGAGATGTTCTTCTTGTTCCACAACCGAGTGAGAGTCCAAGGGATCCCTTAGTAAGCTATATGTTTCTTTCCTCTGGCGTTCTTGAGATATGTATATGAAAAATAAAAATGTGCTAATCTGTAATCTGTGGGTAGAATTGGTCTCTTAAAAAGAAAATATGGACTCTATTTCTTTGCTCTCTTTATGCTTGTATTATGTCGTTTGGTGAGAACATTCTTGGAGCTGCCTGGTAAGTTACGTGTCATGGAGCAAGCGTTCAATGTCAAGTGCTCAAAGCCTTGCGTTTACTCTTGGAAATTACTAGAATAAATATATTGACATTGAATGCTTCAATAGGACGACTGTTAGCGAAGAAGCCCATGTCTCCCTCAATAACATGAACGGAGCATCGGGCCTCAACTGGCTACTACTCGGCTTTGCAAACCTCTTCTGGATCCCTATTGGGATGAAAATCGGCCGCAAGTTCGTTTACATCGTTAGTCTTTTGATTATGGTCTGTATGTATTCATGGAGCAGCGTTTTCATGGGTACCGGACAATTTTTCGGTACTTGTGCTTTAGGAGGGCTAGGCACGAGTGCTTATCAGGCACTTATTCAGTTGACGATCATGGATATTTTCTTCGCGCATGAGAGAGGTACTATGCTGGCGGTTTATGTTTGGTCCCAGGGACTTGGTGGGATTCTTGGATCTATTCTAGGTGGCTACATTGCAGCTGGTCCTGGTTGGAGATGGGGTCAGAGAATTTGTGCTATCTTATGCGTAAGTCTACTATGCCTGTTGGAAAGCTTACCATATACTAAGTGTTTTGGCAGGCCTTTTGCTGCGTGCTGATTTTCTTTACTATGGACGACTCTATGTATCCCAGAGACTCCATGGTAAGAGCCGATGCAGCAGCAACAGATCGTAGTCCGCCCTCTTCTACTCCCGACAACAAAATTCTCACTACTGAAGATCCGAGTTCGAGTGATAGTAAATCCAAACAAATGGATGTTGCCGATAATCCAGTCACGCCGAGAGAAGGCACTGTTACTATGCCTCCTCGAAGCTATCTTGAGATGCTTAGTCTGATCCACTATTTTAAAGAAGATAAAACAACATTCTACCAATACTTTCGCAGACCTTTCATCTTGTTCCTCTTCCCGAATGTCGTCCTGGTAAGCTATACCTTTAAACCCCTCAGACCATTATCCCGGCGAGAAGCTAATATGTTATCTAGTCTGGACTCATATTCGGATTCGCAGCATCAGGAGGCTTTGCAAGCTTCAGTACAATGGCAGAGATTCTAATGGACGAGCCGTATAATTGGGGAACTGGACCCACAGGTCTTATTAATCTAGCAGGACTCATTGGATCTTTCGTTGGGTAAGTTGCTACATTCATGAAATCCTCATGGATAATACCATTATATACTCTCATCCATCCATCCATCCATCCATCCATCTATCTTCGAAGCAAGAAGACTAACAACGGAATCATAGAATGGCAACCGGAACCTTCTCAGATCGCCTAGTTCTCTATCTAGCTCGCAAGAACGGCGGTTACAAGGAGCCTGAAATGCGTCTTTGGGCTATTTGGTTGGCTGGTGTTTATACCATCCTTGGTTATTTGTGTTATGGTTGGGTTGCTCAGAAGGGTGGCAATTGGTTTGGTATTGCGTTTGGTTTGGCTTGTATGTCTGCTCAGCAGGTGTCGGCTGCTAGTTTGGCTACTGCTTATGCTATGGAGTGTTTTGAAGGCGTATGTGTTACTATCCTTTTCTCCTTTCTCCTTCTCCCTTTCTCATATATTATTTCGTTTTCTGGGGAGATTGGAATAAATATGTTTTGGATTCATGCTAATGGGGGTTATTTTACAGGTCGGAGGTGAACTCGTTGTCGTTCTCGCTATCTGTTCGTCTGTTATCAACTTCGCTGTCTCTTATTCCGTTCAACCTTTGGTTGATGTTATGGGTTATGGATGGACTATGACGTTTTATGGTGCTTTGACTTTGCTATCGCTCTTAGGTGCGCTTCCTATGTATTTTTGGGGTAAGGAGTGGAGGAGGAGGGCTGGACCAAAGTATTATATGTTTTTGGAGGAGACGGGGAGGATTTGATGTTTGGCTGGCTCTTGGGAAAGTGATGTGAGGGTTGCATTTGTTTCGATGTTTCTGCATGAGGACTGGAATATAAGGCACTGATGGCTACGAAATAGAGTCATGAAGGTCTTCTTCGTGAGTGTGTGTGCATCATAGCTACCTAGTTGGCTATGCTTCGGGAATCAAGCACTTGGCAACATGCCCCACAGAGCGTTGAGATCCGAAATCCGAAATCCGAAATCCGGAGTTGTTCTGTAAGCGATCGCTTACTGTTACAACAAAATGCCAGCGGGAGCATGGCATAGAAGCTAGCTGGAATTTATACCGGTATAACAGAACTCTACTATCAGACCAACCAAAATTTCCAGACTGAAAGATCTGGTAAGTTGAAAACCAGGTGCTCGGGTTGATTCTCGTACCGGTATTCGAATATGATGAATAAACTTTCGCTTCTCTAAAGTTACTCGGTTCTCCCGGAATTACCAAACAATGCTTTCTTTCTCTACAGGTAGCCCCTATGAAGCCACAAATATATATTCTTCTTTTCATCTACACATATCTCTCTTTTCCTCCCTTCGCGACTCTCGTCCAGCATTCCGGAAGTATCAAGTAGCTACCTTCCCAGTCACTCTTTTGCAAAGAACAACCTCACAACTCCCCTTATCATTCATCGTTACACTTCCACAATTCTCTAGCGCGCCTCCATCAACAACTTCAAATCTAAACATCCTAAAATCTAAAAGTCCAACAAAATGCGCACCACATCTCTCCTCGCCCTTCCCTTCCTCTCTCTCTCTGCTGTCACAGCTCAACAACCCGCTATCAACATCACCAACTCTGAGAATGTAAATCAGACGAGTAGAGTAGGGGATCTTGCATATGGAGCTACCAATCTTGCGTTTGGATATTCAGCGGGTGCTGGGATTAACTTTTCAAATGGTGAGTTATCTCTAACTCTCTACCCTCCATCAATAATCTCGCAATCCCCAATCTCACCTCTCTCTTCTCCCACCCCACCTCCCGTCCCCGCCTGGGCAACTAAAGATCATTGGCTAATTATTTCGCTTTCGAAAAAATAGATACCCTAGGTGGTGGCTTCAACGCAGGTATACCCGGACAATCTGAAGGTGCAATCGGTGGTGGATGGACTCTCACGGGAAATAATTTGACGTTTGGGTTTGGTGGTGTTTATAATAATGTTAGTATTAGTGTTGCTATCTTTGGGGATAAGAGCACCGGAAGTGTCAGTGTGCAGGTTAATGGGAAGGATGTTGCGCTTTAGGGTAGGTTAGGTTAGGTTAGGCTGTGTTGGTTAAGGTTGTGGGAGATAGGTCAGGGTTTGTGGTGGTGTGAGGACTTAGCGTTGCGATGGAGAAGGAGGAGTGTTTTAGTGTTTCTATATATGATATATATTGGAAGGATTTGAGAGCTTATAATACTTCGAATGCCTTTAAATTAAATTAATTAAGACGCAACAAAGATAGAGCATAGCAGCGTTAGAGACCATGGGGAAGACCTTTACTCTAACTGCAAAACTCTAGATCGTCGAGAAAGAGCAAACCATTACTTACCAAAATTTAATTACATCCTTTCCCAAGATCCTATACTTCTGCCAAGCTCACTCTCACACATTATATGGAGATGCAGGACCATTTCCGCGCTATCGAGATTTTATAAGTAGAATTCATGTAGATACCGTATTAGAAAAATCTTGAGTTCGAATCTCAAATTCTTCACCACTGATATAGCCAGCGTTAACATATACTCTCAGCCTGTAACCACGTGTTTTCATAAAATATATCCTCATTCTGGTGGCCATGGCGTCCGACGATCTCTCCGAAATCGCCTATTGTTTTCGACCATTCTGAGCTCGTGACACTATTATTACGTTAAAGCAATAGCCCCTCAAATACTTCATTTTGTATGGGTTCAGGCCTATTTTGGGTACCTAGTATTTATTATATAAAGCAAACGGTTCTCCTACTTAATGGGCGGAATCAATCAATCCTTCATTCGTAGGTAGTAACGCTTATCGCACAAATTTTGCCACAATTTGGCGCCCGATTGAACCCAGTTTGGTTCACCCCCTCAATCTTATCTCTCCAACATCGAAATTGGCCCCATTGATCTATCGATTTGAGTTAAATCAAATCAACCAAATAACCCCATATTACTCCGTTACGGACCGTCAGACACCAAGGAAGTACCCAGTCCACCAACGCCATCATCAGTCGGCCCACCATGTCCTCGGAAACATCCAAAACCACCAGATAATCGCACATATTCGAGGTGACTTATGTGGTAAAGAAAAAAAGAACGATGAATGAAGGATTGATTTATACATTCCTTGCCGGGGAAGAAAGTTGTAAATGATGCTACAGAGATCCTTTAGCTGCGTCAGCACAGTTGACACAGTTGAATATAAGAGCTTCCTTGGCGAGATAATCTTGAGTAAAGCAAGTGGGTTACTCAAGTCAAGTAACTGGGTTACCTGAATCGAACTTTTTTGTCTGAGTAGATAGCTAGCTAGCTACCTGATCAATAAGATCTACTATGAATTAAGTCCTCAATTCATGCAGTCCGGGGAGTGTCATACTCCGTAGTTTCGTGTTTCTGATCCCTTGGCATGGTGTCCTGCGGCGATATGAATATTGCGTAGATCGGCGGAGGCCAAAGAGAATAGTCATAAATCTAACAAAGAAAATGATCGAGTAGAAGATAAGCAATATGACAGAGAAGAAAATGGTAATGAAGATGATGTCAGATATTATAGAGAATCATCTTTCAAGGAAGTCATTTGCTAGTACCTCGGCCAGGAAGATGACGATTACCCCTTGTATATAGCCAACAGAAACACTCACAATATCAGTTGGAACTTCGAAGAGGGAAGGTATGTGATGCCTCTCAGTATTAGCCTTATAGGCGTACGATAGGAACCAACCTTTCAGTCCCTCGAATCTTTAATCCCTTGCCTATCACTACTTCTATAATACGAGCTAGCTAACCCAGATATTTTTACAGTGTTGACGCTACTGCTTTCATCGACCTTGCTCTAATTGTCCTGAGTGCTTCAACTGACGGCTGGCTTGCGCAAAGAAAAATCCATGGTAACTGTGAACTCCGCCATTTTATCGAAGAGGGCTCTTGGAAGGAGAGTGAAAAGCATTCAGATCTTGAGTTAACTCTTATTCTGTATGCTAGCGAATGGAATTTGCGGTGAATGCATAAGCTTCAAGAACGAGCGAAGGGGGACTTAAGGTCGTGGAATTGTGTTGGAGGGTATGATGGTTGGTATTGGAGGGTTATGATTCTGGATTGGAATAGATTCCGTTTTATGGAGATGTTGTCTCATTAATTGTTACAAAAGACCTCTGTTCTCTCTACTCAAATAAAAGTTGGGATTATTGTATGATAGAATACTTATACTCATTATAAAATGATCAAGTTTCCGAGAATAGCTTTTATGAAACAAAGCAAAAAATCGATTTTGCTACATTTAAAGGCTGGGCCAGGGCCTTTTAATACGTGGTTTGAACCGCTGTATTTATAGTTTAGGTGGTACAGAGGTGGTGACATGACAAGGGATAGGTGGCGTAAGATACTGGGAGCAAAGGGCCTCAAAGTGGGAATGCCTCTGAGGAAAAGTTCCCCAGAGACGGAAATCAAAATCGAATAATGTTTAAAATGTTTAAAAATAAAGCCACAAATTCTAGCAAGTGTTAATGGCTTTAACAGTGGAAGTTGATATTGAAGCTATCCACCATATCAACGGCCTCAACGATGTTCACGATAGTCATTGTCTCTATGATATATGCACGCGATACAGAGAATGTTAAAATATTAATTAGTGACTCCAACAATGGAAAATTTTGAAATTTGCCTGGTTGAAAACAACTGGGTGCGTAGCGATCTTTTAAGGGGAGCTTAGCGGCTTGTAATTATTAAGTTAAGCGACGAAACGTCTAGGTAAGCACACAGTGCGAGTACTTTCTTTGCAGGCAGCCCAGGGCCACATTCCCATCTGGAAAAGCGGGAAAGGCTGCCACGATATAAGTACAAGAAAAGAATCACTGAGACAAAAATAGGAATTTAATTTTTGACAAGATTTACGTCATCTTTGTCGCCTTAATCTTGGTTCAACTTCACAGGAGAATCCAATGGAGCAACTGGTTTTCCCCTTGTTTATTCATCTTATTTTTGTTTTTTTCTCATGGCCTGATTGCTTATTGAACGGAGTAACTCAATACAAGAGTGATGCAATCCGCCATTTCGAAAATGAACTCTATCAGGAAATGTGGCCGAGGAATAGGTAGAGAGTTGCCCAAGCCCGAGATCAACTCACGTTTGTATCTGAAGCTGGAGACAGCTTTTAAATCGTAGGCTCCCTCCGAAGATCAAGAAACAACTTAAGCTCAACACTGTGAAAATGATTGCGTTGACCTTGGTGGCCTTGATTTGGATAAATCCCTTGATCTAAGTAACTCAAGATCTCACCGCCTTAGATACTAAAAAGAGGCTCGCATATGTCAGTAAGGTATGTGTGATATGTCACCCGTACGGAATACTGATTCGTAGAACTTTTAGACTTCAATGGGCTTTGCTCGTGCTGAAAGAAGTGTGGCGTAAATGCATGTGAGGAGAAAGCTAAAGATGCCAGGACTTCGACATCCATTTCCGGAACTTGCTGATTTTCAGCACCCCTTGGTTTCTTAACAAGTATCCTGAAATAAATGCCAAATAAAATACTAAATACCCATTCGACTTTCTTTTTATTCCGAACGAAGCAAAAAGAAAAGGAAATCAAAAGCGCAAAAGCTTCAAGCAGTTGCCTTAGGATCACGTGGCTATCTGGTCATCGGCCGCGTATCTCAGCGCCACATTAAGTGCGTCATGAGCCACTGGAAATGCTTCAGCTCCCACCACTCACTCTCCTCTCCCACGACTGCCCATAAATGACATGACCTGAATCCCTTCATCTGCTCTTCATCTAGAGCTTCGGAAATTCTCCTCCTAACGGTACTCTATCATCTCGGGACTAGAAACTCACACTGGGAGCACAACTGACAGAGCAATGACGTCGGACAACCCCGCCAATCCGAGACCTGTCTCTCCAGCGAACAGCTTCTATGCAATGAGCGACGATGAAGAAGGTGATTACGATACTATAACACACACTGCCACTGGTCGAGGAGTCAAGCTTCTGTACTCGAAAAGCAAGGTGAGTTGTCATTGCTGCAGCACCAGCACCATCAGAGATTGCGGGGTTCAGCTGACGAGAAATTGGACAGGTCTACATCCACCCAACACCCTCTGCGAAGGACAACATACCAGGTTACATTGCTCTCCTCCAACAGAAACCCGCCCCGGATTCGAGACCAACATCTTCCTCCTCGAAAGAAACCCGCGAACGAGCGTCTGCGAACCTGCTGCTAGCATGGCTGCCCGAATCCTCGCTGGGCGATGCCCTCAATACATATGTGAAGGTTGATCTCTGCGAGGGTGACTCGCCTCCCAAGCAATCGTATCTTGTTCCCCCACCCCCAACAACCACTCTTCATACGGATTCCCTGGGCCACGGCCATTATGCATTCGCTATACCTGTATCCGGGATCTATAGCTTGCTTGTGCGACCACCGAGTCTGGGCTGGTGGTTTGGATCAGTCGTCATAAATACAAGAGCCGGCGATAGCTTCCCTGCGCTATTTTTTCACGATTCAGAATGCCAGAGTACGATTCTACAGAAGAAGAAGAGGACAAGGGAGAGCTTTGATCCGTTCGGGGCGAATGGGGAGATGTTTTGGGGAGGTGATGAAGTTTTAAGATGGTTAAGGCGATATGTGACAATTGAGAGGAGTGGCGCAGAACCGAATATCTACCTGGTAGAACCGAGTGCGGAAGATAAAGAGGCGTTTGGCAAACCAGTTACGGCTGCTATTGTTCGTAGGCCTTCCCAGAGTGGTACTCGGATTAGCGGTGCGGCTGGAGCTGCGTCAAGTTCAAGTAGCCCGAATGTCAGAGATGCTGGCATGGATCCCGTGACGAAATTTGTCAAGGAGGCAGGGTGGAATTTAATGGAGAAGTTCAGCAAGGTCACGACCTTCACGCGACGGACGGCTGACAGTGTGATCGATAACCCGAAAGTGCCGCCGCAGGTGAGAAGGTTGTTGAGAAACCCAGAAGTACAGACTTTGCAGGATGAGTTTGATAGTGCGCGGATATACTTGGCTCGATGGGCTATGGGCATTGCGGAGCAGAGTGAGCGAGATAGAGAAAGACGGATATGGACGGCTAGGGATGTCCTTGAAATGGAAGAGACTGGAGTCGGTGATTTCGAGCTTCTTGATACGGAGATGGGCGGTCTGAGTATGGCTGAGAAGAGAAAAACTGTTACTCAGAAAGAGTGGAATTCTTACTTTGACCCAAGAACAGGCAGGCTTTCCGTTACGGTCGACGAGGTCAAGGAGAGAGTCTTTCATGGTGGACTAGATGCTGATGATGGTGTGCGGAAGGAGGCTTGGCTCTTCTTGCTTGGTGTTTACGATTGGCATAGCTCAGCAGAGGAAAGAAAAGTAATAATTGCCCATCTCAGAGACGAGTATGTAAAGTTGAAGGGAGCTTGGTGGGAGCGACTCATTGATTCTGGTGGTGATGGTGAGGAAGGAGAATGGTGGAGAGAGCAGAAAGGACGTATCGGTAAGGGATCCCCACTGATAATCATTATCAAGGAATAAGCATAAACTAACAATATCCCATCCCTTGGGGTGCTGGCAATAGAAAAGGACGTACACCGCACTGACAGAACAATTCCTTTGTTCGCAGGAGAAGACACTCCCCACCCGGATCCTTCATCACCATTTGCCGACGTTGGTACAAATGTTCACCTCGAGCAAATGAAAGACATGCTTCTCACATACAACGAGTACAACCGCGACCTCGGCTACGTCCAAGGCATGTCCGATCTTCTTGCACCCATCTACGCCGTGATGCAAGACGACGCTATTGCGTTTTGGGGCTTCCAACATTTCATGGATAGAATGGAACGCAACTTTCTGAGAGACCAATCTGGCATGCGGAAACAACTGATGCAACTGGATCAACTGGTACAAATTATGGACCCAAAACTCTATATTCACCTCCAGAAAGCGGACAGCACGAATTTCTTCTTCTTTTTCCGCATGCTATTGGTTTGGTACAAGCGAGAGTTTGCGTGGCTTGATATCCTTCATTTGTGGGAGGTCCTCTGGACAGATTACATGAGCAGTAATTTCCATCTATTCATTGCTCTTGCGATTTTGGAGAAGCATCGCGACGTTATTATGGAGCACCTGAAGCATTTTGACGAGGTGCTCAAATATGGTATGTGGTTTACCTTCCTTAGTGATGTTCTTTAGCTGATAATTATTAAGTGAATGAACTTTCTGGAACAGTCGAGTTAGAGAGCACACTTATCCGTGCTGAATCGCTATTCCGCCGCTTCCAACGCACTGTCGAGGCCATCGACAAGAAGTCAAACTTCCCTGCACCGACCGAAATTGAGGCAACGGAAATCCGTCGCCAACGGTCCCACTTCGCCAGTATCAACACCCCCCCCCACTTCACCTGGCCCAACAGCAGAAGCAAGTACTTCCGGAGCCGATGCTAGTAATGCGGTAAAGGTTACAGTAACTGGTTCAAGTCAGAAGGGGAAGGGCAAGGATACAAATGTAAATGGCAACAAGACAAAGAAGGATGATGGAAAGAGTGATGGTGAGGAAATGGAAGTACAGAAACCAAAGATCATCACTCCTGAATTGCGAGATTTGCTCTCAAGGAAAGTTGAGGTTCTACCGAGGAAGGTTGTCAAGAGGGAAGGTGAGGGTGTGGACAAGCTTAAGGATAAGAAATAAGGGCAGCAAAGTTAGACCGAGAATCTTGATGCATCCGGGAAAGGGTCAGATGGCGTTATCTTGGTACAGGTGTTCTTCTGGCTGGCTGGCCTGTTGGTTTGGAGGGTTTCGGCTTGTTAGCCTTGTGTTGTAGACATTTGAAATCGCTACATTGTTCAACAGTTCTTGAAATGATTTTGCTAGCTTTTTGATTCTCCTAGTCTCATAACTAAAATCCAGTTTAGTGACACCTGTGGGTGGCCAAAGAAAACTTATACTTTACTGCGAGTAGCCTGCACTTTTGAATCACCAACCTGTTGCAGATTTTGGCTTTCATTAGAAGCATGGAAAACCGGCTTGACATAACGCCTGCAATAACCACAAAAAAGTATAGAACACAAAATAGCCTCACAATCCGGCTTCCAGTGAAAGACAAACCTAGATGAATTGTATTTTAATAGGTATTCACATCTTATTCTTTGGAATCTAAGTTATAAAGAAAATAAAGGAACAGCAGGAGAGTAGTTAACAATAGTATCAGCTGGTACTTTTTGTTTTCTTTTTAAGTTTTTACTTTTAGCTTTATATTTAAGGGAGTTAATAATATAAGCTTTAAGAAATAATAGTACAGAGAGATTATATTTACTCTAGTTATTTATAGATTAGATCTTCTTATACTTTTCTTTTACTTTTCTTTTTATATTTATTTAAATACTTTATTTCTTAGATCCTAAGGTAGTTTATATTCTTTGTATTTAATTAATTCTAGTTATATATTAAAGTAATAGTTGTAATCTAAAGTTTTATACCTTCTACTTTTGCAAGTTTGAAGAAGTATACTAAGGACTTAGGTAAATAAAAATAATTAGCTTATTCTACAAGAATCTATAAATAAAGTAGTTTCAAAGAACTACTATAACTATAAAGAATAGTAATTATAACTATATTAGTTAAAAGTTAATAACAGTTTGCCTTTGCTAGCAGCGAGGAGTCGGTTGATAGTTCTTTGCCTTAGATCAAGAACAGTAAACAGAATAAGGTAGTGTAGGTAATAAGATTACGAATCGATGATTTAGTATTAATAACTAGATCCTAGAAGCTACTTTAAGGTAGCGGACGCTGCCTGTAATACTGCTAAGTAGAAAGCTAACAAAGTTGCCAATAAGGTTATTTTGTATAGAGTTAAGTAGCTTTTGGCTGTTTTAGGAGCTTGTAGCTAGAGCTCCTGTATAGATCTATACTTTCTATATCTATTAGATATTATTCCTCCTACACACCCAGGTTGGAAATGATGTACAAAGGACTAAGGAAGACAGGAGCCATTATGTTTATATCTTCTAAACGAACAGCAGCTTACTACCTACCGGGTAACAGCTTAATAAGTACGGTCTAAACAAACATAATAATCGCGTTTACTTTGTCTATCTTTTTTATAATAGAAGTCCTATAAAAGATTATCTTAGTTAGCAGCAAGGGAAAAAATGACAATAGGCACGCTTGGGATTTGAGACTCAATAAAACAATTCATTCTGAACACCCGTAGGTGTGCCCATAAGGGGTCTTCAAGAAAAAGCCTTAAAAAATTGCACCGGCGAAGGTGGCCCAGTGGGACTTTTACACACTACCTGCCAGAGTGACCCTTGATGGGATTTTTCAATGATTGTTGCAGGTTTTGTTGCGAATCCATCGTCCCTGCTTCCAGTGAAATCCGTAATCTGCAACGGGACGAAGTGCTCCACGCTCTTTACTACACGGGTAATGTGTTTGAGTAAGGACCGGGTATGGTGGGCGGCCAAGAGGAGGAGCTGGGGCTTGAATTGCTGGAGCGGCAGGAGCGGCAGGAGCGGCAGGAGCAGGTGCGTTGGCAGCGGCAATGGGAGGTTGGGCAGCAGGTCCGGCAGCTAGGTCGTCGAGGAGTGGAGCAGGGGGAGCAGGGGGAGCAGCTTCCATTTCTTCGTCATCATTGTTGTCATTCTCGTTGTCGTTGGCGTGGTCGAGGACGGCGGGAGCGAGTGCTGCAGGCATAACGCCAGAACGAGCAACTAGAATAGACTTGAGATTAGCCTCCGATGCTAGGCATAATGAATAAATATTGAATACGTGCTTCCAAAGCAAAAGAAAAAAGAAAAACATAATCTGGAACAATACTTACGCAACTCACCCACCACCTTGTCAACCAACCAGCGTCTGCCAACTCGGTTCCGACGAGGGAAATGAAGAAACCCCAAGTCATAGAGAAACTCTGGTCGCAGCTGGTTAAGCCAGTGGACCAAGCCAACGAGGTTTTCGAGGTTGATCAATGTATTTTCAGCACCATACTCTTGTCCCAGCAGAAGCTTCTGTGCTTCCAAAGCACTGACAATAGTATGCGCGAGGAGGCCTTGGTGACGAAGAAAGAAACGATTGATCTCTTCAATGGCCCGATCAACTGAATCCTATAATAGAATACTTGTCAGCCCTGTACTGTCCATATTCGAAATTTCCTTCGTTTAGAAATTGCTATTCCTTGCTCGACATTTCTCGTCGAAAAGAATCTGACAAAGCTTACAGGAAGGTTAACGAGACCAGTGCCTAGTCCATCGAGTGCCAAAGTCATACGTCCGACCAAGACTTGTAGTTCTCTTGCCTCCCTCGTCCTCGAAGCCTGCCAGGGCGAAAAGCCAGTGGCATACACAAAAGACCGACCATTCGGCTACCTTCATGTAGAAGTACACGTCCATGTTTTGTTTATTTAAATGGGTATTAGTGACAAGAGGCGATGTATTGGCAAAACGTTCGAAGTGCCAGCAATATCTTGTGGCTTTGAATTCTTTGTTGTGCCAAAGATTCGAAATCGAGATCGGTCACAAATAAAACAATGCACCTACCTGCACAAGCTTTTCGACGTCCTTGCTTTTCAGGCCGTTGAGCTGGCGCCGTAGCAACAATGGACGAGGCTTCGTGGCCGCAAGATTTTGTGATGCACCGCAAATTTCAGTTCCCGACTGTCAGCTAGCAGACTTTTCCACTCTTTTGAAAGCACTATAGGGTTTTAATTTCCTTAGATGTTGTCTTAATTTGGGTGACTGACTTGTCCTAGGTAGTTAATTTGTTTTGGACAACTAACTTGTTTTCAGTGACTGACTTGCTTTGCGTTGAAGTTGCTGACTTGTTCTGAGTTACTAAGTTCCATTAAGTTGCCCATTATATCTCAGTTAACTAGGTAGTTTGAGTTACTTGATGGAATCATTCCCTGGCTTTGTTGGGTCACTGATATGAGTTATTGCACATGATAAAGTTAAGCGACGTCGCTTAATTAAACTGTATTCTACTTCTATGTTTGCAAAGTATTTGGCTTCCTTTCTGTTGTGTATTCATACTTCATGAAAATCTTGGACCTGAAAGATAGTTTAATGCGCTTTTCTTATACGTTTTGTTTTGTGGGATGTTTGTTGTCGTTTATTTCTAGCACAAGCCTTTCCCAATCTGCTCCGCTTTTTTCCGACGGCCTGATTTTGAAGGACAGCGAGCCCGCACATCATGGTCGCAACAATGAAGCCAGCTCCTATGCAACTGGTCTTTGTTTGGAAACCCATGAGCCAGCGAGAATTGCCATCACAATCCTGCCTTCTCCAATTCGGGTTTCCCTTTAACCATACCGTTCGATGTTCTCCTATCTATCTCTTCAACCTAAGTATCACCACTTCAATACACTGAACTCAGCCAGGTTTCGAGTTAAACCGTATTCAAGAGCAAAAAATACCATCAACGGTGATTATATCTTCCACCTCAGCAACTGGAACGCCACCCCCGATAACATTACATTCTAAGGAGCACCGAGCGGCTTTCTTTCAATATACCGCGGGGCTGCAATCTCCCGATAGCATGCGATGGAAGAAAACTCAAGAAGTATACCAGTACTTGCGCAGAGATACTGTGTTTTTGTTGTGCGAGATTGGACCGCGGATTATCAAAGGAATGTAATGACAAACATTTCGTACGTACAACAAAACCTCATTTTCTACGTACATGATGAAGACCTTAATTACCTCCTTACAAATGCTGATTTGTATAACCACCACAGGCTCGAAATTCGCAGCGATATAGGATCTACGTGTTCTTTGAGCTGGTCAACCATTTCCGACAAGCACCACCGCACCGCATGGAATCCGACCCAACCATTGTCTTTACAACAAGAGTGAGAGATCCACAAGGCCTATATTACTGTGGTGTCAGTACCGGGAAGGTAGAATGCAAAGGCATCGATCTGGAGCACTTCAAGGCTTGTACGAACGCGAGCATCAAGATATTTGGGACTGAAGCCAAAGTCATGCCGGCTCCTGGGAATATGAGGACAGCCTGATACGGAATAAATACTAACCAGGTAAACTTGGGCCATGCTGTTAAGTTTTGAGACCGCTTGACATCTGGATTGGACACAGAATCCGGGAAGGAGCCTGAACAGAGCTTTATTACAATATCGACATGCAGTTTGGTTGCACTCTGTAAGTTTGATTGATTGTCCCTTCTTTCGACTGTCTTCACCAAAGCTTACTTTTTGTTCATAGAAAGTACAGCGACGTAGTTGGGTAACATCGACATTACGAGAATCGGAAATGCTCGACACATTACTAGTCCATAAGCCTTCTACAATTACTTCCTTCTTCATACACAATCACCTTTTACGGACAGCGAGATACCCAGGGAGATACTCCGAGCATACCAAGTAGTATAAAAGATACTCTTCGAATTACTCAGACAAGTCGTGCTGTCAGTCAATGATTCCAGTAGCACTTTAGTGTGGACTCGGGTTCAAATTCGTTATACCTACGGGGTTTATATCAGTGGATGAGATGGCTGGGTGATGGCAGCTGTTGCATATGGGAGCTATCGAACTCTACTTTTCGGCCTAGAAGTAGTCAGATTACCATGTGCAGTGGCATAATGAAGGGTAGAGGTTCTAGGGTGCTAAACATGCTTTCTAAAATCTTACTGTATGACTTCTGCGTATTAGAGTTGCGGAATAGCACATTTTTTCCGTTGGCATTTGTAGTCAGGTATCATATCTCCTTGGATATTACTCGTAGGAAACCGAATTTCAGAGCAAGTACATAATAACTACAGGAAGCAAGGCAGCAGACACAAAACTATCGTAGAATATGGGTGTTAATATAGTATAAACTCCAAAGATTGAGGCAATGAAAGGGACAGCTTCAAATAGGTGATTTATCAAAATCATAACTAGCCTTGAAATTATTCAGAGATTAATTAAACAAAGATTAAAAAACTAAATCCAGAAGATAACTCAAACCAACTTGTCCTGCAAATGACCTAATAGTTATTAAAAAAAGCAGCACCAAGAGAAATATTAAAACCAGTACTCTTCCAAGAATTCAAACAACCAAGCAAGCAACCGCGTGCAAATAAATATTGGAATTAAAACTTGCTCCATATAACCAAATAATCAGATAACAACCACACAACCATATTAAACTTCTCCCCAATATCCATCCTTCCTCTTCTCTCCAAGAAGCACTGCAATCTCAGGCTGGGATGGAGATGTTGCTATGTGTCCTGCTGTATCGATGACCCTCGACAATACTATCCAAATGCCATGCGCCACTGCTTCGTCTCAACTTGTTGGCATGCTTGCGGGTAGTAATAACAATGAAGTGAAAGCTCTCAGGCTTAGACCAAACACCTAAGTTATCTGCTCCCTTTGCCTGCCACTTATCGATGCTCTTAATCTGCGCCTGCTTCCATTTTTGTTCTCCTGAAAACGTTTGATTCAATTGTTGATACAGATCAAAATATATCTCTGGCTCTTTCTCCCAACGTCCAAGACGCTGGTAGGCACGTCTTAAGAGTTCGAGATGCTGTACTGCGATTTCACAAGCGGTGGCTGTAGGTATGTCATCTCCGAGGTCAGAAATTATGTTGCGTAAGATTTCTTCGTGGATGTGCATTGCTTTGGCATAGTTTGAGGACGAAGTATAGAATGAGGATAGTAAGGTGTGCATTTGCAAAGTTGTGGCATCCAGTGCACCCCAGACACGACGTAAGTTGTAACACATATCTTCGCAGAGAAGTATAGCGTCCTCGGTGTGTCCACGGCTGAACTGTGTTTCTACTAAAAGTCGACCGATATGGACAATAACTGATGGAGACCAAGAAGTTTGCGAGTGACGTAGATTCCAGAGTTGTGTGAGGAGGATCCACTAATTTGTTTTGTTAGTATATCCATCATTTTGAACCGATTTCCAAAATCACTTACTTCGAGGTTTTCAAGGTCTTCAAGTTGTCCAAGTAGTCCGCAAGCACTGTTTAATTCTTCTACTGAGACTTTGGTGATGAATACGTGATTGCGGCGGAATTGGTCGATAATCTGCTTCATGATGGAACCGGACATATCCCGCATAGACGCCGCAAGCTTTGGCTCGTTGCTCAACGTCGTCATGCATTGGGTTAAAGCAAGCGAGATTCGGAGACCAAGACGGATCTTGGCAACGGTATTATAGCCGGAATAGAACTGTTGGAACTGATTGATGTAAAGTGTAAGCTCATACGCTTCGGCGTTTTTGCCTTCCTTGATGTAGTCATCGACCAGTTGTGCGCCAGATGTGACGACTGCGATTTCGGCATCCCCTTTCTGCATGCTAAAGAGCACTAACTGGAAAAACTCGCGAAGAACAGTGCTGTCCAGTTTGGTTTTGCTGACACCTAGGTTTGTAGCAAAATATTCCAGAGCCTCTCTTTCGGCCTTGCTATGACCAATGTTGTTGTTGTTATCTCGCAGGAAAGAGAGAAGTCTTGAAGCAGAGTGAAGGGTACTGGTGAATGATACTTTCTGAGACACGTTGCGGCTGTATCCTTGGTACAAGAATACTTCAGTGAATAGGTTAGCCATTATAGAAGAGTAAGCCTCCTTCTGGTCGCTTAGTTTGGATCCAAAAGCAACCAAGAATACCCAGGTGTATCTCTCCAACTTTAGTGCTTGCTGAAGCTCCAGTTCAGAAGTGTCAAAGACGGCATGAATGCGAAGTTGTTTAGTTAGCAAGCCGCATTCCTTCTGACTCCAAGCCTGCCCGTTTGTAGATGTCAGCAAATGTTATAGCCGAGTCCGATAAAACCTGAGTGCTTTTCTCGTTCATAAGCACATCAATGACGGACGACTGTAGTACTTGCTTCGCCTTGTGCTTAGAGTCCGCTTCATCCTGTGCAGAAAGTGCTGTAGCCAGGTGACCGAGCCATAGTAAAGTTTCTCGGTGTGAACATCCTTTGTCTCTACGATGCTTTTCGAACTCGGCCGTATACAATGGTATTGCCTTCCGGGATCGCGAAAGTTTAGATATGGAATACAAATGAGGGAGTCTTTGCTTGGCTGAATTGACAGATGTCATTGTTGCATCGGAAATCTGATCTTTCTTGAGTTCACTAGACTTCTCGCTCGCTTCTTCGTAAAAAGTGATTGCTTCCTCGCGATATTCTTCTCGATCTTCGTTGATATGACCAAGCTGTACAATAGCTTTGATGGTCACTTCGTGAGAAAAGCCATAGAATTGAACACATGCCTCTCGATATTCGATAGTGGTATGGCGAAGTAAAGAGTAGTGCGACTCTTTCGCCTGTTTAATAATGCGGGTATATCGCTGGTAAAGCTCTTCTGCAAAATCAGAATTGAGTTCGTAGTCCTTGCCATGCTTGATAAACATGTGCCAAAGCGAGTCGCAGATCTTTTGCGCACTTGAATGTTGACGCTGAGGCTCATAAATGACACAAAGGGCTTGTGCAGCCCTTATAGCATCTTTGTGACATATATTCGAATCTTGACTGAGATTAGTAAAGATTTTGAGGTACGCAAATTCAGCTCCCTTGGTGTCATTGATTTGCATGCAGAGATCACCCAATTCGTAGAGTGTCGTTATGCCCCACGAACTCGTCTTGCCATGTCGTTTCTCAATCTCTTGGTATAGATCTCGATAGATGACCACAAGCTTCGTCATTAGCGAATGTGTCTGGTAGAAATCAACCAAAATCTTAGCACTTGAGAGGAGTAGGTCATCTGGTGAGTTTGGAGTAGCCTTGACCGCGTAGAAGATTCGGCGGTAGATCGACTCGGCGGACTCCAATTGTCGCAGCTTAAAGTAAGCGAATGCCAACTGGTGGAGCAGATCCATGGTTTCTTTGGTATGAGTGGATGGCAAAGGAACATTAAGATCATCGCTTGAAAATGCTGACCAAAGACGAATGATTGTGGATCTTGCAATCTCGACAACTTCTGACCATCTTTCTTCGGAGTAATATGTAGAGCATAGCATTGTAGCAGTCTGGATTGTCGTAGTGTCGATTGTCTTGGTGGTCTTGGTCACAATGGTCCTCTCAAAAATCTCTCGTAAAGTAGTAACCTCATATGTTGTCTCTTGAGTGATGTTTTGCGTAATTTTAGTAAGCGAGCTAGATATTGTCTTTGCCTCGGACGTTTCTTGCTTGCCAGTCTTTACGTAGTGATCCCACAGACTTGCAAAAACTTTTCGAGCTGCGGCAAATGATCCGATGGTCTCCAGATGGTCAGCAACGGCTTTTGTAGTGGAGACTGTTGCTTCTGACTGAGTGTTGGTCTCAAGATCAGCATAAATACCACGCAGGACGTTTTCGGCTTCTGTTGTTCTTTTCTGCTTCTTTAGAAACTCAACATAGCGAAGAGCAACAGCGACCTTCTTTTCCTCGACGGTATTGTCTTTTGTGTGCGTTAGGCTTGTCAAATTTTGCCAAAGGTCGATGAGAATTTCTTCGACCTTCTGAGTCTCCTTTCGCTGTTCGTAGGTATCGATCAATTCCCACGTCAATGTGAAGCGCTTTGGATCAGCCACATTCAAGGTCCGAGTTGCCTCTTCGTAATCTCGGTGAGTGGACTCTATTCTGTTCTCTACCTTCTGAGATTTGTATGCTGTCGATTGAAGGACTTCATAGGACTTCTTGGTTTCCTGAGCTGATTCACCATAGATCAATACATGTAGCTCGTAAATCTGCCTCTGGTATTCCGAAGCTTTCTTTGTTTCGCCAATGGTGACGTAAAGAGTAATGAGAAGTTGTATGTAAATGATAACTTGCTCATTTGATGTCTTTGACTGTTTCTGAACTGAGATGATGTACTCAAGAAGTTCCGCTCTGCGTGATGTGATCTCAGACTTCGTTGTAAGTGTGACTGAGGCAGTTATTTCAATATATTTTTGTGCGCAGGTAAATGCGACAGATGATAGTTTCAAGGAGATCGCTAGTTTCCAGGCATCGTAATAATACTCGTTGATCTCGTGTTCTTGTAAAGTTCTCTGTCTAGTTCTTGCAAGACACAGAATGTTCTGCAGGGTGGGCTCAGAAACCTCAGTAAAGAGCATTTTTCGAATAGATAGAGTAAGGAGCTCCATATTCATGCATTCTTTGATAGGGTACTGATGCTCATAGCAAGACCCTTCAAGAAGAGCTAAAAGAGTTGAGTTGGGAAAGCATGACTTAAAACCCGAAGTCATTTTGTGCTGGACAAAAGGCTCATGCATTGGTGAGGCCTCGAAGTGATGTGACCAGTACCTGGCAGCGTATTGGACTAGCTCGTAGGAATCAAAAAGCTCATCTAGAGAATACTCATCAAGGGGTGTGAGAGTTGGCTGTGTTACCCGAGTTGCAATTGTAATTTTGAGGTATGCAACACAACGAAGAGTCATGTCATAGTGCGCTTCCTTGATATGGAATGGAAACGCCCCCGAGTTCTTGAAATCGGCTACAGAATTTGCTCGGTGTAGGATGTTTTGTTTGACAAGTTCGTGGGTAAAGCGCACAAAGCCATCACTGAGATCCACAAGCGGTCCGCATGCAAGTATAATGTCGTCCTCAATACGAGTTTTCCGTGCTACGTGTTGGCATGCAGCTGTGTCGGTCTCTATTAATTGTCTGACCTCGTTGATTAAAAGTGGCCTTTCGTTCACAAGAAGCCAGGCTAATGTCGACTTTGCATCCCTACTCTTCAAATCTAGAGATGAGACGATGATGTCCAAAAGTTCTGGAAGCGACTTGGGAAGCTTATCGGCACGTCTAAGAATACTCTCAGGTGATTTTTCTTTGTTGAGGATTTCGATGGCGTACGAAGTCCAGAGAAAAGAACCAGCAGCATTCTGGACTAGTTTCGATGTAAGAGACTCGAGTTGCTTCGGGGTTAGACATTCGAAACTCTGCATTGGCGACAACAGAGACTCAACGAAGTATTGCATGTCTTCCATAGTATTTTCCTTCTCAATGGCAAAATGTGCATATTTCGGGGCATTTGGAATTGTCCGGGGCCGAGAAAAGGCAATGCACCTTGTGGTTTTGTGCCTAGACATAATCGTTTGAAGCCTCTCTAGAAGCTGGGTGCCACATGCTTCACCTCCATCAAGCTGGTCGAGGCCGTCAATAACGATGGTGTGACTTCGATCATCATGAAGACCGGTTTCAAAAGCTGTCCAGAGAGCATCTTCGATCTTTTCACATGAGCCGCCATTGCTAGACAGCTCGTAAGCCTTTGCTAACTCTTTGTAGAGACAGTTGTCGCCGATATTTGACTGAAGCATTTGAAGGAGTAGACCTTTGACAAGGCTCACAGTTGTGAGCTCAGTCTTTAGATCACAATCTAGGTAGATAATTAGTTGGTGAATTCATGAATATGTAGAATTTGTAATCAACATACCGATAGTATATCTTAGCACTTGTGACGCTCGTCGACCAGTAAAAGCTTGTAATCTCTCAAATACCCACTCAGAGAGGATAGTCTTCCCACAGCCAGCTTGGCCACTGATAAGGAAAAGACTTTTGCCGCTTCGTAAGAACTCCGAGAGATGTCTATCAAACCATTCACAAGTAAAATCCGCGCGTGGCTTCCTGATTCGCTTACTGACGGCTATAATTCGAGTTACTCGATCGTGTGGAGTTAAGAATCGACGACGGACCAAGTCGACAGAGACATCTAACAGCAAATTAGTACGAAACTGCAAAGACTTCGTAGTGTAAAAAAGATCTCACCTCCAGGTTCAGCCAGACTTTCAAGTCTGGTCGCCCAGATTCTGTCTGTGAAGCGATCGCTATGCGAAAAGAATGAATCTACAGTCTTTCCAAACATTTCATCAAATCCAGTAGCATCGAAAGTTACATCTATTGAATTCAGTACTAATATATGCCTGCCGTTAGAAGGCAACTTACTCATTTGCTTGCAGCTGTAATGGATTGTAACGCCTGTAACAAGTCTGAGGAGATCCGATAGACAAGTTGCGAGGATGATTTGTAACTCCTCGAAGGAGCTCAGAAGTTCATAGTGTCGAATATAAACTTCAAGAGTCATGGCACAATTGTAGAATATACCGAATATCTTTTCAAGGATTGAGATGTATTGAGGACCCAACTGTACGTATAATTTAGTATACTTGCGTCATGCTATCAGGGAATAATGTAATACCTCAAGTAAGCAGCGACAGCTTGCCCAAATTATAGTAGCAGCCTCTGAACTCGAGGAGGAGAAGTGTGAAACTTCATGCGAATAACTGGATACCTGACCTGCAAAAAACTCTGCCCATTTTAACACTTTATCCCATCGACTTCCGTGACGTGGCATTTGAGTTAAGCGAATTCGTGCTACAAAGTCAAAGAAAGCTTCAACCGATGTGCAACTGTTCAAGAACTTGGCATAAGATCGGCTGAGTTCTGCCTTGTACATTTTGACAGATCTCTGGGTAGCATTGTGGAGAATAGTCATCTCAGGGCGCTTAGTTCCGTTACTATGGCCATTGCTGTTTCCATTACCGTTACTGTTACCATTACCATTGTTACCATTACCATTGCTATAGTTATTTCCGTTTGAAGCCTTTGCTGAACTCTCGTTGTGGTCTTTCTCTTCATGACTTTCATTCATTTTGTGTTGGGTCTTCGAGACCGTGAGGTCACCCTTCGGCGAATGAACAGAGGGCGCCATGATCGATGAAGAGCTTTCAGTGGATGATTCTACGTATTTGCTGTCTGTCTGGTTTTCTTGATTGGTGGTGGGTGTCCAGGCTTTCGGGAGAAACGACGTTTTCAGGATCTAGATAGGAATTCAATATAAGATTTGGGCCATCATTCAGTATGGGTAGCCGTAACTCACGCTTCAGCTTGTAAAAACCTAGTATATTCGGTTCCAAAATGAGCTCATCCAGGTACTTGTGCAAAAGTCTCATACTCTGAATATCATAGAATTTTAAGATAAACGTTGATACATTGTAAAGACACCTACGAGGGTCTATATAACACGATAAGGTTGATAAAATCTAATCAAAACATGTGAACATCGCATTGCGTACTCCAACTATCTGTCATTGAGCTGTCATAGCGCCTTCTGGAGGATATCCAATATGGTTCAAATGCGGGGTAGGTGCAAACAATAAGTCCACCTCACGAATGAAGTCTCATGGCCACTTAGTAAATATGCAAGCTGCAAAGTCAATGCAAGTAAAGTATGGTTATAAACCCTGTCCTTTTGGAAATCGGTTGAGTGGAGATAGGACACAGAAGAGAACAAAGTATAGCGTTATGCGAGTCTGTCGCCAAATGAAGCATCCATTACCGAAGATAGGAACGAAAACAATGAAACTGGATGAGAAGTAGAGTACTCAAAGTTACATTGCAGTGGTACCTCCATCTTGCAGTAGTGCTTTGCAGCATACTCACTAAGCACTGATACCCCACACCAAGTCTATGCATTAAGCTGTTCGGTGATAAGTAACGTCATCGCACCTCTACACGAGTCACCCAAAAGTGATCATCAAAAGATTCTCGAAGGTGATGAAGCCATGGTGACTTGAAAAAACACTTCATGTCTTCACAGGAGAAATGCTTCTGGGGACAACAACGTATCATATAAGTTAGAGTATATAATTGCATGAAATTACGAGTCTTGAAATGTCAATTAACAACGTTTTACAAGTATCTTCCTGTATTGAGAACCTAATTTTCTAGGCTCAATGGCGTGATACTTTTGCAGACAAAGGACAACCCTCGCCCCTCTTTCCCCACACCAAAAACCTTTTTAGTTTGTTCTCGAAAGAGCTACGGAGCAATATGCCGGCAACTATAGGCGGGAATTAGCCCCATCCACAGTCGATGATATAGTAAAATGCCACAATCAAAGAAGTTAGGGTGGGTACGTACTTCATCGCTTTCCTAAACAATGCCTCTAGCTTCTTTCTCAGGTAGCCACAAGGTGCCAATATGCAAGTAAAGCGGACTTATGCATAAGGCGAGGTAGTTGAGAAGCTTATCTATGTCTGTATGCGACTTTGATCAGCACTTTAAATCTTTGATTACTTAGAGTCATGTGAAGTAGTAAGTAGTATAAGAAAGACTCATGGAATACTCATCCGCCTACATAAATTTAAGCGAGATCGTCGCTTAAAAACGATCCGGCGATTAACTAGGGAAGAGGCTGCACTAGTAGGTAACAGACCCGATAAGCCACCGGAACTATATCTCCAGCATTATCACAGCCCCGTTCTAAGAATAAAAGGCCGAAAGATCATTCTCGTTCCGTTGTTCGAGTATTATAATAGTTTTGCTTAAACTCTTTTAATTTTGGGTAAGTGGGCTGTACAGTATCTGTTAGTTAGATGGTACAACTCTAACAATCATAGTGGCCAAGTCAAATTAATTATCTGATGAAGGCTGGGTCAGGGTAAGCACTAACGTGCCGAACAACAACTTTGTTTTCATTCCGTAGCTAGTTCGTATGTTTCTAGCGTCGAGTTCCCCTCAATTCAGATCTCGGCAGAGATCCAGGTTAGCATACAAGCTAGAGCGATTACTAGACTACAATTGAAGCTCTAGGATTCAGCCATGACCCGCCTGCGGAAAAACATCAGTTTCAAAACATTGAATTGGTTGGAACATGTGAAGCCTACCTAAGGGAGATCTCGATCCCTCGTGTGCCTTCGGGGAGGCCACATCCATTATCATTGTGATCGAAATACAGCTTCCATGCATTTTCCGCTGGGACCCAGATGGCGAGAAAGCCTTCCCAACCTTCCAAAGTTACATTATTTTCATCATCTGTCCATGACCTGAGCAGTATATTCAGCCGGAAGAATTTTCGATGGAGGAATTTGCTACAAACCAGGGACCAACGATATGACCCTCGGAGTCTGCTTTCCCGCCATAGCGAACTTCAAAGGTTTTGGAATCCACAAACACCCACCGTAGTAACGGAGGGTCTTTGCTGACAGTTGAGACCTATCCATGTGGGATCATGTCTCAGAAAGGAAGATCAGCATAATGGGTAAACCACTTACCAACCCCGACATATTTTCTGGAGCAAACAATGGGTGATTATGGTATACACCAGTGAATGGATGGGAATCGTCCCGAAGTTTCTTCTCCACATACATCTGGATAAACAGAAGTTAGTCAAAAGTTTCCAAATGTTAATCAGCTCTTTTCCAAAAAGAAACGCCATACCAGCCCGTCTCGAAGGACAATTTTGCCTCCATGGATCTGCTCTCGATATCTCCCAGATGCTGCTGTAAGCCCACACATGGCGATCAAATGGCTTCTCTGCCGGCGACTGGCGTCTCTCCGCTTTTGTTCATGGTCCTGCGTGCCCTTGGTTGCTTCATTGACGCCGATGATGGTTGGTAACGCGGCACCCAGTGCTAAAAGGCCTAAAACCATGGTCGGACGTGTTGTCTCGTGACAAATGTTTTGTAGGTCGTATTTAAACTCGAATAGGGCAATAGAAGAGCGATCAAGTGGTTCTTCTTAGAATTCTCAGCCGTCCCTTTTGGTGGTATTGCATGCTTTGAATTGAGGTTCTGAAAGTAAATACTTATCCCAAAATGCCGTCGTTTAGCCCGGTCTTCACAAGAAATTCCTGCGGCTAGCAGTGGATGCATTAGCGTCGTAGATCGCTTAACTCCCTAAGCTGGTCGAAAACACATGTAGTAAAGTACTACTACTAGAAGATATAACTATCTGCCACAGATAGCCGATGTGGGGAAGTTACGCGTGTCATCAAAATCAGTGCCATTGAAGCTAGCAGCTGCTGAAGTTGGAATTGCCTATTAAAAGCGAGAGTTCTGAGACACCATGTTACACTGTGGCTCATATCAGAATTCATTCATTCTTGAGCTCATGAAAGAGTTATAGTGATGACCGCATTGTACGTTAGCTAGATGTATGAGCACATTTTGAGGTCGATCTTGGATATGAATCTGCTCCTGTTGAGATTTGCATGAAAATAAACGAATAAACAACTAATCACTGTATCTAATTTAGTAGATATATCTATTTTATACTATTTATGCTTCTATTATTAAACACTCTTATTGCCTAATCTAGTAATTACTATGCCTAATCCTCGTACTTTACATACAGATTAACCTCCTATTTAGCTACTACGTCTAGTGTTCTTCTCCTTGTAAAATATAGTTAAGTATAATTACGTGAAATGGTCGAACTGGTTTTCTACTTAGTAGCATATATATTGAGTATTGGCTTTCCCTTTTACTTGAACATTTCCGTTAAAGATCTAAAACCAGCCCACGTTTAGAACTTTCACCGCCCCTCAGCCCCTCAGTCCACTCCGGAAGTTACTCTTAGTACTACGTATATACCATAATGCCTCTCTCGTAAGAGCTACCCTTGTCTCCAATCATCACGTATAATCTCACTGACCGATTCCCAGAGACCCAAACGATATCCTGAACAACAACCGCGAGGAGGACTCCGACAACGGTTCAGTCGAAGACGTAGACCCAGCAAGCAAGCTCGGCGGAAGACGAAAGAAAGGATCTCAAGGCCTGATCCCCTCAGATAAAACCGATGGCCTCGTCAAAGAAGCAGGCAAAGAAGGAGCCGAGCAAGCTGTCAAAAAGAAGGACAAAGAACCGAGCTTGAAGATTACGATCAAATTGGATCTCAATGTGAAGGTTAATTTGGATGCACATATAGATGGATGGATTGAGATTGGCCTCTTATGATGGGATGCTGGGGAGGGATTGCTATATGTTCAGCTTGAGGGAGCTGAGGGGGAGGGAATCGTACCGGGTACGATGTTTTATGCTGAGCATAGGGTTGTTGATGCTTGTATATGTGATATCGCTGTCGATATGCATGGTATAAGAATGAACTAGATATACACATACCATCCTTTATAACACTCTCGACTCAGAGTCTACGATTTCTTCTATGCTTTTGTAATACTTAATCTCAATTCCAGCAGTCTAATACATTTTGACTCCTTTAATTTGTTATTCTTTAAAATGAGTCAGATTCAAGGCTATGTGAGAGGCACCCCGCTCTCTATCACTGGAACAAGTAAAAACCGCGTCTAGTTTCTACAAACTGAACCACATGACAAGCCCAAGACGCCTTCAATAAAGGCTCATACATAGCTTAGCTTTGTCCATATTACCTTTCTCGCCTGGTTTGTGAAACTATAAATGTAAGAATTTTTAGAAATAATACATGTACCTACTAAAAACCTCGCTAAATTTCAACCTGTATCCCATCTCGTAACCGTTCTAGTAAGTCATAGCCTTCATAAATCTCAACATTTCCGTAAAATCCACCAGTCAGTCCCTTGAATTTGTAGCTAAGAAGCCAAGTCATGAGCGGCCTGGCCAGAAACGACGTCCAATGCCTCTCTCAGGACCGAATTCTTGAGTCTCTTCTTGGATATGGACAGGCTCCTGAACGAGCTTTTCCTTTTCTTCCTGGATAGGCTGGACTTGGAGAGAATCTTTTTCCGAAACGAAAATAAGGAAGTCAGTAAGTATAATTTGTGTGTGATTTTAAGTTCTCGATTAAATCTTTTCGAGAGGAAAGAAAATACATACGACAGTTGCAGAATCGGATGGGCCTTGTAGTATGGGTTGTGTCGTGATCCATTAATTTGATATGGTCACAACCAGGGGAGGAGCATCGATCTACAGAGGAGTCGACTATGTTAAGAATTGAAATTTGGATAACGCGGTTCTTCATGACCACTTACGAGTGACGCAATATACTCTTCCATCGCTTTTTTCTTCACATGGCCCTCTTGGTCCCTCGAACTTGCAGTTATCTGATTTGTGAGTAGTCAGTCCGGTTTATCTACCGTCTTTTAGAATTATTTGTACTTACGGATGAGACAGTATTGCAACTCCTTCAAGGTATTTCCGAATGGCTTTCGAGCTTTTGGAAACGGGCAAGCCGAATTTTGTTCCGCAGTCTCTATTGTACACCGATCTGAACTTGTTAGTAATATGCCTCTAATGGGTTTACAGTTTTTAACTCACGGAGAAGACAGTAGCCGGGGCTCTCAGAAGATGCAAGTGAAGACCCACAATCTCTTTCCTGGCAGGTATCTAGATCATAGTCAGTGAACTGCTCTCACTAAGACCTGAATAGTCTTACGTCTATCGCACGAATCAGAGTCCTTGCGTTTCTGTCTTGAGCAACCTGGATTGCTGCATTGCAGATCTTTTTCCAATTATTAGTTAACGTTTAACCTAGCAACAAGACAAAAATCTTACGCTGTGCACAGAATTCCTTTAAGGTATTTGTCTCCCGATTCCTCGCTCGATCGAAGCGGCAAGGGTCGGCCTCATCCCCATGATGGCATCTTAAATCTATGAATAAAGTTAAAAAGATACTAAAATAAGAAAATATGGAGAGCATCGGTGCATACGTGTATTGCAGAAGCTGTTGGGTGCAGTTGATACTTCATTACATCCAGCCTCATTGCATGCGTCTATAATGTTAGCAGAAACCATACCAATATAATGTATGTTCTACTTACGATCCTGGCAAGAACGAGGGCTCAACTGAAGTGGGTTCCAAGCATGCCCACATCCTGGGAACTCACAAGGGAGATCTATTCCCACGTCAGGAGCCTGTAAAATGGCATGGAAACGGCTCATTCTTACGTTGGAAGCAGTAACCATTTTCATGAATTTCCCGAAGACAGTCTCTGCTTTTACATCTGTCTGAAAGCTGTGAGTATAAACTCTCTTGAGATAGAAGGGGGTTTCTCTTACGATTTTTACAGAAGAAACGTGCAGTGCGATTTGGGCACTCAGCTTTTGCACAAAAACCGTGCTGAAGGCATCGTCTCTAAAATCTTCGTCAGAATCAGGAGCGCCACGGCACATCAATGAAGAACCTAGGTAGGTTTTGGTATGAGATCAGAACTTGAGAGAGCTTGCGATTCGAGGAAAAGCATCTAGTTTTTGTATTTTGCTACTTTTAAAGTAAGGCTTAGAAGGATGTAAGTGATGTGGTGTCCTTTGATGACTTGCATCGCTGCCTAGGGCAATGCCAACAAGGCATCAAAAAGGCAACCGATCTAATGTATAGCCTCAATCATCGCCCTCTTATTCTACTCGCCCTTGTGGCAGATGTATGATAGAGAAGCTGAAGGCTTTATTCAAGGCTCACCACACCATGGAGAAATATGCTTGTTTCTGCAGTCAATACAGGCCAATTTGTCTTGCTGTAATGCCATGTGCTGACCTTCAACAAGACAAATTTGTGAAACCGAGGATGACCGAGTATCATAGCCGCAATGTTTTCAAGGCTGAGTCTTGCACAAGAGAACAAATAAGGCTGTTGTTAAAACAATGTCCTCTTTGGGCGGAGTGCATGATAAGAGGTGTATGCGGACGTTTCTCCTCAAATGATGTGATCGCGGGCCTATCAGCATTCTGTACCATTAACCAATATTCCTCCTTAATTCGACCGAGCTTTCGGACGATGCAAGCCACGAAACCGCAACGCATTTTGTTTGCAAAAATGCTTTGTTTTCTAATGTAAGGCTCTAGCACACACACCCAAATGACATCTGCAAGCCTGACAGAGGAACCAGGTCAGCGCATGAGCGTGCATGCGTCAGCACAGCCTCTAACTAAGCATTCAAGATGAAGTTGACATACACCCATCGTCTGTGACTCTTATTAAGTTTCACCCGGCAAACGTATCAGTGTAATCACTTATACAACGTGGCATTCCTTGTAGTCCCAGGAAATGTTGAGGGAAGAAAACAGTGTATAGAATTCGTCGTAAACGAAGAATTCTTTTGAACTAAAATTTATCCTAATCTGACATAGGTATGTAACTTTAGTATGGTAAGTGATTCAAAATGCCTTACGGCCCTATTGTTCAACCGGCTAGCTGATGAGAAGAAAGACCTGTTCTCACACAGGGTCATGGCGTAAGTTAACTGGGTATATAAACTAAATGAGTTCCTACACTTCTATGTATTACTAATACACTTAACATAAGTCTATAAATCAAACTAAAGCGGCTTATTAACCTGCTGGTACAGCTTAATTTAATGTAATAACGTATACCTCCCCGTCGAACGTTTACCATGCTTACGTAACTACTCGTCTTCTTTTGTATGTAAGGCTTCTTAGCTAGCTAGATGTATGCTACAGCTCTAATATATAAAGAATACGATAATACAGTACTTACTGTTTAGAGATATTTGCTATATCAATGTCTTAAACTCGATGTTGCAAATTCTATTCGCTAAAAGGATTTATAAATTAAGCGACCTGTACACAAAATTGTCGGCACAGTACCTCTAAAAAGTGTGAGATATTTATAGATCATAATTCATAAACTTCGTTCATTCTAGTCATAACATTATGTCACTAAGCCTAACCGCCGTTCCATCGTATGCTTCATGATCGTTCCTCGTTCCTCATTCATCATATCATGTCTCTATAATCATAAAAAAATTCTTTTTTGAGTTCATTCCCACTTCCGCCACTCTTCTGTCAACCTATTCAATTCCCTCGACACAGCAGAGTTTGCACCGATGGAGTCCAAGCCCCCAGAATTATTGATCCTCCACTTCAAGTCGGCTACATTCGCCTTGTATGCTAGCTCCACTGTCTTCCGCTCTCTCTCGCCTTGCTAGCTAAATATCTATAATCGTCTGTCTGGACTGCATTCTCAAACACTTCTCTCATCCTCGGCGAGTATAGCTGACACGAGGCTCTTGGGATTCGAGTTGAAGACTTTGTGAACATGGCTGGTATAGCCTTACGTTTCTCTTGCTCCAAAGGGTAGATGACCTCGTCGTAACACTCGTCACAGACGGTGAATTCAGGAAGTTGCGTTATGATATACCAGCGACGACGGTCAAGTACATCGACATCATGTTGGCATTCGTCAATTAGCGACATATGCTTAGCAAGTTCAGCAATCTCGCGCGTATCCGGAGCGCAGTCCAGCTCTTCTGCTGAATTGGCAGTCGTCTCCAGTGCATCAAAATACTTGATGAACCGCTTACTATCAAAGCGGAGATCGCAGACTCTTGGAGAGCTTGTGGGGTGCGAATCGGTTCTGACAAACACACCTCGGATTGCAGGAAGTAGAGTCTCAACAGACTTGACACAGCTGGTACATACATCGAAATTGCGAATAGGGTGTCCAGTGCGAGGGTCGATAATTGAATGCCACTGCCGAATGGCGTCGTGCTTTCCTAAGCATGGCTGTACCGATGTTGCGATCTCTGTCAGTCCATAGAACAAGCCGAGGTCTCGTCTCCGTTCTTTTAGAGTCAAAAGCCATGCTATTCGATACCAGGGCGAGCTTCCAAAGTCGCAGATGATCTCTACATCAGGGGGCCGACGCGGTGCAGCAGTATGAAGTGATTACGAAACTCGGTCTTTGCCATTGTCGAATTGTAACAAGATGGACATATATCAAATCCTTTTAGCTGAGGCAGAGTAAGCCAGTCCTGATGATCGCGCGAGTATGTTGTCCTCGGACAGGTCGGAAGCGGAGCAACACTTCCACGCTCAATATCTTCCGAATAACGACGAAACGAGCCCACTGGCTTTTCCAAATTCGTTGAGCTACTAGGTGGTTGGAATGCAGGAGGTTGCCAATAAGATTTGCCTTCACCTGGTGTGCGCACACTTGGGGATTTAGGTTCATTGTATTGCGAAACTATAGGTGATCGAACATGAGGAGTTGTTGGTATTGGAAGTGGAAGTGAAGTGACGTCTGCGATACTGCAGCAGACGGTAGCTTTGGTACATTCCCGCTTGGTTGGCGTGACTTTAATCGCGGGGGTGCATCCATAAGGTTAAGCTCGGACGCACGAGGAGTTGTATCATTCGAAACTACTGGCGTGTTCGGCGATACAGGTCGAGAAGAAAGTCTTCGAGTACTAGCTCTTGGAAAAGTCTCGCTTCGATTGTTCTCGAATTGATCACCTCTTTGGATTTGGCTTGGCGATACGTTAGGTGATGGAAGCGGCGAGGAATATCTGGAAGAGACTTTGGCATCAAATGTATTCTTTCTGGTACTTGAAGGAGATCTGCGAGGTCTATTATACTCGTCAACCGGCCGGAGACTATGCTTATGATGGTCATGGTGACGGTCGTGGCGTCTACGACGTCTCTCCGAGTCACTACTGTGAAGTACTTCATCATCGCTACTGCTGTAGTAATGCCTGAGTGATTGTTCTGATGCTCTTGGCGATGCTGGAGCTTCCGAATGAGTAGAGTGCGTTCTGAGGTGCCGCTGAGCACCGTTCTCTGCAGTCAGTTGCTGTGGTCTTGTCATTTTCTCGCTTGTATTGCGTCGAGTATCAAAACTGCCGCTAGCTCGCTTGTCCTTCTCATTTGGAGTGGCAGGTCTGGATGCCCCAGAGAAACTGCTTCCACTACTCCTGGTATCGCCGTTGGTATAGGGCACCGAATATTCATAGAGATTAGAATGGTGTCTCGGGGAAGCTACTGAATCGAAGTAACCCTTTCCACCTCTCCCAGAAGTAATAACATCAGGCGAGAGCATATACTCAGATGCAGTGCGGGGAGTTCTCGGAGTAGACTTCAGGATATCGGGTTCTACACAGCAGTTGATGCATATGCTGACGCAGTTCTTCGAAATTGTGGTGGTATCTCCTTCGTCTTAAGAGCTGGAAGATCTTGGCGGCTACTCCTTCGTCTTTCTAGTGGTGGAGGTCCAGGAAGAGGTAGCTTTTTTTCTTCTCTGACTAGGTCGGGTGTGTTGGTTTTGACCGCTCGACAGGTTGAGCTGGAAGAGAGGTCCTGTGACTATCCCTCCTATCGGGCTCTGGCCGCTGTTTTGGTCTTTCAAAGGGCTGAGTTGGAATGTATGGTCTTTTATTCTCTCGTTTTGCTTGGTCTTGACTCGATGTGGAATCTCTATCACTCTCCGTTCTGTCGTCTTTGATTTTCCCATACCCATCCTCTCTAGTTGGAGAGTGTGTATCGGCCCGTGGAATGAATACAAATCGTCTCTCGCCATTATCACTACTGGTATCATCCTCCTTCTTTCTTGGTTCTGCATGCAATCTCGCCTCTTCAGCAACTGTGACTTCTGCCTCTAAGATAACCGGATATTGCTCAATAACCCCACGCATGGGAGTTTCGTCATCGGAAGAGAGCACGCTCGTAGAAGATAGCTCCCTAGCCAGTGACTCGGCTTCATCCTCGCAAGTTGGCTTGGGAGGTGGTGGACCTGTGGGTGGTCGCGGAGCCCGGCTTCGACTTCTACTTCTATGGCGGGTCAGTTCTCTATCTTCTGCCTCGAGGGTATTTCTGCTCCGACGTTGCGCCTGCTCAGGATCGAGGGTATTTCGACTTCGACGAGGTGATTCCGAATCTTCGACGGTGTGTAAGAAAGATGGCGCATTGGCAAAGGAGGGAGTTCTAGATGTAGAAGGGATTGATCTATATATCTGTCAGTCAGCTCAGCCTTGCGATCCCAGCAGCCAGGTAGCACCGACGCAGAAGGGCTTCTCGCCCTGGAAGTCTTGTAATAACCATTCAGCAAAAGATCATTGATATCCCTTTCGGAATCCTGGCGTCGGTGCTGAGGGCCTTCCATATTTGCTTTTCCGTCTTGTTCGTCTGCTCTGCTTGCTTGCTTGCTTGCTTGTCTCACAGTAACAACAGCCTCCAGAGCGTACTGAAGCTGCGGGCCATAAAGCTTCAAGGGAACAGGAAGAAGGAAAAGCGCGAGAGTGTGGTACGGTTCTTTCAGTGATGTCGTCAGGGTTATTCACATATTATCGTTCTGCATTCATTCACATAATGCCCGTGTTGCATGCAGTAGTACTATGTTCCCCGTACTCGGTGTTCGTTGTGTGCGTGAGGGTGAGGGTGAGAGTGAGGTGTGCTGTAGGATGGAACCGAAAAAGGCGAGCAGAAGAGTGTGGAGGTACGGCGCAAGAGACGCAGGCCTGTCAGCAAAAGTCTTGTCGCTGCGGTGCTGCACTGCAAACTCGAGAGAAGAGAGTCGCAGTTCTCCCGTCGAGGCACGAGCCGAAAGCAACGAATTGCCCCTCCTTTTTTATCGACATCGGCCCCTCCCTCCTCACCAGCCCAGCAGCTCACCACCAGCGCACCACCAGCACGGGACACAGGCGGCGCGCGCCATCAAAAGATGAACATGACATGAACCAGCTCAGCACCACGAACAGGACTCGTAATAATCGTCATGAAATGCTACATCAAACCACGAGAGCATGAAGATCCACAAAAGAGCGGTGGGGCAGATGAACTTTTCATTGCTGCTTTCTTTTCCTCTAGCACCTCTCAACCATGACATCTATTGGAAACTAAAAAAGCAAAGTGGCAGACTTGCATGCAGCAGGCACTGGCAGGCAACCAGAAGCCTCGATTCAGTGCATAACAAGGCATCGCTATTCGATGCGGCATTGGCCTTGATGCGCCTTTGCAACGAATAGGTCTTCGTGTGTCCCTGAAGTTGGTGATCTACACTGCCTCCCCGAATCCAAGCGTGCCACCCGTTTATGTCGCTTTTTTCACCTTTTGCCGCTGCGAGGAGCGAGGCCCTGTATGGAATCGACATACCCTCCTTTACGGGTTTGTTGGCTATTGGTTACGGTAAGCTAGTCCGATCGAGGGATAAATCGGGGAGCGCGGTTGCGAGTACCGTTGGGTTGTCATGGAGGCGCAGAGAGGAAGAGCAGATGTTCGAGACTACTGTATTGTACGAAGTAGTATATTTGAATTCTCGTGTGCTTGATACGGGGCTAAGCCACCGAATATTTCTAACAACCGCCAGCGGGCCAACAAGCGTTACTTGTCTAGTTGCGCCGTGAAAACTTTCTAGTGCTGTGCTAAATGCTTTGGAAGCTATCATTTTGAATATCGATCTATCAAGACGTACCAGATAGACCCAAGTACCTTATTTGATCTGTGTAACTTACTTCTCGCGGATACCTCACCTGTTTGGAGCATCTCACCACGCTCACCTAGCTTGGGTAACTTACATGATCTAATTAATCTCCGGAAGAAGAAAATTCATACACAACTCAATTCACACACCGGGACTGGGTATACCATTGGTCCTGTGTTGGTGGGAAAAGTACAAAAATACAGTGTACTCGGCAGACCTCCCCTCATGATGCTGTCTATGCCCAATGCAGAACAGTCATGAAAGAGCCCAAAGCAAACGACTCATTACGACTCACCGAAAAATAACCCATCCATGCCCAAGCATATGCTAACTGACTCTTGAGAAATGTAGTCTTCATTATTGCTAGCTAGAAACAGCCCGACCATTAACAGACAACAATCACAACGATACCACCAACTCCAGATACAGTACGTAGCCAGGTGAGTTTCCACCACCCCAGCAGCACTTCCCTAATCGTCCAAAGTGAGCGCATGAGGATTTGGATTTCCATCCCAGTTCGAGTTTCGCAACAAGAATTCCTCCAGCTCCTTGTCCTCCAATTCCTCCTCTGCCTCCAATCTCGCCTTCTCCTCCGCTTCCAACTGCTTCCTCAACATCTGGCGCTGTCTCTTTCTAGCCTTCTTTCCAAACTCCACATCTTTCCCGCTAGCCTTCGCAGTCTCTTCATCATCATCACTTGAGTCCCCTAGCTCCTGCACTCTGCCCCGCAATTCATTCGCGCTCATCTTAGCCTTCGCAAGCTTATCTTTTGGATCAACTGTGACCTCCTCTTGAAAGTCCTTGCCGTTCATGCGCGCGAACAGCTTATCGATATATGGGCGTATGAGGATATAGCCGCCAACAATAACAACCAGTCGGACCCAACGGTTGATGGTCATGTTGGTAAAAGCTTCTTTGTTGGCTCTGATGATCTTCGCAGGCCATTTTGCCAATTCTTGGAAGAAAGAAGATATGATTTCGGCTTCGTAGTCAATTTCGGAGAAGGACTTGAGGGTTTCTTGCGCAGCCGCCGGCATGGTTGAATCTGCCATGGTTGTAGTGATATTGAGGATTCTGGATAAGTGATGGGTAGTAAAGGTAGGTCGACTGGCGCAAAGTAAATGCGATTGGCAGTCGATTCAGTAACGATAACGTCAGAAGTTCACTGTAGAAATGTTGAAGCTTAGAAAACCTGGGAAAAGAAGTAGAGGTAGAAGGAATCAAATTCGAAGGCGATGCTTGAATTGAAGAAGAAAAAAGAAAGGTGGAAGTCGTGAGGGAATTTAGAAAAAGGCTCAAGGCTGAGAAGGCGCCGTCTCTTCCATGAAAACAAAATTTCGGCTGACCGGTGACTGACGGCTGAACATCGGCCATCTCCACAATCGCGTCTCCCCAATTTCCAACGCGACTTTCTCTTCATGCACCAACGACATCGACAACGGAATATATCCTCACTATGGCACAACAGATGGACGATGACTTACGAGAGGTAAATTGCATCTATCCTCTCCAGACCATGTCAAATCGAAGAGTTCTAGAACTAATATGTGGACATATAGCGTCTCAAAGCAGCCCTCTGGTTTGCAATTGGCAAGATTGTTGACGAAGAGACTGTGCGACTCAACACGAATGCTACACCTCAATTCATCGGAGCTCTATCAGAAATGGTCTGGACACAGATTGGTACGCTGTTTACGATTGCCCTCTATGACAAAGCACATATCCTAATGACTGCTATAGAGAACGTAGCAATCGATCTCGAGAGCTTCTCCAGGCATGCAGGCCGAACGACCGTTTCGACACAGATGATGTACTGCTCGTTACAAGACGTAATGATGCACTGCATGGTATAATCAAAGAATTCATTGATAAGGAGAAAGCAAAGGCTGGAAAGACGAAGGGCAAAGCCCGAGCTGGGAAGAAATGATTGTTAATTGACGGCTCGACGTTAAGGCTTCTCATGAGGAATGAGGTTTGTGATGATATATACCCTGGCGTTAGGATGGTGTTATTACGGGATCAATTACAAAAGGCAAATAAGTGAGGCTCTGCGGTTGGGGCCTTAATTCCTCGATTACCACCACTACTGCAGACGGTGTTGCTGGTGTTATACCGCACCTACGGTAGGTTATGGTCTTGATTGAACTTGCTTGGTCGCTGTGCTGCGCCTAGATAAGTATCATTTATTTGTCTATTGAATCCTAGCATGGATTCATGCTTTGGATACTTCGTATCAGAGCGAGTTTTTAGGGGTGCTTGCTAGGTTGCAGCTATCAAGTAACAGCTTGCTTCAATATTATCATGGCGTATTATATGACACTAGCCTTACTCTTCATAGGACTGCCGGAGCAGCGCCTTCTCTTTATCTCTAGAGCTTAAAATGGATTGGCACAAAGTCGTCGACAGCCTTATTAGCAACTCAAGGCAACCCAAGTGGGTGGGCTGTTCTGCTTTCTTTGATCACGGAGCTCTACAGTGTAGGAGTGACATCCGCTCTTTCCAGTCACGGTTTATTCCGGTACTGCCAATCATTTAACACATCCTTTTTTACATGTTTCGCTTTTTTAACATTTAATAAATGTGCAAGTTTTTCATTCAGTGGTATTAAATATTATTCTATCATTGCGGTATCGTCATATGTACAATTCATGCTTGTCAGAACCCCACCCCCTGACCCAATATAGTACAAATTCTCAGACCTAATTATCGGTTTTGAGCTTTTGCTCTTATATCAATCCCCTCAGAAAGTACCAGTGGTGTTCTGATTGTAGGTAGCAGTCTGGTTGTACGGCTGATGCGTTCTGGTATATCCGGTGCCACCATCAACAACACCCTGATGCTGATCATGTTTGTACGCGTTGTTTACCACGCTGGAATGTGTCGGAGAAGTAGCGTTTCCATACTTGTTGATAGCAGTCGCATCGGTTCCAACAGCCGTGGTATCCGTAGCGTAGCTCGTGCGAACGTCTGCTGGGGTTGCGTGCGATGGATGGCAGGGAATCGGGCTTAAGACCACCGGTCATGCCATAGGCGTCCTTCTTGGATTTGCGCTGCCAGAACTTGCGCTTTGGAGACCCTGCAGTGTAATTGTTCGATGGGCCGGGACCGAATGCCTTCTCTTTCTTGTGGTGACGGACGAGGGCCAGTTCGACGAGGGCAGCGAGAAGGAAGAAAAAGAAAATGCTACGAACCTAGTTAGCGTTTGATTTTGGAGGTGCTACAACGTAGGAACTTACATCGCAATAATGGACACCGCAAAGCACGCAGTTTCAAGCTTGCAAGCAGTGCGCAAACTGGGTAAAAACGGTAGATCCACCACCACTTCCATCCGACACCGTGTTACTAGTGTCGGTATTTCCCGAACCAAAAGGCGTATTCACGTCTCCACTGCAACTACCAGCCCCATGTCTCGTCTCCCAGGCAATGTAAATGAAAGCACCGGTGAAGGCGATGTCGAGAAGGATCGCGATGGCTGACGTGAGGAAAAGACCAGCCAAGCACCATAGTAACAAAAGACCAACGATAGAGTAGAAGACTGCAGCACCAGAAATACCCTCAACAGCTCTGATCCAGGTGGCAATCGGCAGGTCGTGGTTGTGCAATGTGGCAAGGAAGTAAGAAAAGATGGCGAGAATGACTGCAGCGCAACAGAAAAGAATGAATCGCAGGAAAGCCTGGAGGAATTTGAGTGCAATACCGCCGCCTCTCATCTTGACGATCGATCAATGAATATACTTTTGGGTTGAAAATTTGGTGTCTGTTGCTCGAGGCGGTGGTTGTTGTTAGAGAGGGATGACTGGAGGGGAAGAGTTGTGAGGGGTGACTGGTGATTATATGGCTCGTGCCAAGGATCTGAGCTGATGTTCGTCTGCCTACGAGGATCATCAATTTGCATCAGAAACACATCATAGCCGACTCCAAGCACCTGAACTTTTCTTCCCTGTTTTTTCAACCCCTCCTCCTCGCCAAAAACGGCACAGAGTCTTAAATCTCTTAGCTCTTCCAAATCCTCCTCCATACAATTTTCGTTCTTACAATACATCTACTACGGTAAACCTTTACGCCCTTACACCTCCACGATCTTCCCGCTTCTCGATATGCGGCTCGCGCTCGCATGTATTTAGTCGTTGCGGGTTGGATCAAAGGTCTCACAGGTACGCAACAGAAGAACCTATGACGAATGCCAGATACACCAAATCCTTGGTCATTTCAATCCAAAAGAAGTCTAAGTGTCGAACAACCTGCATACGTTCCCCGATCCGTCCCTTTTTAGTGTCTTTGCACCTTTTGGGGGGCATCTCATTCGTGCAGAAGAGGCTTGTGTGGGGTTGATAGGGTTTGAGAAGGGTATGGGAACGTTGCGGGCGATGATGGTGGTAAGTGTCCTGGATCGACGTCATTCTTTTTTGGTTTTTCTGGGGATGGTGTGGGATTTGTCGGGATGATCGACTTTTGTGGCGTAAAGTACGGTAGGCAAAACTAAAACTGGGACGAGAGTGCTTCAGCCACTGCACTGCACTGACGCGAGTCATTAGCCGAGCATTGCGCAATTGGGGTTGGGCGGCCGGCACTTGGAGCGATCTTGGAGCTGAAAGAAAGACTTCGAGTATGCGGCTTTTATTTTTGTTTAGAGAGTTTGGTTTGCTTGGGGAGAGGAATCTGAGTTTGAGCTATTGGTTTGCGAGTCTAGACCTGTATTCGTGTTGTCTGTTCAGCTTGTACCAAATATCAGTCAGTACTTACGTAAAAGTAGTAGTTATTAACACACAATATTTAATAATAAGTCGGTTCTTACAGTAAGTAGTAAGTAACAGTATACAAAGGTAAGATAGTTTCATTGTAATTAAAAAGGTTCATGAAAGATGCACTTTCTTTGCGTTATATCTAACAGAATTGTTGAAAGGCACGACCACAACACTGTGCATATAAGCAGCTAGGAAGGTGGTTAGATAACGTCAAACACAGTACATAGGGGTTAGGTAACACTAGTTGAATTGGACTACTCTAGAAGATCTACCCTAAAGCCAGACCATATAGAGTATCGGGTAATAGTAGTTCCAGCCTTAATTCAGATGTAGGTCACATCTGCCCAAGGCACCACTTAGTCTATCACTCGTAGCATTACCTACTTTATGTATTTCCCACAAGAATTATATTTATAATCAAAATTTAAAACCGTAACTTCTTAGCTCTAACTTATAATCAGCTTCTGGATCTAATTACTTTGCACCTAGCTTACTTAAATCGCTATATTCAAAATAAGAGTTACCTGATTGAGACTATTATTAGTTCATGTAACTGCCTAGGTATAAGCGAAGATAAAATGAACGACTATCTTGGAACTTGCGGACTCGACGCGCGTAATGCATGACTTCTTGTATATAGTTGACATAATTCATATTCCACTATTTGCAACTACGTTTTCATTTCGCAAAATATTGCATACTACAAAAATCTGAAAATGAATCAATCTACTCGCTCACTTGCTTCCAAGAATCTCTTGCCAAAAGTCCATCAAGCCACTTTGTCACATGAGGATACTTCTCGAAGAGGCTCGCATATCCCACATTTTTAACGAAGTTACTATATGGAAGATGGAAGATATCAGCCAGCGTCAGCTCATCTCCAGCGAGATACTTTGTCTTTGACAGAGTTTTCTCGTAGATGGCAAGAGTAGCGTCGAGAGATGCTGCGTGTTTAGCGACAATAGCTTCATCCGTTGCTCCCTCTCCTCGCCATCTAGATTCATTTTATTAGCATGTGTTATTTCTGAAGATTGAGTAGGTAAGGTAGCCTCATACACTTTGAAGGCCTTCTCGTAGGAGATTGCAGCGACGTGTGGTTCGAAGTTAAAGGCTTCAACCGAGCAAGCCTGATAGCGCCGATGTGAGCATCTTCTTCTTTCTCTTTTTTTTTTTTTTCTTTCGTCTCAGAAGACTCACCTGCTCAAACAAAGCATACGCTTTGAAATCATCCTTCGCAGGTACCAGTGAGGTTCCCTGACCAGCATACTTCTTCGCGATATACCTGCAAATGGCCCTGCTCTCATAAATCATGAAGCCATCCTCTTCAAGTACGGGAACTTTGCCGAATGGTTGCATTGCCGTGTGCTTCGGGGATTTCTGCTCTCCAACCATAAGATCAACGGGGACAAGTTCGTATGGAACATCCTTTTCAATTAGAATGGTGAGTACACGGCGTGTGCAAATTGACGCCTTCGCTCCATAGATTTTGATGATCATTTTTTGAGATGGAACTTCAAGTGGATGAGAAGAATGTTGGCTATGATGGTATGAGTTCTTTGGATTGCTTGTTGTTGTGAATTGTTTCAAGTTGTCAGGCGGATCTTGGAGATATTTATGTTCTACTTCTCCTGCTTCTAATCGTATACCGCCAGATTTGCATTTAGAGCCTGAATGAAATTGTACACCTGTACACCTAGGCTTTATCGTACCTCCCCTTTGCTACTGTATTACCAAGCGCATTTAAAGCCTATCTCCATACAATATTTACAAATATTGTTCGGTGCTCGGCTCACACAAGCAGTCCGAATAGTTGGTCCTGGTGTTGACTCTGTAGTATCATTCTGCTGCATCGTGGTTGGTTAAACGAAAAGGTGTATGAAATCGGAATATCCTCGCTCGAGCTGTCATGGCAGCGGTACCTAAGTAGGAAGCGAAGCAACATGGTGCCGTACCCCTGCTAATCTCGCTACACGGACTCGTGTTCAACTCCATGGAGTTTGGTGGGAGTTTGCTGTTCCTCCTCGCTAGCTTAACAACTCTTCGTAGACGATTGATAATCAAAGAGCGGTCTTTGAAATCAATTTTCATTTGCTTATGGAAAATTGGCCAACGGTTGGCCAACGGTTTCCAATGGTTGGAAGAAATGGGAACTGCAATTTGCATAGGTTAGAGTAGCTAATTGCTATTATAAGAGGCGCCTACCTACCGTGAAACGTAGATAGGCACTCAATACCTACTGTAATATTCCACTGTCTAAGCGCCTGACACTAAGCTGCTATTGAGTTACTTATGTGCGGTAACTTCTACCTCGTACCTACTACATCGATAATAGCCCTTGACTAAGCGATATACTCTTAATATTTCAGTAATGTGCTATTTAAGCAATGTGATATAGTTACCTAATCAAAACTAAAAGCTCGAAATTCATTGTCCAGCACGATTTCGGTCTCATCATCCTAGAAGCAGATATTAGTGGTAAATACAAGTGTCCCCCTTCCCCAGATGCTCATTCTGGAACATATCCTAGAAATATCTTGCTTATTTCTGTTGAAAATGCTTAGGGTTTGAGCCATAAGACTTATGCCGTTGACCCAAGGGTTATCATATCGCACCTTTGGCATAGTGTACCAGTAGGCTAGTGTACCGGTTTTGAACGCAACACAAATCGACCCACCTTAAGCTCCTGCTTTATGTTTTAAGCCGTACCCTGAACCAATTGACCAGAATTTTCTGACTCAAAGTCTCGGAAAGTCCAAAGGAATGTACCAGATTGAGGGACAAAAAAGGCGCTGGCCTCCAATAATAACTTTCAGTCCGTTATCATGGATTTTTTTAGCAGTACCAACCTCCTTCACCGTATCTACAAAAGCAGCCGCATAAAGCCTCATGTATCCGACCAGTACTCTCTTGTCCCTCCATGGGAGCCTTATTTCCCCTCAAGGATGTGATCCATGTGCGTCAAAGTCAATGCCGCGGGCTTCTCTGGAAATACCGGCTTATTGTTCGCCAGTACGAGTAAAGTGTGAGGCAGGTAGAATATATCGCTGCTAGCAAACATCACCAAATCAACTTCAGACACAGTACAGAGCTCTTCAGTAGAGGTGGTGGCATGAGGGGAGCTAGCACGGACGGCTTTGTCCTGAAAACGGCTGAGGGCATCATTTGAAATATCATAGAGGTAGATGACTTGAAACGGATGCGACATAAATTTCAACGTTGGGTGTTAAGATGTGCACAGCTTGGGTAATCATGCCACAACTTTAGGACGAAGTATTAGAAAATACCATTTGCCTCACATGGCTCGAGGAGGAAGGGATTACTGACCCAATGATACCAACGCGACTCTGTCCCAAGTCTTCGGTTAGGTTTAATGGCAAACATCGTAAATAGTTCGTAGTGGTTGCATTTGAATATCAATAAAGGTAGGTAAGTTGAAATATCTATCTGCCTTGATGCGTACTCGTACAGCGCGAAGATTTAGGATCTATGAAGAGAACCAAGGATGTTATCATTATAGTCCACATAGTGGCGGAAGTTCCGAAAGTAGAATATCCGCTCTAGAGCGAAAGGTGGGGGAGTATATTGCCAAGTATGAATACAGAATTACTAATAATATATTCCTCCGACTTAAGTAGCAAAGGCTTCATTGGACATCCATTTAAACTGGGACCAAGAGGCGGCTTTGTCCAAAGGGGCATATCCCGCTGCAAATGACCACCACAGCGCAGATCGCTCTGAGCCTAAAATTCGGGACAATCCAATGCGCATCGAGAGGTTCGAGGGAGGAACATAAAGATACAAAGACATATGAAAACAAGAACGGCCATTCTTCTCGCGTCAAAATCCTTCTTCTTTTCAACGCGCATTAACTACTCCTCAATACCCATTTCATCTCCGCAAAACCATGGCCATCGGAGTGGCTTTGATAGGTTCCGGTATCTTCGCCACAGAAGAACATTTGGTATTACTTCTGCAACACAGAAACCCTTCGTCAGATGGAAACTTTCTAATAATCCGTCCCAGCCAGCAATACAAGCAGCCGAGGATCTAACGCTCAAAGCCGTCTATTCTAGGACTGCGAAATCCGCCAAAAGCATTACAGATACTGTCCCAGGTGTTGATACCTACTCCGACGATAGTGATGCTGGCTATGCCGAGCTTCTGAAGCGTCCAGATATAGGTGCTGTCATCATTGCGTAGGAATTGTAGCTGCTCCTCTCTTACCTAAATCATCTAATCGACAACGCAGGATACCAATCAAAAATCAAAATGCATATGTTCGCGCAGCCTTGCTGGCTGGGAAGCACGTCCTCTCTGAAAAGCCCGTCGCAGAGAATATCCAGGAAGCCGTGGATACCATCAAATGGTACCGGACTGAGATATCGGGAGCGTCATGGTGTATCGCTGAGAACTGGCGGTATCTAAATAGCTTTGAATACGCTCGCAATGAAGTTCAGAAATTAGGAAGGCTACTCGGCTTCCAGGTGCGATCATTTGCGATGGTCGAGAAGGAATGGAAATACTTCAGTGAGTTGGTCGAGGATCTTGCTATCTAAATCAGGAGCTAATACCCCACTCAAGATACTGATTGGCGCAAGAACCCTACTCATCAGGGAGGCTTCCTCCTAGACGGAGGTGTCCATTGGGTTGCCGGTCTCCGGCAGCTTCTTGGTGCAGCAGGCGACCAGATTGAGCGTGTCTCGGCATTCACTGCCCAGCTCCAGGAGTTCTTGCCACCAGTTGACACCATCAATGCTGTGATCAGAACCCAGGGCGGCATCTCAGGTACATTTCAACAATCAACGGGCACAACCCTCCGTGGCGACGAATGGACGGTAGCCTACCAGAAGGGTGTCATCACTGTGCTCGATTCAACAGTCACAATTATAATTGATGGCAAGACGACCTCAACGACAGTGCCAAACGAGAGAACAGGAGTACCACCCGAGGTTCGTGCATGGGGCAAAGCACTTGCAGCTGGTATTGTGAACAAAGAGCAGGAACCTGAACCGGCGCTGGCCGATCTCGAGATGGTATGCCTTTACTCCCAGCCATTTTCACTTTCTAAGCTAATTTATGGTCTTACTTGGTTATAGATTGAATTGATGCTCCGAAGCGGAGAGCAAGGAGGAACACCAATGATCTGTCAATTCCAGACAGTGTGATGGACTGTTCGAAGAGCTGTTTGTTCACAGATTTATCTAATTTAGTAGTGCATACAAAACGCCATATTTTGAAAACCCAGATAGTCACATCGAAATCAAAGTTTCTTTCTTTGTCCCCTTATAACAACCCATACCTTGGACAAGACCGCTGCTACCACAACTTTACATAAAACCAAGGCCCAAATGGGCAAGGAAGCAGCTGACATGGACCTAGAAATTGTTGTGTATTATAACGGTAATAATGTAAAGCTAAATACTACTACTAGATCTCTAAATACTCAAAAAATCCATAGAATCCCTCCCTAATCTTTCCACCACCATACCCTGTAACGGACCTTGAACTATGCTGGTGTAATTTGCGTGATTCCCAGACTGTATCTCGTGTTAAAACTAGTAGAATAGCAATACATTCTGTGATATTGGTCCATATAAAGGTAAGGAAGAGGCTTTAGTGTCGGATTTGAAGTTTTTTAATCATATCATATATTAGATCTCTACTCACATCCAATTTTTGTCTTATTCATTTCTATTCTTTTCATCTATGAGACGATGAGAAAGTTACTAGTATTCGATTGTCCCTTTGATATACTCGACTGACACAAATGAAATTGATGAGATAACTCAGAAATGGTTTGGCGTTACTCTTTTACTCCATCTCGGCTATTTCGTTCTCTGGTCTACGAGTCACCACAGGCAAGATTATCTATTTGGTGGATTATTATCTATGTGGTAGATTATCTACCTGGCAGGTAATTAATCAGCTAGTCATGGTGGCTACTTCGTACTCCGGCAGCTTTAAATTAAAGCTGGTTTTTGACCTTGCGACCACCTTTACCTTGAGGGCATCGCTTGCCCCTGTGGTTTGTTTGCCTGTGGTGCTACGAGTATAGCTACAACACATACTGCGATAGCGTTCTCGCTATATAAAAGTTCAAAAGGGGCTTTGAGGACCTTCTTGACGCAGATGGGAAGAGAGATCCAGGAATTGAGGTATAAGTCAAGAATACTTTATACTTCTTTGCGTTGTTTTCATTTTTGTTTGCCTATTTGGTAGGAGGATATGTAATATATGTGTAATATGAGATACTACTAAAGTACATTTTAACATAAACTCGCAATACGAGATTTGAAATATAATAATACGAGCTTAACTGCTACTTCTCAATCTATAGCTTCAGAGTTAAAAATTGCCTTTTTCTAGAGTGAACTATAACTATCATAAATATACATATGTACATCTCAATTGTTTCAAGGTGATAGGTAACATTAGTCTACTTCTGTGCTATAACTTCTGTGCTATAACTTCTGTGTATAGTATCCTATATTTATCCGCATGTCAGTTTCAACCAATCATTGTCAAGGTTTGATTTACGGATGTCACTATTTGTCGAGGGAGTGGTCAAATTACGCCGTCTTACATACATCATACATCATAGTTCTAAGCCTTGAAACTGAGATTTAACGCCACGATTAAGAACCGGAACCTGATGAGCCTTTAAATTTCACCTCATCGACCTAACTTGATTGATCTCCCATATCTATCGCGCTCAACTTCAAGGACTCTTTTTTTTTCTTTCTCTCCTTTCTTAAGAAGCGAAATTATAAAGTCTACATGACTATTTTTTCTGTTATTTCGGCCCTGCTCTGGGCATATTTCAGCTATTTACTTCTATCTCTCATCAGAAATTATAACGCTGCTAAAACCCTAGGCATACCTATTATTATATCCCCAGTCGATGTATTCCACCCTCTATGGTACCTCCTCGGCAATCTAGTAAAACCTCTAGTGTTTCTTCTTCCCTATAGATTACGGCGCTGGTCATCTCTATACGGCGGCTCCTGGCCTTTCACTGATAAGCGTCGCATACATCATGAGGTGGGGGACGTCTTCGCCTTGGTGAATGCCTGGAATTTCACGATTATCCTTGCAGATCCTGTGGGCGCAGATGCGATGCTTCATCGACGGAAAGACTTCATCAAAGGGGATAACTACAAACTCTTCTGTTTCTTTGGGAATAACGTGTTCACTGATAACGGCGAGGACTGGGCTCGACAACGAAAAATCACCGGTCCGTGTTTTAACGAGAGGGTGAGCAACTTAGTATGGGATGAGTCTATTCACCAGGCTCAAGCAGTGTTGAAGAATTGGACTTCTAGGACCGATGGCGTGGTAGGCTCTATGGTGGATAATACGAGAACTATTGCTTTGCATGTTCTCTCTCTAGTTGGCTTTGGGATTCGCCAGGACTTTGACCATGGAATGTCTGACGTGAAACCAGGACACACTATGGCATATCAAGATGCACTTTTACGGCTCCTTGCGTGCATTATATATGTTATGGTATTTCCAGCCAAGATCCTCAATCTACCTATCTTCCCTAAGGCTATGAGGGCGACCGGATTAGCATTCAAGGAGGTTAGTTTATATATGGATGAGATGTTGAGCGACGAGCGTAATGCTGTTGAAAGAGGAGGAGTAGTAGGCCCAGCAAAGCCGAATCTTATGAATGCCCTGATTCGATGCTCAATTGAGGAACGAAACCCAAAAGACAAATTGAGTACCGAAGAGATCAAGGGTAACTTATTTATCTTCAATGTGGCCGGTCATGATACCACTGCAAATACAATAGCCTATGCGACAGCATTGCTATCCTTGGATCAAAAATGCCAAGGATGGCTTCGTGAGGAACTGGTCCAATATATACGGGAAGGAGAGCCACCCAAATACGAGGAAGTCTTTCCGCGACTGATACACTGTCAAGCTATTATGGTATGTTGAGATCCTATCTTGAAAACAAGAAGCCAGGAATGTGCTGACATACTATCCTTGGAGTGGGAAACACTTCGTTTATATGGCCCAGTTGTATCAGTGCCTCGACAATCAAATGGTCCCCAATCTCTGCCCATCTCTGGAGGCAGGACAATCCCAGTGCCGGCAGGAACCTATATTCAACTAAACAAATATGGTATCCACATATCTCCCTCCATATGGTCCACCAAGGATGTCTCTGCCCTCGACTTCTACCCTCAACGCTGGATCCACACTTCAGAGACGGACGGACCCATCCAAGGAAACTCTCATCCACCCTAAGCCAGGCACATTTCTAGCTTGGTCATCAGGCCCACGAATCTGTCTTGGCATGAAATTCTCTCAAGTTGAATTCGTTGCTATTATGAGCACTCTCTTAGTTCGTCATATTATTGAACCTGCTGTTCCACGACAGATGATTGAGGAAGTGTTAGCGGAATCAAAAATAATGCCGACTTTGGGTATAGTCAGGAAAGGGGATGTCTTGTTAAGATTGAAGGACATAGGGGACTCCGGCAAGGGACAGTCTTAACAGCATTGTTGCCTCTATTTATATGAAGGCACTCAAAAATGCCTCTTGATATATGCTGGTGTAGTATGGAGATTCAGTGTGAGAATTATGATATCCGACAGTAACGTCGATCAGGAGCTATCCGAATTATCTCTCCTCAGCTTATAACTTGTCTAGCAACTCAATCAGAGATCTTAAATCTCCACTTTCAAATACTTCCGTTATAGAGGATGAATACATTACACAACTAAAGTCAATACAACAAAATCTATTAGATATTGTATGTTTCTTATAAATTGCTTGCTTAATGATTCTTTTAGGCCCATTTATTCCTTGAATTTATCAAAAGGGAACTAAGGTCATCACGAAAAAGAAAATTGAAATCAATCTAAAAAGACACCCAAGCATGGTTTACTGCTGCTTTATAATGTCTACAGATCGTAAATAAACGTCTATTCTTTATATCCGTATAACTCTTGTTCCTTCACTCTCCTATACATCCTCTTTAAAAGACACGTAAACAATCTTCTTTACTTTACACTAATTAGATAACAGCAGCTAGAAATGGTATATACTAACTGCACTGCATATCCAAACCATGCAACTCCGATCAATGCAAGAATTACTTTAAGTACAGGTGATAATAAACTAGTCGATAATTCTTCAGAATCAAATCACCTAGATTTCACTAACTATTTGGTAATATCTAAGATTACACTTCGTTTCTCATCTTAGGCTCTGATGTATTTATTGTCTGCAAGCTAGGCAACAGTGATAGGTGCAAGGATAATAGAAGTATAGATAGGTACTTAATACCTACTACAAGTGATTTCTTACTATCTAGGTAGTTAATACTAGTCTTTTTAACTACTTATATGCTATAATATTTACCTTCTACCTATATTAATAACAGTGCTATTTAAGCAATTTTATAAATTCACCTAATTAAGACTAAACACTTGAGATTAATTATTGAATTAGAGAAGGATTAACTTCCTTATCCTCCTAATTGAACTTTGACACATCACTTAGTTGGAGTTCGGTTTTACCATTAGAATCTAGAAGTGTTACTATGCTAGTGGGCGGTGTAATAATAACTTCACAAGAGACTGGATAAAGTATACAAGCACGGGAGGTATTCTGCTAGGGATTGAAATCGGAAGCGGATTCTAAGACGATGAAGCATCATCCTGTTAAGTGGTATAAGGCGACGATATCTAGGTACAAACGTCCCAGGTCTACCAAATCAACAAGTTCAAAGTTCAAACCACTGTTATGCTCTTGTTTTGCTAACAAACCTTTCCCCACAATTCTCCAAGTCTCATTATCCTCGGCCCTCACCACAGCCACAATTTCCGATTCCCAAAATCGGCACAGCATGTCTCCCTTTCTAACATGCGAAGGTATTAAGCCTATTGTTCCTTCTGTTGTAGCGAAGAGCCGCAAGCTACTTTCGCCAAATCCGGGCTCAACAGATACTGAACGGGGATAACACATACGCGACATAACAGTACCATCGAACAAGTACCTCCAACCAAAAGAGGAAACATTAGCAGCTGCTTTATGCAACTCCGAAGAATCAAGTGCGAGGATTCTGGATATGAAAGTTTCATTTTCTTCTCTCAGTCTCGTAGCGTCAACATCGCACTCTTTCAGCGCAAGGTTCCAGTTCCTCCTGACACCGGGATTCCCTGTAAGGTCATCGTAAGAAGGCCCAAGGATTGACACCTTACCAGCAAACATAGCTGTGATCTTGAAGAGCCGACTTCCTTCTTCGACATGACCAGAGCAATTCTCACAACGCCCGGGGTTCATGGGATTCTTCCAAGAATTCTCAGGAGGCGCCTTGACATCTTTAAGAATCTGTAGTACGATTTGGCTGAAGTGAATAATTGACTTTACGGCCACATCTTTTGCAGAGGCATACTGAAATCTGACAAAGTCCTCGTAGAGCTCCCAAAGAGGCTTTGAATAGTCAACTGGAAAGCTACCATCCTCACAGTCATGGGCAATGGAGACGAACCCGTAGATCTTGTCATGGGGCAGCTCGCAAAGAGCGCCAGCACTAGCTTCGATAAGGTTCGCCAGTAGGAACGCATCACCATGTCGTCCTTTACGTTGTTTAGCAAGCTCAGTTGCCCGATTCGACAGGGCGCCTGATGGGCGGGTCTCGTCAAAGAAACGATCCCAGGATTCTGATTTTGATATTACCTTCTTGGAATTTTTGGGCAGTATATCCCAATGAAGTTCCAGGTCTGCAGCTGCGCCAACTTCTTGGACGATCCAGACCCGCGTCCAATAAGACTTCAAACACAGGACGCGATGATATTCCGCATCTTCTCGATCCTTCTCCTCTTGTGTCTTGATCTCTTTTGTCTTATTCTCTCGTCGCGCGAGCTTGTATGATATCCTTCTCGAGGACCTCGTTGGCTGCGGGGGCTCAATCCCGTCAATGGTCCCCAGCCAGACCAGAACGCAATGTGCTCTGCGGTATATATCTGCCATAAGTTTCACCTGCCAACTCTTCTCCGCATCATCGGCCTGGTTGATACAAATGGCATCAATCCAAAGTACTCGATCTTTGTCTTTCCTCCTGAAGTGCCGCAAGGCTCTCACTAGATTCCGTCTTACCGAGACGCTGATGCCATTGATCTCGATTGCCTTGGCATTGCTGGCACTACCCCATGTGTACGACAGGCTCTCGTACCTGGGCTTGTCTGCAAATGTTGTATGCTTAAGGTCAATCCTTATCGGGTCATCGCGACTTCCAGGCTGGAGGACGGCGAGCCTGATCGACGGTCTGTTAGCAAGCCGTTCGAGGGGCGTATACGCGAAATTCGACATGTTGTGGGACATTCGCAGGAAAGGAATCTCGAGACGGCATTGGCTTATCTTTCGTCCACAACGTTCTTCGACGAGCAACGTTTGAGCTTACCGTACAGTATTGGGTTTGCGACGTCTGCGGGCTTCGAGGCATTGTGGTTGTGATTAGTAGCTTACACTGCATCTGTCGGGTCGGGATACAATGTACACGGTGCGGTGCGCCTGCGCTTTCCGAAGAGAAAGGCAGACAGACTCTACCCTACCAAAACCTCTACGAAAACACCCACCAAAAACCAGTAAAATATTAACAAAAACGCGTCTTTTTCATCAGAAATGCCTCCGATTGAATAAACAAAAATTTCACTAATTGCATTAAACTAATGTTTTGATAGGGGTGGTCCGTGCCCGAATCGGGCCTGTTCTTCTCCGGAGAGATGGTGACACAAGCGACGAGATACTTGATATATGATACTACAGCTAATCGATATATAACAAGCCTAAAGTTGGATAGCGTTTAAAGGCCTTACATGCTCGTGCTACCAAGCTCGTTTATAACTAGTGGTATATCTCTGTTCGCTATAAGACTTGAGAGGAGATGCATGCAGAGAGATTCAAGGCTTCTTCCATAAGGAAATAGTGCAGAACGGAATAGCTGTGAGACCAAGCTGAATACCCTAAAAGAGATCGGCCATATATCTTCGTCATCAGTAGTATTATATATAAAGACAAGCGGCTATATCTTCTCCTCGACATTCTTCGTTGCTTATTTCTTCTGGAGGTCAACTCACTTACTCATGACTTCACATATGTTCAGGACAAGTCCAAAAGATCTTGCCTATAACTCTTTTATTTGTGCTCTTAAACATCCATAACTTTCTAAATATTCAATAAGTTTGAGTTTGAAATGGTAGTAGGCTCTTCCAAAGCAAACCACGGTCATCGACCGAAAAAGGACTATTTAAATTAGTTCGAAAGTCATGGCAGTAACTCCCAGAACTAGATGATAAAGAGGCACTATGTAAGATTTCATGGTCACACATTCCAGAACTCCTCCAAAGTGAGCAGTGGATACTAGTATCTACAGCATGAGCAAAGTACTGACTGACTTTCAAGCATATTCCGCAGTAATAGCATCATATCTCTTTCCCTGACAAAGCAACATATACTTCGTCGAAGCCGAATAGAATGTCGCCTCAACAGACCCCTCAAGACAATAGTACTTCCGTCCATCCTCACGCTTGATGATAGTCGATGCCAAATCCTCATGGGACAGATGAGTGAGATCAGCTTCCAGAACAGCAAGCTTTTGCACACTGCTGCCTCTATGAACAGGTGCCGATTGACTTTCAGGATCGACAAAAACACGAGTCCTTTTGGATGTTGGCGGACCATCGCTCACCAGGTAGTCGTTAACGAAAGCAATCTCAAAAGGCTTGTTCTCCTCAACAGCATCGCCTTTCCGAATGAACCATCTCATTTCGGGTACTCTGTAACATTCATGTTTTTTAGACCAATATCTTAAAGTATTTAGATTAGTATAAATAGGTTTTATGTAGTTACAAGGTGGGTATTCAGACTTACTTCTGGTTAGAGTCGTGTATATTTGCATTATAGTTTACATTCAGCTCAAGGCCGTAATGCTTTCTCGCTTTACGAGATGCCACTTTAACAACAGCCAGCTGTGAATCAGCACGGTTTAAGCCCATCATTACTGCACCACGCATGATGGCCGACCAGGCATTAGGTGGTTGTAGCACTTCCACACCTCGCAACGAGCTACGGAGGCGCTCTTTAAGATAGATGTTTTGACCGAATCCGCCGACAAGGAGGACCGCCTTGATCGTTTTGTTTGAAGACTCAATTTGTCGCCTGACAAGATCAATAATCTTTATCATAACGGGCTCGAAAATCCCTCTCATTTCCTCCGGCTTTATGGTGAATCTGCCTCTTCGAATGCCAAGTTTCGGGTTATTCGCAAGGCCAGGAACCAGTATTGTATAACCATCATCACTGGCTGTGGCTGGGGCGTATTGTTTCTTAATCTACTATGGGCTTAGCGACATATATCTTGCCAAGGACATGGTGACTTACCACAGAGTCAAACCGCTCCATAGCTTCCGCAAGGATTTCATCGTCCCATCCCGGCTCTTCTCCCAATTTTGCAGTCAGGAATTCTCCAAAGCGGCGATTCAAAAAGGTGGAGCCACAAAGACCACCTGTCCCACTGGCTGCCTCCTTGACTTTAAGAACCGGGTGTAGCTCCGTTATGGTATATGATATTAAGTCGACTGTTCCTCCACCAGCGTCGCAGAGAACGAAACTGTCGCCAATGTTGAGTCCATGGGGGTCAAGACCATGAAGAGCATAAATTGCAGCAGCTTCCTGTTTTTATATATTTAGCATAGGATTTGAAGCATCTTTAGTACAGATTGGCTTGCAGGAGATCATGCTGAGCAGAGCAAGTGACTTATTCAATACATAGCCATTCACAATTATCTCCTGCTTACCAATTCGTAGGGATATCATCAATTACATACTGGTTCAGATACTAGCAGTATCTCTGAAGCCGACTTCAAACCTGCCTTTTTGCAAGCATTCAACGTCTTCTCCTTAGCAACCTCAGACCAAATAGCAGGAACAGTGAGGCAAAATTCGAGGGGTATAGTGCGAAGGATTGCTTCTCCAACTTTCTGCTCTAGTGTATACATAAGGTGCTTGTACAACTGAGTCAAGTAATCGGTTGTCAATTCCTCGGGCGATATCGTTTGACTTGCACCGGTGAGAAAAGGGTTGTTGTCAGCGAGACCCCTAAAATCATTAGTTTCGACATTTAAGGATGAAGTATTTAAACATCAACTCACAACTTGAACCATTGGTGTCGCTCAACAAGAGGGGGGATCTGAAATCCCCATTCTGTCCCCTCAGGTGTAAAACGAAGTTCTGTGGGAACTTTGACACTACTCATCCCCTCATTTATGCCCAGCCGCGCAGGCCATGTCTCGATCACGGAATGATGATCAGACTACAAGAATATCAGCATTTGGGAACATTCACAATGATTTGTACACCCATACTCGTCTCGTCTCCGCCCAGGCTATACCTGAAAATGTTGTTCCAAAATCGATTCCAACAATCAGTTTCCGATCACTAAGCGAAAGCTGTTGAAGAAAGTCCATCTTATGAAGTAGATCACCAGCACTGAGTAATCCCGTGAACAAAAGCGGATTTTTATCCTAACCAAGAATTATAAATTGTCTATGGTCGCTCTTAGTCGGGGTAGAATGCTCTTCTTAGGAATAAAAATAGGGAGCTGATAGTGGGGGATGGCCGTCAGCTCAAATGGTTGGGGCTCCGGGGACGGTGCCATAAGGCAAATGCCCAGCAACACAAGCGCAAGGCTTTGAAGGCAGGTTGATTGAAGTGTCAGCGTTACGTTTTGATCGTACACCTATTCCTAACTTTAGATTAGAAACGAACTCAAAAACATTTCATGTTTTCCATGCAAGGCTCGCGGCGGCTAGAGTGACTGGTAAGGGGCTGGGGGCCATTAGAGCTGAAAATTGCAACACGTAGTTTAACAGCGCTAATGCATCTCCCCAGAATAAGACTACCCTCACTCAATAGAATCGATCTTAGCAAGCCATTAGATAAAGATGCATTTGATTCTAATAGTTAGTTTTATTGGTTCATGGATGCCTTGTGGAATGCCTTGTCGTCTCACCGAACAGTTCTCAGAAACCCTTTTTACCTCCCTTCCCCAGTCGTTTGGCGAGGCTGCAGGCAGAAATCTGCCTTTCCACCCGTTTTTGATCTTCTTGCAATCACAGCCCGATCACTCTAGACTGATCTGAGATTCGATATTTCTGTGACACACTTATTTGGTCTTCTGAGAAAGGGGCTGTGAAGTGCTTTGAAATGTCCAAAGGTTGGTTCAACCTTCCAAGATCAAAGGTACACCATCAGTCTCTAGGAACCAAGGATACTATGGATTCTACAAAAGAAAAAGTCCCTACTGCTCAATCACGGAGTAAGTATCCATTCGACAGTTTCAATACGTTGAAAGTTTATAGTTTATAACTTCTGTATAGCTCTTACGGTAAAGCCTTCCGATAAAGTTGACGATAGTGTTCGTGGTGCTTCCGAGAAGCACTCCGTTCCAACAAGGTAACTGCACTCGAATTTTACCGCCTTTTTAAATACTTTATACTAATTTATCCTAGCTCTGCCAACGTACAAACTGGAAAACATTCAGATGATGATCCGAAGTCATCGAGGGCCTCAGAGATTGACTCCATAAAAAACTCAGCGTCACCAAGCGAGGTAGAAGCAAGTCCAACGATCAAGGAAAAGCTTGAATATTCGGAGACCCAATGCCAAATTTTACGAGGACAAGTTTTAGAGCTGCGAAAGAATCTTCAAGATGCACATGACTTCATCTTCAGCTCACAGCCGCGCCTGAAAACGCTCACCGAAGATGAAGCAAGATCCGACTTCAATACCCTCTGTGGGTCTGTACAAGAACTAGTAGATCGAAAACTTGGAGATGCGCTAGATGACAGGAGTTTGGTTAAAGAGAAGGCTGTGGTCGTTGGGCCAGCGAATAGGCTTCTATCGTTGATCCCAGCACCTGGACGAGAGTCTTTTAATTACTCAGGTACGGATGAGTATAATATAACAGCAGCAATTTTGATGTTCCTCTGCATCGAAGTCTTCGAGAAAGATTTCTATTCTTATGTTGGAGATGCAGAGAGAGCATTGACCTCAATTGATAAAGGCATGAGAAGCCTTGAACCTCGACGAGGTTGGTATTCCGCTTCGCCCTATGCTCTACATGCTATTGAATAACGGTACTAACATCTTCCGGCTTTAGACCTCGTAACCTTACGTACTTGGCGTTGCGAAACATTCTCAGCTATTGCCAACAGACCTGAGTTTCCCCAAATTCTTGGAGCAAGGAAAAATGTTGTAGCTACACAACTCATAGATATGCTTGTCATATTCATTCCGCAAGTGACGGACTATCGTACCTTGTCGGCCGCGGTACGTAATACCATAGTCGAACCTGCCTTCGCTTTAGCGCAGAAGATGCATCTCTCGGTAGACAAGTTCAGCATTGAATGGCATCATAAGACCGGTTCTACGTCTGACCAGTTGAAGCGCCTCGAACGAAACTTCAACGGCTTTGAACGGATTGACCTCACAGCAGGTGGCAAGTCACTTAAGGTACAGCCCGCAGGTAGCATCCGCTATATCGTTGATATTGCTCCTTCGCTAGTTTATCGAAGCGTTAAAGCGGATTCGTACGCAGAACAGAAGGTTTTGAGCAAACCAAAACTTCTCGTTGCTGTTGCCAGAGAAGGCCATGGACCACACACGGATGTCAAAACACATTCAGCAAGACGACCCACAGTCTTGGGCTGGATTGAAGAAACACTGAAGGAATTCATGGAAAAGAATGGACGTGCAGGTACGAAGCAGGGAGCAACCAGAAGGTGAACGAAGTTTTGAAGAACACATAGCATCTCAATCTATATTGGCGAGGACATATATTCTTGGTTTTTATGAATTTTTCATTGATAGTCTCCAAACTTTTAGGTAAAGAAATCAATTTAAAATGATTTACCTATAAAGCGTGCTCTGTAGACCACAAGATCTATATCAGACATACGAATCAAATAAGATACCCCCGCTGAGCCAATAACCCAATTATGTTAGTCACTCAAATCAAGTAACCAACCCAAACTAAATGGATTATATAAATCAATGGTGACACCCAAATTAGGAAGTGAGGCTGCATAGCGTTGTTGCGGAATTCCAACTTAGTTCTACTTGTAGCTTAAGCGAGTGGTTGCCTTTTCTTCCACGTGCAGTTAATTGTACAACTAGGTGCATATGTGATGTGTGAACGTGAACGTAAATATGACGGCGCATCCGTCGATTCATTTCAAGATAATTAAAAAAGATGTGGTAGGACTTGAGCACCCACACACACTTATGGCCCCCAAAATATTGGTCGTGCAAACATGGCCCTCGTGAAATCAAGCGAATCGAGCCCCCAGTTATCAAATGTCAAAGGCAGCCAGCTAGCCTTGCAATACCAACCGCTATGCAAAAGCCGATTCTAGACTTCGGTGAAACACTTCGATTCAGTTCATAATGCACTCCTTATCACATCTTTGAACTTGCTGAGAATCCAAACATCAACTGGACCTTTGGATAGGACGAAATTGCAGAGAAACGTACACTGATCTGGCAGTCAAATTACCAGATTTGGCCACCAAATATGACCATGATTGATTGAAAGAGAACATGAAAGTTGAATCCTCTATCTGTCATAAAGCCCAAAAAGAGGGGTTTCTTCTTACTCCCGACTTCCAGAGTCGTAATTCTGCCTTGCATTAGGCTTCTTCTGCCTTGGGCGGAATTCATTGGATCAGCCACGAAGTTCCAAGCCTTGCCGGATACCACCCACCTAACTCCACGTCGTGCGAACCATAACCTTACCCAGCCTTTTTCTCAATCACAAAATTTCGCAGTAATGTATCGTGTTGTCTTTGATTCAGAACGCTGGGTCTAAGCTTCAAACCGACTCCTACGTTCTTATCTCCCGATTGAACGTCCTTTTCCCTTGCAGTTTATCTGTCGCAGACGTTGAGGGCGTTGGTGAGGCGTGGCACCACCAGGCGAGTTCACGAGCCTTACGAGTGTTACGATTCCGATTATTGGATTGTCCGTTAAATCTACAATGAACAGTTTGAGAAAGATTAGCAGTCTCCTTAGGCTTCGTCGGAAACAAGATCCCACGTCAATAGAGATTTTCAATCCCATCCTGGAAGATTCATCAGAGGAAGAAATATGGCCAGTATACGATCCATCGGCATATAAGAGCGTTGAAGAATCGTAGGTGTTTTGGCATTAATATGTGAGTTTACACTGCTAGACGTACTAATGAAGATTCCAGACAAAAAATGGCACAACACTCGAGACAAAACGAGCAAGAAGCGCCGGAACCAATTCAAGCTCGCAATATTCTACCTGGATCACCCCCTAAAATATATGAAGAGGGAGATAGACTCTACGATCTGGACAGGGGAATAATTGCATCATTAGAGCATCTAAATCGGGAGCCAGTCTCACATAAGTCCGCTGTTCAGGAAACAATATATGGAGACGCAGAACTTTCACTCTTTGGTCCCCAATATGGTTTGTCTAAGTCAGCCCGAACGAGCGGCCAGGATATTGCGGTACAAAGTCCGACCGTTTTCAGAGTCGAATCTTCAAACTTCTACGAGAATATGATGCGAAGTGCAGATGCCGATCTCCAACGAGCATTCTTAGAGAGCTTAAAGTCCGCAGAGGGGCAGGGAAGTCCACGGGATCGGGAGTCTCCAAGAAGAGAGTTTGTAGCCTCTAAGACCTGTGCGATTTCTTGTTACTAATGCTGGCTACTAGTAACCCCCGTTCAACACCATCAACAACATCACCAAGGGGAGTACGGGAAGAAATACCCGCATTTTCTGAGCGCTTTGTTCAATCAACAACTGGTCCCACGAGCTGCATAATATGTACGGAAGATTTCTCGGACAAGGTCAGACGCCCAGGGTGGATTTCTTTAGCCTGCCTTCATGAGCCCTCAGTATGTACGGACTGTATGTCCAAGTCGATAAAAAGCGATCTGGAAAGTAAGATCTGGAACCAAATCAAGTGTCCAGAATGCAGCACACTCCTCGTATATGAGGATATCAAGAGACTTGCCGACCGAGAGTCATTTTCTAGGTACGTTCAAATAACAACGTGCATATTTTTTTCCAAGGTCTAATTTCAGTGTAGATATGAAATAATGTCTTTCCGCAGTGCAGTTGGTGAAGACAAAAATTTTGTATGGTGCCAAAAATGTGATTTCGGGCAACTACACGAGAGTGGAGCCTCACAACCTATTATCCGTTGCTTAAAATGCGGCTTCCGATCCTGTTACGTCCATTCTGTTGCTTGGCATGAGCGACTAACCTGCCAAGAGTACGATGAGATGCTTCAGGACCCCGATGGGTTCCAAAGCGCAATAGACAAGGAGGATGAAGCAAACAAAGAATCGAGAAGGTTACAGCTTGAGGAAGATGAGAGACTTGCACAGGAGTTAAGTCAGAGGGATAAACATGCCGAGGAACAGAGACAGCGACAACGACATGAAGAACAGATAAGGAGAGCTAGAGCTCAACAAGCAGCAGAGGCAGAGAGAAAGAAACAAGAACTGGAGAAGTCGAAGAGGAGAGAAGAAATTAAGAGAAAGCAGATGGAGGACCAGTTATCGATGGCAAAGGTTCAGTCAACGACTAAGAAATGTCCGGGGTGTCAATGGCCTATTGAGAAAAATGAAGGATGCGATCATATGACGTGTAAGTCTTCAACTGAATTTCCTTTCGCTTCTTGAATTCGAACCCTGGAAGCATAGGAGAGTATCAGTCTGATCAAAGTGACTGACTGATACAGGCATAAAATGCCGACATGAGTTCTGCTGGCGCTGCATGAAGAATTGGAAAACCCATGGTGGTAAATGTCGCTATTGAAGTCGAATGCTTTATAGTTGGGTAGTCCAAATCAAGTGATCTACCATCAAGGACTTACCAAGTTCGACGTCATGTATGTTTTGAAATCTGCCTGGACGCCTGGTTGCGCTACACATCCAAGGAAAAAGTTGAGGAAAATGGTCTAGAAACTTGCTAATAGGTTATTAAAGGTATCAAATGCAAAGCCGAATTTTGCTGGATTTGTCTGAGTGATTACAATGCGATTCGATTACATGGAAACTCGAGGCATAAACGCACTTGTAAATTTCATACGAATAATCTACCACGGTAGACCGAGAGTAGAGCATTAATAACAAATAATTGATCCAATCTAAAGCAAGAGTAAATCTAAACTTATGAATGAACTTTAAGGTAAATAGCCGAATCAAATAAATTGCTCAATAATAGATAGAATTGAGAACGACTTAGGTCAGACTAAGCGACAAACCCCCCTATTCCCCATATCTCTAGCGAGAGGTAATTCGCTTAAGTCGGTTTTGGTCTCATAATGGCAAAACTTATATAAAACAATCTATAGTTTGTAGTTTTTATTTCAGATTTATCTAATGACCACCCCTTGCAACTATTACCTAGGCGTGAACAGCCATCATATAACCATCTAAATATATCTACTCTACTGTGCTTGGAAGTTAAGTAGACTAGGTTTGAAAGCAAAGTCCTCGCGGTTACAAATCCCCTGATAAAATGGCAGAAGATAGATGCAAGTTATTAATAAACAAATCCTACAACAAATAACAACTGCATAGTAATCAATGTTGCACTTTCTTTCCTATGTAGCGTATATAGTTTTATATCATGCGAAAGTAGTTTATCAATAATCATAATTACAAATTTTACCAATAATAACATGCGTGATACTACCCCGCTAAACAAGGTAGAACTATAAGATCTAAAACAATTTATTACCTTTCTTTAATAATTTCTCATATCTCAACAGGTCTACAAAAAGCCCGTAAATGACGACCTTGAAAGCACGGAAGAAAGCACTCCCTCCAAGTCAAATCAGACACCCTAGACGAACAGTCAGCTTCACACATTAATGTCTCCCAAATCTAGACTTACCTCGTCCCATCAAGCTCAAAATTAAACCTCCGGAAGAGAGCAGCAAATACAAGGTACATTTCACAATAAGCCAGACTGTGTTTATCGTTAGAAAATAAAAATGAGTATAGTGAACGAAGAAAGATGTTACTTTTGTCCCATACACATCCTCGGTCCTTTAGAAAAAGCAACAAGCCATTTCTCTAAACTCGCCGAATCTTGTTGTTGTTGTAACCACCTATCCGGTTCGAAAGTTTTCGCATTTTTGAATATAGCTTCTGAATCGTGGACAAAAATTCCACTTTGTCCTACTATCGTCTTTGCCAGGGGTGTTAGAAGAATATGCGTAGGGATGTTTCTGAATGCTTACTTTTGGGGGAATGTATGTGCCGCTGATGGTGGCACCTGATGATGGGACAATTCTTGGTAGTGGACTTGCTACACCGGGGCTAATACGTAAGGATTCCTTTATCACAGCAGTCTAGAATTGTTAGTTCTAAGAACTAGCCACTAAATTTTGAAAGCAATAGGGTTCCTCACCAAAAATGGAAGCTTCTCCAACTGTTCAAACTTGAGCGGACTCTCAAGATTCGGCCAAGCTGTTCTCAGTTCTTCTTTCAGTCTTGTAACTAGATGAGGAGAATCTAGCAAGTGGAAAGTTCCCATAATTAGGGCGTTTCCCGTTGTATCAGCACCACCAAACATAAGTGCTTGAGCTTCTTCATAAAGACTTCCGGCAGATGGAAGTGGTGCACCTTTGCTAGCTTCAGGGTTCAGCAATTCATGATATATAATCCGATGAGGAGAATCCTTCAAAACCTCAGGGTTTGTGACGACTTCATTTACCTGTTTCCCGAGGAGTTGTTGAAGATGGATCAAACCAGCCATTTGAGGACTGCTCATGACACTGAGCCAGGCTGGCATACCAAACACTGCTTTCCGAAGTAGACTAAAATGCTTGAAAATAATGAAGGCCGGTAAAGAAGCTTCCATAGCTTCGGTAATAGGTGCTTTGAACTCGGGTTCTGCAATGGCATTGACAGATCTCGCGAAACAAAACTGTGTTATCGTGTCCAGCGTAAAGCACCGAAACCCAAGGAAAAGATCTGAGGATCTTCCGGCTACATTATTTGCTTTTAGCACTGTGCACAATTTATCGACCTATGTGAAATATCGGTCATTTTTTAATAATGTTATGTATAAATCTGAGCAGCTCACATTTTTCTGAACAAGGCTTTGAAGCTCAAAAATAGCACGTCGCGAGAAAAGAGGGGTCATGATATCCTTTCTCTGCTTGGCTTCTTGGTAAGTCAAGAACCCAAAAGAAGACCGGTCCTCTCCAAAGCTGTGATAAAGACTCTCTTCTTTATCCCATCGATTTGCATTGTTGTAGATTTCATGGTAAGCAGATGGATCAGAAAAATGAAGCTTGTTATTTTATTAGTTAAAAGAGTTTATTGACATGGAGTCCAGGCTAAGTACCTCGTTGGGACCGACTCGAACGATTCTGCCATACTTTTGATGCAGTTCTCGCAGTACATCAACCCATGATCTTCCTAGGAAAACCTCTTGATACGTCTTATACCATGCGGTAATTGCAGCGATTCTCGGTCCTGGAAGATGAGCGAGCGGATGGTAGAATACGTTGAAGATGCCAGTAAAGACTCTGTGCAGTATCCAGCATGCAGTGATCGTGCAAACGATTACACTTCCTGCAGACTTGGCATCGGAATCGAAACGCAGCATGATCTTCAAAACAAAAAATATTGTGGTCTGATATCAGATTTGACGATTCACGATTGATTGATTAGATACCGCAATGTTAGGGTTTGCAAATGGAACGTTGGAGATGGAATTTACTGTATTCAAATGACGTGGAAAAGGTGTGTGATGCAATCAAAACTCTCGTATCGGATATCCCGGTATCTATACCCTGCATACGAAGTATCCTGCCTGCAGTTTTGGGGTAGTACTACATATACTTTCAGGCGCAACGGAAGCCTATATCCTTGGAGCAAGACGGACAACTTATACTGATAGGAGAATATGTCCGCAATTTGGGTAAGTAGAGGAGTCTTATCTACGGAATACTAGGGGAGAAGGATAAATCTGCTAGAAAATCCCCATTTTGAGTAAGAAAATATTTTGGGAACGAGGGAACCTAACAAATCTATATCCGCATATCTAGATGCCGACATATGCAGTTCAAACCATAAAAGGGAACATTCCCGAAACCTCTTCGCCAAGGCAATGGAACAGTTGCAGCTAAAGATAATAATCTGGCCAATTTAAATGATTGTATTTTAAATATATACTATCCAAGAAACCACTCTTTAAACGTGATTGCCTTTATTCTGAATTTTAGTTAACCTCACATGTTAGTAACCTAACTCTTTACCAAGAAGCGAACCTTGCCAGAATATTTCGAGTTACGTAAACATAGAAGAGGGGCTAGGTATTGTTAAACCAAGCATGCAACGTAGCTGGATTTGTCCAACTACATATCCAACTGCATGTCCAACAGTTATTAAGTAGTAGCAGGTTTTTACCATGCATATTCGGTTATCAGCAACGCATAGAAATCTCCTGCTGCCTAAAAGAAAGAAAGAAAGGGAGCACTTAGAAAATAGTCTACATAGTTTTTCTTATTCCAATACCGAAAGCCAAAAGCTGCCTCTAGCTCCTACATTGCTACTACTATGGCCCAGCCAGATAAGATCAAGGACTCGGGAATACCTCCGACAATCTCAAGTACATCACAACCTCAACCTACAGATTCTACAACCACTGCTCTGGAAGATGAGATCTCCAAACCAGTTAATAATACATCTGCGACGCCTCTTGCCGCAACAGAGTCAAGCCCTACACCAACACCCACCTGCTTTGCCTCCGCCAACAGGCGAACCAGAGCCTAATGACGAAGAACCAGTAGAAGACGACGATAATGAATCTAATAACGATACTGACCACGATTCAGCTATCGATGCCACATCTCAATATAGCGATACAACATCTCTCCGCTCCGACATGACCAAATATCGATTCGAGAACAACCGACGGTATCACGCCTATAAAGACGGCGAATACTGGGGACCAAACGACGAGACCGAGAACAACAAACTCGATATCGCACATCACCTATACCTCCTAACACTAGACAATAAACTATTTCTTGCTCCGATCAGCTCTTCTCCTCAGAAGGTCCTAGATATAGGGACAGGCACGGGAATATGGGCCATAGATTTTGCAGACCAGTGGCCATCTGCAGAGGTTATCGGATTCGATCTTTCTCCTACTCAACCTAAATGGGTTCCACCAAATCTGAGGTTCGAGATTAACGATGCTTTGGAGTCTGATTGGGGATATCAAAAGAATTCTTTTGATTTTATTCATGTTCGTGCTTTGTATGGTTGTATTGCAGATTGGCCAGATTTCTATACAAAGGTTCTCGAGTAAGCCTATAGGTTCTAATACTGGGTTATCAACTTCTTTTTCTAATATTTGGAATAGCAATCTTACACCTGGTGGTTGGTATCAGCAGATAGAGATGTCGGTTGATCCAACTTCAGATGATGGCACAGTAACCGAAGATGGAATATTTGCTCTCTGGGGAAAGATTTCCCTTGAAGCTGGAGATAAATTCGGAAAAGACTTGCGAATTCATGAACAGATGAAAGGATTTCTTGAAGCTGGTGGCTTTGAAGATGTTGTCGAGAAGGTTTACAAATGGCCCATTGGACCGTGGAGTTCAGATCCTCATTTGAAGCAGCTAGGATTGTGGAATCTATTGCATTGGCAAGAGGGTATCGAAGGGTGGTGTATGGCTCTATTGACCAGAGTTTTGGGAGTAAGTAGTCAAGCATATTCATGAGAAATCGGTAGCTAATGCGTCCATAGTGGTCTTATACTGAGGTCCAAGCCTATCTTGGAAAGGTGCGAGAAGGTTTGAAAGATAAGAATGTACATGCCTACCATGTAGTGTAAGTTTAGCTTTGCTTCCATTCTCCCCATCCACGTAGTTTATTGTTGGATGTCTCAAACTAAAATTCCTCTAGTAAAGTCGTATATGGCCGTAAGCCTATGGCAACATAAGAATATATAGTGCTTGATGATGTTACAAGAACTAATAAAGCAAGCGGCAATTCTGAATTGGCTTCGTCTCTCAGTCCTTAGTTAAAGAACCAGAATATGTCCCATGGCATTAACTTCGTTATGAGAAACTAGTTGATCAAGTCAAGTAGCTTGAGGAGCTTGGTTGAGGAGTATTGAATAACCCATTTAGTTTGACTAACTTCCAATTTTTGGCAGCTCATGAAAATCATTCTTATATGGCCGCACTCTGTATCCGAGTCCGTGCCAACCTCACAGCCCGCACAAAGCTAAAATGACCTTGTCCGCACCACTTTCTGCATTGACGTCCCCAACATACACCAAGAATCCAGATCCCACCTTAGCTCCAACCACGGCCGCTTGCGTCTGATCAACAGATGAAGGAGGGAAGACATGAGACTGTGTTGTACCGCCGGGAACATGAACGAAGATCTTTTCGTCTTGTCGAGCATTCTTGACTTGGAGAGCCTTCATGCTGAACGGAGATGGGAATGCGTCTTTGTCGATGTTGCTGGGTAAGGCACAGCCAGGGTTGAATTGAAAATCCGCACGATGATAGTCCCCACGTGTCCAACTGACACCAAAGGACTCGGTGAAGAACTTGTCAAACTCTTGCATGTTGATAAAGGTCGAAAAGTGGAGCCCGAAAATAAGTAGACCGCCATTGCGTAGGTACGATTGCACCTTCTCTAGTACTGAACGATTCTCCGCGTTCTTCAAACCCGAGTCGGTGGCAAGAATGACCTTGGGAGTATTGGCTTCGAGATACCGGATTGCACCAGCGGGCGACTTTGCGCGTTTTAACGTGGCAGATGTGCCGAGCTTGTCGAAGAGAGAACTGTACATCTGGTCGAGGAAGCTTTCCATGTTCAGGCAGGCTGAGGAGAAGAACCTCCGGACGTTCAGCGGTAGCCATGGTGGGTAACACAGAGTACAAAAGGGGATCTCAAGTACGGGATGTTACGCGCATGAGGAAATCGTCACGAGTTTGTACTCGTAAAATGCGGTGATGGTGGTATGTGTAGTGTGTATGTACTTTGATCAGCACAGCATTAACGTACGAAGCGGGGTACCTAGTCGTCCGTACCGACGAAATAGTCACGTTATACTTAAATCATATACCGAATTCCAAAGCCGGGAATTAATGTCTTATATGGTAGGTAGAACAAGATGTCTCTTAGATCTCCAAGCATAGAAATAATAAATAATTCAACTGATCCCTCACACACGTCGTTTCAGCAGCCTTCCTTTAATGCTCCGATATGCTTAAGCGACCGATTAACAGGCAGGCCATCTACAAAGGGTGTGGAAGTTCTTGTTCAGTGTAGATATCTCGTTCATCATAGAGTACATCTTTACATATTGGTACACTATTCTACATAGCCATCTATCTATCTTTAGAGTTGGGTATAATCGCTAATATCACTTTTTCTGTATACCAAGGTCCAAGCATATTTTACAAAATGTAGTTTACAGTCCTTCCCTCCTTGATAACAAAAGCCTTCTTTGCATTTCTAATATCAAATCTCCCTTTCGTGGCGCCACCTAGCTTTTCCCATCCCTCCTCGGTTGCCAAGATTTTAGAAGTAATCCATCGCCCCATAGCCTCAGGGTCCATGGTTGAAGGCGGTATGGGAATTTCAACGACAATACTAAGTTTACCATTGACTTGGACAGCACATTTCTGCGTCTTCGGTCCTAGAAACTTCAGAGTGTCGTCGGGTATTGGAAAGCGTTCCTGGAAGATCGACAAGCGCTCGCCTGATGATGACTGTAATTGTGGATTGAGGTGCAGCCAGCATTCTTCTGCAAAGGCGGGTGTGATGGGTGCCATCATTTTGATAAGGGTGGTCAATGCCGCTAGCTGAAGATCCTGGTTGATGGTCACTGGAGAGCTAGGGTTAATGATAGCGTTGGTCAGGGTCATAAGATCTGATACAACTGTGTTAAGGGAATGAGTGTTGCTGTAAGAGTCTGTGACTGAGATAATGGTTTGCTGCACCAGTCGCCAGAGGATCCTTTCAGCTTCCAACTTCGTTTCTGAAGACTCACTCTCCTTAGGCGATGCGGGATCCTCAGGAGAAGTGCTTGGAGAGAAGTGGGCTATAGAATCGAAGGAACCCTTGCTTGCACTCGAAATTGCTGCATGATCCAGACGAGTAGCTTCCTTGTCAATGATATATGTCATGAGTCGCCGAAGCCATCGAGTAACTCCGGATATTTTTTCTTCATCCCAGTCTAAAACTTCTGTAACAGGTGCCTGGAACAAGATATGTGCACGCGTTGCGTCCGCTCCATATTTTGCCATAGTCTCGGTAGGGTCCACACCGTTATATTTAGATTTTGACATCTTCTCATAACTGACATTGGCGATTTCTCCTGTTGCGATGACAACTGGCCGAGAAGGGTCTTCCAAATCGACTTCGTGGGGTTTTAGAAACCTTCCATTCCCGGGATCTGAGTAGGTCTTGCCATGAACCATGCCCTGCGTAAGAAGTTGTTTAAAAGGCTCTCCATTAACACTAGGCGATGAACCATCAGGCCAAAGAGATGTTGTGGCGAGGAATTTGGAAATGAACCGAGCATATAATAAGTGAAGAATGGCATGCTCAACACCGCCGACGTAGAGGTCCACAGGCAATGCCCAATTCGCTGCATCTGGGGAAACGGGGCTCGAGGCGTTGTGAGGATCCGGAAATCTTGTGAAATACCAGCTGGAGTCGACAAATGTATCCATTGTATCAGTATCTCGCTTTGCTGCACTACCACATTTAGGACACGGCGTGTTGATCCAGTCATCGGCATCTTCGAGAGGATTGCCTGCTTTCCCTTTGAGCCAGTGGCTGTCTACATTAGGTAGTTCAACAGGAAGATCCTCTACAGGAACTCTAACTGGGCCACAGGTATCGCAATGAATGATTGGGATTGGAGCACCCCAGTAGCGTTGACGACTTATTAACCAGTCTCTGAGGCGCCACTTCTCAACAGTGTGGCCAAGACCCTTGCTCTGGAGCTTCTCTATAATTTGTAAGTTACCTATGCCAGCAGTCAAACCCGCAAAAGGGCCACACTCTGATGTTAATTCGCCGACATTTAGTATGTAGGGTCCACCTTTGACCATTCTCCTAAACTTATTTTGAGGAGGTCTAATGACACTGCGGATGGGCTCTTCGCCACGATTTTGCTTCCAGAAGGCATAGTCTCGGAGATCATGACCTGGTACTCCCATCACAGCACCATCACCGTAGTCGCCTAGTACATATGGCGCAACATAAATTGGCAAAGGAGCTTTGGTAGCTTCAGGGGTGCTCGGCTCATCAGCAAGGGGATTCAAGGCGTATAGATCTGGGAGAAGGTAGCCGGCCTTCGAGTCGAGTGGTAGCGTTGGCATTGCATCAAGGAAATTTTGAAGCTCAGTATCAGTCTTCGCAAGCTCAACCACAATGGGATGACTCGCTGCGAGAGCAATGTACTGCACACCAAAGAGTGTGTTGGGACGAGTCGTAAATACTTCAATATCTTCATGGCCTTGCATCGCGGGTGCAGACACTGTGAATTTGATTTTTGTCCCCATAGATCTACCCAGCCAGTGTTTCTTCTGCATCGTCAATACTCTCTCCGGCCATGACTTCTTCAATTGCTTTAGGTCATCCAATAGTGGTTGCCGAAATTGGGAAATTTTCAAGAACCATTGCTTCAACAGCCTTTGCTCAACCTTGGCTCCCGACCTCCATGAGCAACCATTGTCGTCCACTTGCTCATTGGCCAAGACAGTCTTATCCACAGGATCGTAATTCACCAAAGACTCTGCTTGGTAGGCAAGACCTCGTTCGTGTAGAAGGAGGAAGATCCGCTGAGTATGTTTGTAGTAGAATGGATCGCAGGTTGCAAATTCCTGGGTTCGTCCGTCAGCAAGGGTCGCCACTCCAGATACTGGTACTACGCACTCTATCCCAGTCCCAATCGCCATTCATGCTCTTCAATTGTATCCTCATCTTCGCAATATTCTGCTTTGTCCATACTGCTGGATCAATGCCTCTTTCAATTGCCGCGTTTTCAGCTGGCAACCCAAAAGCATCCCAGCCTATTGGGTGCATCACTCTGTAGCCCTGCATGGCATTGTATCGTGCAAGAACATCCGCGATCGTATATACTCGCAGATGGCCAAGGTGGAGGTCCCCCGAGGGATACGGGAACATCGGCAAGATGTATTTCTTTTCCCCCTCGGCATTCTTGAAATTCCTGTCTATACCCTCCTCCTTCCATGACTCCCATTTCTCCTGCCACTTTGCGTCCAGAAAGGGAAGATCCACGTCCCTTTGCTGGATTCGCCGTCGTGTGTTTGATGTGCTGAAATGTGCACGGAGACCACAGCGTGACGCGTTCAACGTTGACTTCCTGTAGCTACCGTTGTCGATCCATACACGACATGGTTGGAGACGGCCGACAGTGCACCACGATCTGCCAATTGCGGGTGACATGTTGCCGCGACATTGTATTCTGCGTGCCGAATTCATCGACCGAGCATTCCAATTGCCTGGGGTTGTTCTGGTTGCTGCGCAGTTCGAATGACAGTGTACAGTGTACAGAGTACAGAGCACGGGGTACAGAAGTACAGGATGTCGCGAATTACGATGTACGACGACCGAGAATGACTTGGTTCAACTTTTTTGGTGGCTCGGGCCCCATCCTGACCGAGACAACGCCAAGAGTAATGCTTCGTCACAAAGAACGAGAGACGACAGGAGAGAGAGCTCAGAACAAACAAGAAACGCAAAGTCAACCCACCTCCACAAAAATAGTCGAGCATTTTCCTACTTTGTTTCTTTGTTTACTTGTCTCTCTATCCTTTCGAAGCACGTCTTTTGTCCTATTGTTACTTCCAGCGACATTGTACTTTACCTTCACGACGGCACGAATTATTGTACGGTCTCCACCGACAGAACATGAGACAGCGCTTCTCCTGAACGCATACCGTGCCTTGTATCCAAGTCCATCAGCTTCCTTAGATTGCGGATGAGGTTGCGCATGTAGAAATAGAGACAACATATTTACAATATCATGTCGCGCAATTACAGCAGTAATCTCCAGCCGCATGCGCGCGACTCTCTAGAGTTAGCCAGTTTAGCATCAAGTTCGCCGGGCTTACGAACCTCCACGTCCTCAGACTCCTCTCGCTCGGGCATATCCTCCTCACGAAAGCTCTCTCTCGAACAAGACGATCCCCTTGACGAACGGAACCCCGCTGCAAATGGCAGGCCAGGTCGCCCGGATCGTTCATTCTCCATCAACTCCGCCTTCGACTTCACATCCAATCTCTTCCCCTTATCTTCGACAGCGGGAAATGGCTATGCGCCCATTGGGGCACCCATATCTTCAAGTAACGGAGCTGCGCTGGGAGGAGGGTCACTGGAGAAGCATAAGACATTGACGTATCTAAATGGCTTGTCGCTAATTGTGGGTTTGATCATTGGGTCGGGCATCTTTTCTTCCCCTAGTCAGGTTAATGTAAATGCTGGATCGCCAGGTGCGTCTTTAATAGTATGGGCAATAGCCGGTATATTGGCTTGGACAGGAGCCGCGAGTTATGCAGAGCTTGGAGGGGCCATACCTCTGAATGGAGGTGCACAAGTATACTTATCGAAGATATTTGGGGAGTTATTTGGGTTCCTATTCACCTGGTGTGCTGTTATGGTGCTGAAGCCTGGGTCTACAGCCATTATATCTATTATAATGGGGGAATATCTAGTGAGGGCAGCCATAGGGGCAGAGGCTGAGAATGTCAGTCCTTGGATCAACAAAAGTGTCGCGCTCGTTGGCTTATTTGCGGTCACGGTACTGAATTGCATATCGACAAAGTTGGGCACGAGGATGGGAGATATGTTTATGTTTCTGAAATTTATTGCGTTGCTTGGAGTCACGATCGTGGGCATTGTCGTGGCGCTCACTGGCTTCTCCTCTTCGGGCGATGCAAATCAGGATTGGAAGACCGTTGGGTGGTTCGACGGAACGAGCACAAGTGCTTCTTCCTGGGCAGTCGCGTTGTATGCAGGACTTTGGGCATTTGATGGATGGGATAACGTGAGTCTCAAACTGCTACTCAATGAGTCTACGCTAATACTCTCAAGACAAACTATGTTGTTGGCGAATTCAGAAATCCCGCACGTGATCTTCCACGAGTTATACACACTGCCATGCCCCTAGTCATCTTATGCTATATCCTCGCAAACGTCGCCTACTTCTTTGTCCTCCCTATCGAAGCCATCAACTCATCCAACACCGTAGCCGTGGCTTTTGGCAGCAAAGTTTTTGGTCCTATCGGCTCGCTTGTACTCGCTCTCATAGTGAGCGCCAGTTGTTTTGGCGCCTTGAACGCCACAACCTTTACCAGTGGCCGTCTCGTGTATGTTGCAGGTAAAGAAGGCTATCTCCCTGCTATGTTCGGGAAGATTGGAGTCGGCTCTGGTGCAGAACCATCTGTAACAACTCTCAGAACACGGAACTGGATGTGTCAAAGCGCATGGCACAAATGTTCGGTGATGAAGAAACCGGCCTGTTTTTCACACCCGTCAACGCCATGGTTCTCAATGCGCTCCTGACAACTGTCTATGTCATCACCGGCGAATTCGGCACTCTCTACTCACCTTCTATGGTGTAGCAGGCTACTCTTTCTATTTCCTGACTGTTCTTGGGCTCATTGTGCTCCGCGTCCGGGAACCCAACCTCGAAAGACCATACAAGACGTGGATTACCACACCCATCATATTTTGTTGCGTGAGCTTGTTTCTTCTGAGCCGAGCTATAGTTGCAGAACCTTTACAGACAGTCATCGTGATTGGCTTTGTGCTTGCCGGTGTGCCGTTGTTCTATTGGCGGATAAGGGGTCGGGATCAAGTTACGAAGAGGGAGATGAATGAGGGTGAGAATCCTGGATGGAAATTCTGGAAGCGCTTACGGAATTGAATTGTTAAATAGACGGCGCATTGTTACTGTACTTAGATGTATAGTTGTTCTGTATAATACATAATGCATACACGCATTTCCCAGGGATGCGACTTGGGAACAATCTCGCCAATCTTTGGATATCACCACAAGTATGGCTTATACCTTTGAACTACCTACCTAGATTTCCAGCTCACAGCTTATCGCGGAACATATCTATCAACTATTTCTAAGATTTGGTTCGCCAATAATCCAACAATAACAATGAGTTGATGGATGGTACGGCACCCGTTCGTTTTAAGATATCAATCCGAATAGCTGTCTGTCTATTCCGACATAGAGGATAGACTCAAGTAGATAATTTGCAATCAAAAGGATCCCTTATACTATTGACCTTCCCAATCATCCCTGAAGTACGATACAGCAGGTAGGTATCTAAAGTTGGTAGATACCGTACCTACCTACTACCTACTATTTTTGCTGAGGCCCCGCCATGGAACTCATGTTGTAACGTGATCGCGCCCCCCGCTTCACGCCCTACGCGTCGCGTCTCCCAATGGCTCTCGACATCAATCTGCATGGAATTTAACAAACCGTATGCCATCGCATTTCCATCAAACTCTCTTCCTCTAGATGTTCCACAACAACATCCAATACACGAACGCATCTGCGCAAATCATCTCCTTCAAAGAATTAACGTCATAATGGCGTCCGTGTCACCCGTTCCTTACGATCCTTACCATCTTGTCCTCAATGGCAAAACTTGCGATGCTTATCCTGAATGCATGCGCAAGACCGTCGACTATTTGAAAAGCCTAGATGATCCTATGTCATGGGTGTCCGAACGCAAGCTAGGCTTGAAATTTGTTTATCCGGATCCTCATACCATGCTAATCCGTATGTGTCGAGTAAGTAATCTCCAGACCAAAGGTGAGCATGTGGCCATGTGGTGCTAATAACTTTCTGCTAGGATGGTATTTTAACTCAAAAATGTGAGAAGCGCAATGCAAGGGGGGCGGAGCAGATTAACTATCGCTTCAAACCTAAATTTGAAGCGAATATTTTCAAAGCTGTAAGTAAATCTGCTTCCTAGCTGGGTTTATCCTCAATACAATCGTACCCACAGTCCAGCATTGGACTGGTCGTAGTTCGCGCTTCGAAGAATACTACAGATTATCCTCTCCTGCACTACTCAGAAAGATGAATAAGTCCATCTCAGCCTTCAACCATAAAAAGCGCATAATAGATTTGCTCTGCTATGCAGCCAGACGTATTGAGTTTGAGCTGACGAACAGTCCAGGTTCAAAAATACATGACAGACTTCTGGTTAGCACGTGAAAGGAAAGATCCACACCCCTTCTTTGCGAAGCGACCTCGTTCCCCAAGTTTGGACTCTCCAAGCTCCGACCCTTCAAATCCAAAACGCCAAAGGCTCCTCTCTCCAGCCAAAAGAGCTCTGGACGATGACTTGACCTACAAAGGTGATTGGAAGCATTGGAAGCAAGGCATGCTTTCGGATCTTTTGCGCAGGCATCCCGGCTCACGAGCTGAGCTTGTGGGGATGGAGGAGGGTGCCAAAATCAGGTGCTTTGACTGTCTTGACAAGCTTTACAGCGCCAAATGTAGCAGCGGAGACCGCCTACATTTTGAGTCTCACTTAAAGAGTGATCATCACCTGGCTAGTCTAGCAAAGAAGTAAGTCAATATTTATATCAATGCTGACGTTCAAGCTAACTTACTATGCTGGTCTTCTAGTACTCGATCATCGGAGAAAGATCCACCTAGAAGATCTTCGGCACCAATCAATATCCGAAGTAATCAAAAAGCCACAGATGTAAATATAGGTGACCGCCGAGCTATGGGCACAAGTCCCAGACCAGAGTATGTGACACTCAGTGACAGCGATGATTACATCTCGCAAGAAGAGAACAACCTTGAAGCAGACAATACCCAACGTTATAAATCAACATCGAATCAAGCCATGATAGGGTCATTTAATGGACGAACGCCCACAATTATCAAACAATCATATCCTGGAGAGTTTCCATCAGACAGTAGTGATGATGAAGACGAAATAGATATCTTTAGGTGTAGTAATCTGCCGACCTGGAGTGGGACGGCTACGGCCTTTAAGAATGCATTTAAAGGAAGAGGATCCACAAATGCTAAGAATTCAAGCCATCGTGGCTTTCCACAGGACTCTAGTTCTGGCGATGTCGAACGTTTGGAAGGTCTATCAGAGGATATGGACGCGACCTACGTGGAAGAGGATAACAATAGTCTTGCAGAACGTGTTGTTAGATTTGAGGAGTTTACTGGAGCCATCTCTGACAACATGGTCCATCTTCAGCAACAGATCATCACTTTGAAACAAGCAAATGAAGAACAGAGCAAGCTGATCGCAAAGCTGGTCTCACAGAATACCAATCAAGCCAATCAAATCACCGAGTTAACCACAGACACACTGCTTGTCTTCTAAAGGAATTCAAACGCCAGAGACGACGAGCCAATGATGATAGGTTCCAGCTGGCCGCCTTGGTTGAGCAGAGTAAGATTGATGGAGAGGATGTTGAAAAGCGACTTCTAAGGTTGGAAAGGACTAACGCGTGGAGAGAACAAGACGACGAGAAGTTTGATCAGGCTCTTGGAAATCTTGGTGGTCTTGGAAATCTTGGTGGTGTGAAAGGCGATATTGTCAGGCTACGATCTACTGAGGAACAAATAGAGCAAAGAGTCGATGGGCTAGAGGCACGCATCGAAGGGCTATCAGCTAAGAGTGTACAAAGTAGGACACGAATGGAAGAAGCAACTAGGAAGCCAGAGCGGATGGAGAATGGCGTTGTAAGATATAAGCGCAAGGCAAAAGCTATTACCGAGTAATCTTTACTTGAGGGAGATATTTGGCCTCCAGGCGATGTTTTGATTCGATGCGCGTACTGTAAACTATGTAAAATGTAAATTTATTCTTGTTTAGAGACGCGCGAGCAACCTCTGGCCATGTTCCTAGGTTGCCACAGAAAGTAATGCTCAAATTCAAGATTTCGTAACCTCCTCTGCTTGAGCAATCTGCCTTGGATCATGTACTTGAAATATTTACTTACCTTGAATTAATCTATTAGTATATTAGACAATCTAATTGACTAATGAATCTCATCTAATTCTATGATTCTTCTCAACCCTCCCCAGCACCCCCCTATTCCTCCATGACGAAAACTCGCCTATTCTCGGCAAAAGGAAGCCCCACCATCGGACCATCCAAAAAAAAACAATTGAAAAAGATTGTGACCTGAACGGTTCAGATCCTCTCACCGTTCTCAGCCAGTTCGAGATGCAGTTCGAGATGTATAAAATTGAAACAGCCAGAACAAAATGCTGCAAATTGACAAAAAACATTAAAAATGAAGCGTGCTCACTACCAGGGTCGAACTGGCGACCTTGGCGTATACAACATCGTAAGAATGTTATTAGCACCACGCTCTAACCAACTGAGCTAAGCGAGCTTGTTTGGTTTGTTTGATGGGGACAGAGGGGTTATTTTGAAATATATACGCAAGAAAGATACCAAGTTGCTTACAGACCACTCGGAGTTATTAGACTATGGCTTGTAACATCACCTCCCTGGGTGCAAGCGGGGAGAATAATTTATTCTAACCTAATATTTTACCTCCGAAGTATTCTCCTCCGAAATTATAATTCTGTAATATCTCCAGCAAGTATATAGCTGTGTGTTCAGGTAGGATTCAAATCCCAGATGTAGATGTGTTTGTCGTGCGCTGGTGGTGGTGTGGTGGTGTAGTGGTGTAGTGGTGTAGTGGGGGTTTATTAAAACAGGCATTTGAACAGGCATTTATTAGAAGGATGGATGATGACTGCAGCGCCACAGCCACGGGAAAAAGAAATGTGCTTGCTTCCTTCCTGGTGTTCCGAGAGTTTTATGCTTACTTACAACAGTACTTTCTTCGACTATATCAGTCTGTTGGGTACTAGAGCTTTATCTTCAACACCTACCTACTCACTTTTTTTTTCAGCCTTCTAGAGTATACTTCGTACCGGTACTCAAGTCAACGACGTAGAAAACTCGGCTCAGCTCACTAATAGGAGTACTCGAGTATATCCAAAAATCGGAACCCATGATACTACTAACCTTTGTCTATTGAAGATTCAGCCCAAGGAATCGACCTCAAGCAAACAACCTATCGGAATATCTACCTACCTACCTACCTACTACGAGACTTGGAAAAGTAAAGAGGGGGAGTTCTGAGGAGGAAAGATATCATCATGACGGATATCTTCGGAGCAGTAGCAACTGGATTTCACCTCGCGAGGAAGATTGGACAATATGCTAAGGCAGTTTCGGAGGCGAGAGAGGATCTGATGATGTTGGAGCAGGAGATTGATTCCTCTTGTCGGGCTTTGCAGAAGATTGGGGAGTTTGCTGAGAAGGAGGGGAGGTATGTTTGATTCGTGATTTTTGTTTTCCCCTCGCTCTCTTATCTCCTATTAATAAGTTTCTTCCCTAATTTATTCAAATCATGTTATGTATTGCTGGATGATTGCATGGTTAGGAATGCGAGGAGGGATTTATATTCTATTCTATGTGTTTTTGATCTACTGAAATAAATACGTGGGAGTTAGCTAACGAGCAGTCTTCATGACGGGAATAGCAACAGCAAAGAATTCCAAGAATGGCTGCCTGCGCTCAAGGAAAGTAAACGGGTACACGATGAGAAACTAGATGAGATTCAGCAGAAATTGGATAAGATTCAGAAGAGAAATATCAGTCCGAGATTGTGGTGGCCGATGGAACAGAAGAGTTTTAAGGAGAAACTTGCTGATTTGAGGCGGATTCATGAACCGTTTTCGCAGTGAGTATCTGAGTTTTCGTTTTCAAGTTTACTTTACTATGATTATCATTTCCGGGACTAGATTCGGGAGTAGGAGGGCGGGAGGGCGGGATGTTTTAGACGTATTATGGAATTGAATTTGTGGAACTTTATTGTTATTCACATTTTTCATTCTGGATTTCTTACTAATTATCTGGTCTTTCATATAGATTCTTAGATATTATACAAATGGAAAATATACAACGACTTGAAGCTGGATTCGAAAACCTTAACACCGGTTTCGAAGCTGAACAGCGCGAGAAGAGATGGAGGGAGGCCATTACTTGGCTTTACCCAGATTCTGGGATGGAAGTTATAGAAAGGAAGATTCGGAGTGAGGAGAGTAAGGCGAGAGATAGTCAGCCGGTTTGGATTTTAGGGAAGAAGCCGTATTTGGAATGGATATCTAGTGCTAGTGGAGCGAGGTTTGACTTTCTCTCTTTTTTCCGTGGATCTTGTTCTTTGTAATTATCCGCTCTGATTTACTGGAACTAACTTACTGATTGGCACAGTTCTCATTGGATTTGGGGCCTTGGTGAGGCTGGATCGGGGAAAACGTGTATTACTTCTTTTCTAGTTCGACATCTGAGGGGGAATATTGGTCTGTCTGATCCACCTCCCTACCCAGGTAAACTACATTCAAATATAACCCAAAGGTACGTTTAACTCGTTCTTACTACATCTCATCAGCTTGGGAACAATCAGAAGCATAGAGCATTAATAAAACTCACTCTGTACTACTCACACCACTTCAACGATTCAAAGACCTATTTGTCGTCTTTTCTCTTTGTCCTCGAAATATGATATTGGTGGCATACGTGCTGATACCTCATGTATAACCAGCAGCGTAGCAATATTCTACTGCGACTACAAGCAAAAGAAAGAAGATCAAGACTCCTCCACAATCCTAAAATGTCTCTCTCGGCAACTCCTTTCCCAACTCCAAACCATCGACCCAGAAAGATCCGAAAAAACGACTAGGCTTAGTAGAAAGGCTCCGAGATCGCGAAACCAAAGGTACAACGCGAGCATCTACTCAAAAATCGCAGTACATCGACGTCAAAGCCCTCCTAGAAGCATTGATCAATGATTTTCCACGTACGTATCTCATAGTCGATGCACTTGATGAGAATCAAGCCGGATATAAGGAAGTCTTATCTCAACTCGAGATGTTAACAACCACATCTCTAAGAATATTCGTCACATCCCGCGATGGAAAAGATGGAAACCTACGGCATCATGCCGAAACTCTCGGAGCCTTACAGCTACAAGTCCGACCCGAAGATAAAGAATTACGTTCCTACATAAACGCTCGACTCGATCGTATTGCAAATAGATCAACCGTAGAAAGTACACAAGGATCAGCATTAGTAGATGCAGTTGCAGACCCTGACAAACGAATTGAAATAGCAGAAAAAGTATTCGAAAAAGCTGTTGGTAATTTCTTGTGTGCTGAATTGCAGATTACTGGATTGAAAGATTGTACTACGGTTGAGGAGTTGGAGAATAGTATTGAGAACTTACCGAGGACGCTTGAGGCGTTGTTTCAGAGGGCTATTGAGAGGGTGGAGGGACAGGAGAGTGCTGAGGCGAGGGATGTCGGGAAGAGGTGTTTGCTTTGGTGTATTTATGCTAGGAAATCTTTGAGTGTTGCTGAGGTATGTTGACTTCTTTTCAATATTTATTGAGCCTGGTGTTTGTTTTGAGCTTGGTGAGAACTAATTATGAGATGGTATAGGTGAAACATGCTTTGGCTATTTATCCAATACGGAAAAGTAGAATTGGCGGTCTTAAAGCGGATGCTGGACCTAGTACACGGGAGATTTTGGAGGTAAGACCTATCTCTATTTTTTAAATTCCCTTGTTGAGCGGTTTCTCCAGTGATCTTTCGAGCGTTCATGGATTTTCAATTTGCTCGAGTCATCGAAACGCATAAATTGGAATGAATAATCCACTCTAACCTATACCCAGTCAACCCGTTATTTCCTAAGCGTAAACGACACCTCAGCCACAATTCAGATCCATAAAGCCGTCCGCGAGTACTGCGATAACCCCGAAATAGAACAACGTTACTTTCCAAACGCCCAATACGAAATAACGCGTATCTGCCTCCAATACCTCTCCATCACCAACTTCGAATCAGGTCGCTGCACTTCCAAATCCGAATGGGAAACCCGTATAAAAGAGAATAAATTCCTCGAGTATGCTGCTCAAAACTGGGGATACCATATGAGTATGATCGATGACGAAGAAAAACTCGAATCTGTTCGTAAACAGGTGTTGAAGACATTCAGAGATAGGAATTATTTGGATGTTATTGGGGAGGCTATACAACCTGCTATTCAAGAACGAATTGGTCATGCGGAATATTGCCAATTTGACGTTTGGGGTCCTTTTGATTCTGAAGTAGAAAATATCGTACCGGCTATTCATCTTTTTGTTTATTTCGATCTAGAAGATCTAGCAGATGAATGGTTGGAAAGTGGATATGGCGATGTCGAGGATTTATCACCTGCACGGTATACGGCACTATGGCTTGCTTGCCGGCTTGGAAAATCGAAGGTGGTTAGATTGCTATTGAGACAGAATGCGGATCCGAGTCGAGAGAACGGGAATAAGAGGTTTTGCTTAGCAGTCGCAGCGTATATGGGACATCTCGATGTTGTCAAACAACTCCTAGCGTATAAATCCAAAGAAAAGCCACCACTTGCGGAGAAATTACTTGGACAAGGGAATTGGTATGGACGGCTACCACTTACAGACGCGGCAAACGCTGGGAAGACAGAAGTTGTCAATACGATTCTTCAGTATATGAAGACCATGGACAAAGAAAAACACATCAAGTTACTCCTTCACAAAGATAAGAATGGATATACTGAATTACATGAATCAGTATATGCAGATTCTGCGCCTGTTATCGAGGCATTAGCTGGATTTGAAGGGGCCGAAGAATTATTAAACGCACATACTACCGTTTGGAAAGATACACCATTACATACGGCAACAGTTAATGCGAAGCCAGAAAGCATCAAGACACTTTTGAGAGTCGGAGCAGATATACACGCGAGACAATCACAAGGGAAAACACCACTCCATCTATCCGTTCAATTACCGTTTCCTTCACACGGGAAGATCACAGAAGTACTGATGAATCAAGGAGCTGATCCTAGGATTCGAGATAATGATGGGAAATCTGTATTACATTGTGCATCAGATCATGGACGTTCCGGCCAAGTTAAGTTACTGTTAAGATACGGGATCAGGGATTTATTATCTTGGAAAGATAATTATGGTCATACGCCTATAACAGCAGCAGCCGCGAAAGGGAAAAAACAATGATTGGATTGGTGTCGTTTCAGAACTCTGTACACTATCAACAGATACAACAACATTAACAACAACAACCACAACAACATCCACAGAAACTCCGACTCACGATTGCGAACCGAGATTCAATTGTCTCCGATCCCTACGTTCCGAACTCTTAGTCTTCTCCAAACAAGATAGCTTGAGAAATCATGTCTATCTTGTTAGTCAGACTATACCAGCAGATATACAGGTCCATCGTCTAGCTTTCACCATCACAAGTCGAGATCAGGGGGATAGCGATCACATCAAAAAATTTCCCTGGGATAAGGGTTCTTTTCATGAAAGTGGGACTTGGTTCGATATAGGGATCTTGCGTAACGGAAATCTTGTTCACTGCACCGAAATAACGAGGAATAAACATGGCTGGGAAGAACTAGAGACTTATAATATGTTTTGGGGTATTGCTAGAGCGCATTTCGGTGCTGGTAGTCGGAGTCGGGAACCGGGTTCTCAGAAACAGATTTTTGAATTTTTGGCGCTGTTGCAGGCTGGTGATAGGGTTGCTGTTGTGCCTAGGGTGAGGACAGATAGGACTGGTTGGTTTAATATTGTTTCGAGGGTTGAGTTGACGATTTTTTATCCTAAGGCAACTTAACTTTTGCCTTTGATGTTAACCTAGCTGAAATACAGAGAGAAATAACTCGGATAAGCAAAGAAGAACAGTAGAACTACGGGCTTTAATTAAATAGCTTCATCAAACGAGATGGCAAGTGAACCGGTTATTTGTGCGTGCCATGCAAGTTATACAAGGTTAAGTCAGGCCGGACACTCGAACTAATTTAATCACTATGACCCTTGGCGAGCATTACCCGCTCCCAAGCTCTTATATATAGTCATATGTAGATAGTTCCCTTCCCTGCCTTTTTGCTTCCTTTTCCTAAAGCAAAGTCACTTTCACACATATACTATCTTCCCTATCTGAACAAACTTCCTTAAAATATATATAGACCCAAACGAACTCTATCGCAGAACTCACCCAGCCCGAGGATCTCCTATTCACGTTTCAACTTAACAGTGAGAACGACAAAGACGACATTCATGCCATCTGTAGAATTAACCCTACCTAAGTTTTACCACTATCATCAGTTACTTGTCCAACCTCCCGTGTGAAGCCCTCACAGATTCTAGGTAAGATTCAGAAACCAAAGTACTTCGCGTATCATCACAACCTTCACCATTATTATCACCGTTTCTATTGCTCGGGAATACAATTAGATCCTCATTTCCGGCTGTACGAGTCCGTTTCGAGCTAGATTTGGCGTCTGTATTGTCGTAAATATAGACGCTTGAATGAGGAGGCTCCGGTATGGATTTCGTCGTCGTCATATCGTCGTTTAATGATGGATCTCGAAGCTTCAAGTCTGGTAAATCAAGGTCTCTGATCTTCCGAAATATGATGTCTCTACTAACGAGACAGTGAAAGCAATCTTTCCAAGCCCATCTGCCGTCCACGAAGCTGAGGTGATCCTCACGATCTGGACACAATTCCAAATCGTTGTCATCGAACCCTGCTTCAGAAAGTGTGGATACTATGACTTGGATATGAGGCTGCTGGCAAAGATCGCGCCACCACTTCTTCAGCTTTTTCTTTTCCTTCTTGGCTTTCTTTGCTCTGTTTTTGCCGTTATTACCGACAAGACTGGATGAATCGCCGGCGCCACTACCACCATCGTTGATATCTAGAGTAGGCGCGTGTTTCTTCGATTGCTAAGGACATGATCATTGAGCCAAGGGAGAGTAACCGATTTCTCTCACGTGTGCAGGCTTTGCAGCTTTTCCACTGTCCTTTCATGTTCAGCTTAGAGAGGTGTTCCCTCTTGAAAGGGCATATATTCCCTGTCTTTTCACTACCGGGAACAGAAGAGGACAATGTTGTAAAAAGATCCACGGCAAGCCTCCCTCCACGTTTGATAGTCTCCGATAGCCATTCCTCTTGAAGGATTTTTGGATCATCTACCAAGGCTTTCCCAAATTCAGCTTTGACGTATCCTGTAAACCAAGTCTCGTCTTCTGGAAGCCTTTCATAGATCTCTTGGGCAAACTCCAAGAGACTGTCGAATTTTGGTCTCTCTAGATCCTCTATATTCTGGCTCGCAAGGTTACTGAGGCCGTCAATTTTGTAGGTTCGACCGAAGCTGTATAGCTGAATGTGCTTGTGCAGGGTCTCGAGATCGGAATATTCGTCCCACTTTCGTGGCTCTGTGGGCGATGCTCGGTTCATATAGTCGCCTGTGTAGAGATATGTCACGACAAGGGTGAATACTTCGATATCGATGTTAGAGAGCATGGTATTTTCGGCATCAAAACCATGGCTGCATTCAGATTCTAGGACGGGTGATTGTGCTAGAATTCCTTCATGGATATATACGCTTTGGAGGGTAGTGCCAACTAGTAGCTCAACCAAAGGAGTGAGATATGCACTGCGAAATACATCAATCAAATAGTTAAAGTCAGACGGTGAGAATTCTACTCACCATTGTGGACTACTCTCCTCTACGGATGGGACATATTCACTCATACTGGGGATAGGTATACTCGTTTCCCTTGACAAGTCTACGACGTCCTGATTCTGAGTGCCTACATCCCGTTCAACTTGTGGTTCTGGTTCTGGTTCTGGTACAATTTCGAAATACCTGGCCTCTTCACTTGTCGGCAAAACTCCAGATGTCGTTCCTTCTAACTCTGTAATCGCAACAGGTTCGCAGATTGGTTCCACTCGTGTCGTCTGACTATTGTCTCGAGATTCAAGATTTGCTAGTCCGGGATCAGACGGTTCCCCTTGCGCAGTCTCGCTTGTAGTAGTGTCTGCGAGTTTGGATTTATTCTTTGTCTTCTTACTTTCCTTCTTGGTACTATTTTGGACATTCTTCTTCTTCTTCTTATTTAATACCAGTGATGATGATTCGGGATCCATTTTGGTGTGGCCTGGTCGGAGAATACAGATAGTATCTATTGCTCAACGGACGACGAAAGTCGAAGGAACTTGAGATAGGCAGTATTGAGAATGCCCCTCTATCTGAGTGAAAGGAAGGAATTAGGTATGGTTTTCTTTTCTGTCATACTATGTTAGAAGCGAAGCGGGGTATGCATGCAATTCTGTGCTGTTCACAATTGTACATGGACGAGTAAAATGAAGAATCAAGGAAACCAACTGCTTATCGCTTAGAGTACAGTACAGGAAACGAATCAAATATCAAACGATAAATAAGCAACTGCAGTTTCTGTATATCGCTGCTTCTCGCAGTCTCATTGGGACTGCTATCAGCTGCCAACTCATGAACCCCGCCTGACATCTGCATGATATTCGATGCATAAGTACGCTTTTGTAATTCTACTAATAAGCGAATTGAAAGATAGAAGAGGCGCATGGATTGATATGTCTTCTTCTGTAAGTGATGACTTAAGCAGAGCAGCAAGCTTCCTTGAACTGATGTATAAGTAAGAGAGTATTTTACCCAACTGAACTCTGAGAGATTTCAACTATGACAGAGAGACGGAAGGAGAGCTGAAAGTAAACGATAAAATTTACTATTCATATAGTCCTGTCAATTGACCGAGCATCACTTTCAAACTTAGGAATAGCACTGTTGGCCTCCGGCCCAGCCTGTCGCTATCCCTCTCTTGACTTGTTACTTCTAGATTTCTTCTTCGTATTAATGTATTAATATTAAAGAGCTGTGGTATCCTCTTTAGGACAAAAAGGCAAGGTCTGCACTACAAATCGCTGTCACTACGTAGGTATACATGACTATTATTGCAACACGATCAATCATTTCAAAGATGGCTGGCTGGCTAGCTTCTGGAACTTCTTTCTCAGCTTAATTTAAGCCAAGTCTGATTAATGACTTCAGTCGAGTTTTTCAACAGTTCTTTAATTGAGTAGGTAAATAGTCATTAGAATTTGATTTTGGTCCTGTATTTACTTTTAAAAATAGAGCTTGCAGTAATATTAGTTAATAACTAGAACAACCAATTTAGAACTCTTACAGCGAGTGATATGTTTCTAGTAAAATATTCACAAAGTAGTGATGTTCTTGATTAATTATATATGATATTTTTGTATTATTATACCACAATTAAAATATACACAAACGCATCCTCTATATATACAACACCCACAACTCCAACGAAACCCCACCTAACCCCCCGCCTTCTCCAACCCCCTAACCTTCCTCCTCACCTTCCCAAGATCTTCAACAACCCCCACAACCCTCCCATCAACCTCCCCAATTCTTCTCTCAAAACTATTAGTAAAAGTCCTCACCGACCGCTTCAACATATCATAACCATCCTTAACTTCAGATAAAACAGTCTCCATCTGTCTATCGATGATATTAATTCGATTCTCATCCGCGATCCTATGGTCTCCTAGAACCTTAATCTGCTGAGATAACTTTTCTGCGTTGGCTGTAGAGAGTAGAGAAGTGTCGTCTAGGCCGGATAAGCGATTGTGGATCAGGTCTTCACTCTCCTCAATCTTCTGGATTCTTGATCCCATACCCTCCACTATCCCATCTAACTTCTCATCTACAACCTCCACAAGTTTCTGGGCAACGATCTCATTTTCTTCGAGAATCTTGACTCGTTTCTTCAACTTCGTAACTAAATTTGTCGCCGCTGCCAACTTTTCATCAACTTGACCTTTCCACTCTTTGTCTGGTGCAGAAAGGATACTACTATTCTCAAGTTGTGCCGTTGTGATCCCTGAAGATTTATTGGCTTCCTCATCCACATCATTGCTCGTTATATTATTCTGTGCCGCCAGCTCCTCTATCTTCTCGATTCGTTTTGTGAGCTCCTCAACAGCCTCCATTTCCCCTTCGTCTGCTTCCTGCATTGCTGTATTTGAGACGTCGGCAAGCTTCTCATTTATTTGCTTGATGGCCTGTTCTTTCCATTCTTCTAGTTCCGTAATGCATACAGCTGTCATTTCAACTGCTTCAGCAAGTGTCTTCTCGATCACCACCTTGTCCGCCGTTGTGCTCTCCTTGAGCTTTTCAATAAGTTCCTCTGTCTTTTGAACGGCTTCAACAGACGTCATATTGACCGACATTTTGCTCTCTCGGAGTTTATTGGCATCCTCTCTTATATTTTCGAGTGTTTCAGCAAACGTCTTATTCATCCTTAGCATTTCCGCTGTTTCATTCTCAAGTTTCTTGATGCGTTCCGCCGTCTCCTCAACCTTCTTAGTATGCTGCGCATTCTCCATAACGATCTTGCTCATGAAATCGCCTGTTTCCCTCGCCAGCTTACTATCTTCTGCAATCCGTTGCTCTAATACTTCCAGCCGTCCCTTGACTCCTTCAGGGCTCCCAAAGATCTTATCAAGGTCATCTCGCACAACGATTTCCGTATTATCTTCTATCGAAACAACTCTTGCTTCGACCTCCTCAAGTAGTTGAGCGACTTCCTTTAGCATCACATCGAAATTATCAGTCTCTAGCAATTGGGCATCTCGTGCTGTTTCAAGAGTTGAGATTCTTTGCGAGAGATGTTGGATAGCTTGTACTTGCTCGACTGACGCATCACGAGGCTTCGTATATGCTTGTTGGTCATTCACTCCAGCATTCTGCTCGAGCTTCTGGAGACGTTCTAATATCGAATCGGTGGTGGCTACAAGTGAGGTAATCTTTGGTTCCATCAGCTCCACTCGTCTTTCCTTTTGATCATCCTTCTCTATCGGTTTCTCGGGTGCTTGCTCTATCGCAGCAGCTCCATCTGGGGTATTACTTGACACATCCTTCGCCTCTGTTGCCTGTACGCGCTCCTTATCACTCAATTGACTTGCACCAAGGTTTTCAACTCCTCCATATATTTCTGCTGCAGGTGGTGACCTGGAATATCCGAATTTGTACTTGTACCCGTTGATGTGACGGTCTTGATCACGTCTTGATCCTTTTTTCTTCACCTCCTCTTCCACCATCGTAACCCTAGTATTCAGCCCATTAATCTGCTGCTCTAGCACAGAGACCTTAGCGTACAAGCCCGTAACGCCTTCATTATTATGAGTAAGCCAAGTTTGAATTTGTCGTTCCAACGTCGTCCTGAAATCACGCATTGCGGCATCTACTCCCCTGGATTTCTCATCAAGTTGTGCTCTGAGAGAAAATACTAGATTGTTGAGCGACGCATTTTGGTTACTCAATTGAAAGATTTTGTGGAAGTGTTCTGTATTGGTCTGTCTGAGATGATTGATTTCTTGCCATAGTGGATTGTTCTGTACAGAGTTTTCCATCTTGTTCTTGTTCATCTTGAGGACATGAATTTCTTGCATCATTTCTTGACGTAGCTGGGCCAGGTTATCTGTACTTGCTCCGCTAAACTCTTCGCATCGTATTATACGTTGTTCAAGTTCCGCATTGGTAGCCACAGCCATTATTGGTGTGGCTGTGGTTGCTAGCCCACTCGTTCCAATTGGCGTATTCGGAGGTAGACTAGATTCTTTACTTGATTCTCGTAATGCGGCTGACATGTAGGAAAGGGATGGTAGTCCATTATTTACTCTCCGGATATTCTGCTTTGATGAAATCCGGAGTCGTTTCTCCTTTGGCGGAACCGGTCCTGTCGAGTTTCTTGGGACGTGAGCGTGGGAGGGAGCTGTCTGTCTAGAAGACGGAACTGATGCGCTTGGATTTGGGATTGGTTCAGGACTTCCACCTTCAGAAGCACTCGAAGAGATACTTATGGCTCTGGGTCCTCCACTAGGTCCTTCTCCAAATGAGGAGGGCTGGCTTGGCTGCAGGTTATTTGGAGACCGAGATCGGGATCGTTTCTTGCCAGCTATCTGAGTTGACATATATTTTTGAGATGCGGGTTTTGGTGGCTGTACAGGCTTGAGACCTTATTAGTCAATGAAGTAGTCTGGAGAAAATCTACCATGTGAATTGGCTATTAAGAGATTGTATTGATTGGAGAAATTGGGTTGCCCAAACCAAGTAACTTACTCAACTTCTTCTCTCACATCCGAATAGATAACTATCTATTCAAAAGATCAAAACAATCTCTCAACAACCAATTCATACAGTACACTATACTGCAACGCGCCCCCTTCAGAAATATCCAATCCACTGAAACCAACCAAAATAAACCAAAAAAACAAAAACAACAACAAAAAGAAAAACAAAAACAAAAACAAAAAGACAACAGAAATGTAAAAACTCACAGCAGTTAAACCAAAACTCCGTGCATACTTCGGATGCAACTTCCACATCGAAATCTCGACATGTCCACTCGCATCCCCAACAAACTGTCTCTTATCAACCAAGATATTCTCCTATTAACAAACAGTCTCTCGTTAGCAAGCAAAACCCTATTTTCCCCTCATTTCCTTTCACCATCCCTAACAAACAAACAAACAAACAACATATCAATCAGCCTTATTAGGCCTACTGGCTGCATAGTACTTATTCTATGCCACCATCCCCCTCCCCGTCCCCACCCGAAAAAAAAGGACAAGAAAAAGAAAAGGAAAAAGAAAGAGGAAGGAATGAACAAAAACCCAAAAACCCAAAAACCAAAAAAGAGAGAAAGAAAGAAAGAAAGAAAGAAAGAAAAGAAAACTTACATCACACATCCTCCGAATCATATCCGACTTCCAATTAGCATCATAGCTTGTCTGGCCACCAAGCTGCGGCCCAACCAAGAGATCAGTACTAGCCCAATGATCCTGATCATTAAGCGCTATGAAATACTGCGTGATTTTCTGGACGAAGTGTTTATAGCTGTTGCTGTCGCTGTCATTTTCATTATCCATCTTCAGTCAGTCAGTCAGTCAGTCAGTCAGTGGTGTACGGTATATGGTCCGTAGGAATAAGTGGTAGCTGTGGTAGCTGTGGTAGCGTTTGTAGCGTTGGTTGGTTGGTTGGTTGGTTGGTTCCAGTTCATTCATAAGTGCGTGAGTGTCCTGAAGGGACGTTATCTTTTAAAGGAGACGCGCCTTTTTGAAGGTGAACGCGTTGAGTGGGGTACGTGCGCTCTGATTAGATATTTCGTGTACTAGGTGCGGTGCTTGAATCTGTTCGGATTGTCGGTACTCAATACCTTTTCACATGATTGCAATGGCGAAGTAGCGCTGGAGAGAACAAGGGCGATATGTCGAGTTCGTAGTCATGAAGATGTTGTATTAAGGTTACTAGTTACACAGAATCGAGGTGTGACTTGTAGTAGAGCAATGACACTAACCAAATCGGGAATAGTACCTCGACATTCACCTCCATATCAAGTTGGCTACCTCACTTGTACTTCTGTGTTGAATCAATCTCCTATTCCTCTTCATTTACACCTCCCTTCCCAACTTTTATATCATCCTCCCTAGCTATGTAATCGTACAGCTTCTTTCAAGCCATAACAGGCCTAACTGTACTGTACGCCAGTCTATGTAACGAATATCCATCCATGCCTATTTACCCCGAACACCGAAAAATGTCTTCAGTCTTACCACCTGCAGCCTTAGAAATGCAATCACTAACTCCGTAACATATGTTTCCCATCCCAAATTTCGAATGCCCTTAGATACTCAAGCCATGCTCCCAACTTGAACACTCGTCTCTCCAACGTTCATCCCATAACCGAATATCCCGTTGTGTTGTAATTCTGGCAAAGGACTATTCAACCTCGACCAACCAGGAGCCTGGTCGATCCAATTCATATCACCCATAAAGCCACCACTCTCGCCGTGTGCCCCTTCTTCCAGCGGCACATTCCACATCATTTCATTATTACTGGCATCGAAGTTTAGGAAGTCATTGAGATCGATGTTCGAATCCATGTGGTTGGTTTCTGGCAAAGTAGTTGGTACATGGTTCACATTCTGGAAAACTTCTTCGCCGTTATCAGGCGGTGTACGTGCTGAAATAGCATTGTGGAGAGGATCACTTTGGCGGAGACTATTAAGAAGTCGGTGGTCGTGCTGCATTGGCGTTGAGTCTTCCGCAGAGGGAGGAGGCGTTCGCTGAGATGCGCGGATCTCTTGAACCTTGATGATATCCGCATGCTTCCCCTTCTCCAACGCTTTTGTCATCACAACATCAATATCTGCTTTTCTAATTGCAGCCTCCAAAAACTGGGTCGCGAAGTCGGCCGAAGAGTAATTGTCACGTAGCTTTTCAAGGACCAACATGCACTTGCAGAAGCCATCCATTGCTGCTTGACGGGCATCATCATTGCAGGATTTGATGTCCAGCAGGTGAATGATGATTGCAGGAAGAAGCACGGTTACACCGGTTGTGGGAAGGTACTTCTCTAGGCCAAGCGCATGGAGGTCTGAACTGATCCGTGTGATCTCTCGTGAAGCCTCACGGACCTTTTTCCTAGAAAGGTCCTGCAATTCCCGGCATTTGTCTGGCTGCGAAGACGCAGATGCTGGTAGGACTTGAGGGCGGTGTAATGCTGACAAGGTCGTAAAATATACCATATGAAGTAAAGACCTCTGTACAAAAAGAGGTGGTCCAGTGTTCCCAGCTGCGATATCGTTAGTGTATCTGCAGGCCGAAGGAAGTTCCTCAATCCATTTGGTTAGCTCCTGGTCGCAATGCTTGACTTCATCGGATTGGTCCAATTTCTTAGGGAAGAGCATCACACTAGACCGAGTAGGTAGGTCCCTCTTGGCCTTGCATGCCCTGATGTTTTACTAATACTGAATATTGAGCACTCAAAACGTGGCTGATGCATAGACAAAGTTTGGCCTTTGCAATACACATTTGGGCTAGTTGTCTCTGGGCTTCCACATCTCTTATAACAGTGCAATCCGGGGAAATTATTGATATGCTCTCTGGCAGAGATGACAGCTCAAAGTCGTCCTCTGTGAGCATGGGGACATCGTAATCTTCATCCTTTACTCGAGTTGGTCGTCTCATTCCAAGTGCAACAAGTCGATCGCGCATAAAACAAGACCACCAAATCCGTTTCCATAGTTTCTTCTTGTTGTGCTCCATACTTGACTTTTCGGGATTACGGTGTAGCCCAATCGTATGCGCTAAAGATATGGCGACTCCCATCCAATGCCATGTATCCTTTTGGTCATCCGGTGTTTCGTACCAATACGTCATGAGCAGAAGGGATTGAACTAGGGACACGCGATCAACTTCGTAATCAAAATCGTAGAGTACCTGTGCAAATTAGTATTTTGTGTTATGCAACAGAGCAGATTCTTAACGTACCCTAGCTTTTTGGAAAAAGGCTTTCCTTGCTGCTTTTCGATTTGAGTAACCAGCCTTCCTCAAATATTCCATATCCACAAATGCCGTTCCTGCGAACATGACAGCCTGAAACAGTAATAAACTGATTCTTCCATATTGCCCAGTTCCATCATCCACCATCAGTAAGAATTCATGCAGCTCAACCAATGGCATATATGGGTGTACAAATTCCACGTAACTCTGTAGAAGCGCGTTCCGTGTAGGGTCGTCCGGTAAAGATAATGCGCCTTTTGCGAAGAGGTAATCAATATCCACTGGAGTCATCCGCTGCGGCAATGGCTTCAAATAGTCAGGAAGGCGGTGCTTGAGTATGGGTACTTGCGGAGCTGGAGGAGAAATCAATCGGTTTCGCACAGAGGTCATGTCGCCATGTGGAGATGCTGCGGTGAGGAGAGAAATAATTCGGATCGGGGTTGTTCATGCGCCTTTGGTATGCTTGTCGCAAAAGCTCGCCCTTGTCAATTTGCTGGTTCACAGATTGATCTGGTCCAGTTAGTAGGCGTAGGAATGGCAAAAGACGAAATTCTACTCACATATTGAATGAGGCACATGGTGACCATTTGTGATATCGTCGCCTGGTACTTCTGCGGACAAGGTTGAGCCACTGCTCCATCTTCTTGCCTCTGGGTCATTGACTGCTGTTGGATTGACTGTTCCAGCTCCCCACGTCTGAGGAGTTACTTGCTCAGTTGGTTGCGCCGGAGTGGGTGGGTACTGAAGGGTTACTGAGGTGCTTTCTTTCACGCGTCACATATTAGTTAAAAACTCTGCTCCAAGAGCTCTGCATACTTACTTCCGACGCTTGCTCTCCTCAATTACACATTTGATGCCGTCCATCGTGCAATTAGAGCACGTGACCTCTCCATCGGCCGTAATATGGTATCTTTGCATCACATCGCAGCGGACCTTTCGCGCTCTGCATGCAGCGCAAGCTTTGGCAGCTCTCCTCTTGACTGGTTTTGGGTTTCCGGCACTGTCGAGAGCTGCAGCAGAGCTTCCACGCTTCTTGGTTGCCGAATCATGGTTAGCAGCGGGTGATTGCGAGGCGGACGCGCCGTCTGAAGGGGAGTTTGCTTTTTCGGTACTCATGATGACGGCAGTGGACATCTCTCAACGAGGCGAGACGGGTCGTCCAGGAGTGTGTGCTGTAGGTTTATCATGTGAGTGAGAAATGAGCACATGAAACCTAGAAGCAGCAATTGAACTCCAGTAAAGGGGACTCCTCAAAATATGGGTATATATTTGGCGAGAGGAAAGACGACGACGACAACGAAAGAAGTGACTCGTTAGGACTTAAGAATTAGCAATCGGCCGGAAAATCTTAGACGGAGGGGTGATCTCGAGCTTAAGTAGTTTGAGCGTGCGTGCGACGGGAAAAGTTGTGGGGAAAGGCCAGGACGGGGGCGAGGAGAAATGTCCAAACGCACAAAGAAAAAAGAGTGGAACAGGGGGGGGGGAAGAGGAGCACGGGGAGTTAGGGTGGAAGGTGGGCATGGAGCGTCCGGGGAGGCAAAGAAGCTAGTCCAGGTAGGTGAGAAGCCAAGTAGGTAAGTCTGTTTTTTTCTACGATACGGAGAAGAGGAGAAGAGGAGAAGGAAAAGAGTGGAGGAGGAGACGGACAAGGGCGGTAAATGGCCACAGACGGGATTAAGAAGTCAAACTAGTTCCCCTTGAGAATTATGGGCTTGCGTCTCTCTTCTGGGCAAATCGCATGAAACCTGTTACGAATGCGGAGTAGGCTGGGAAAATCACTAAGTTCGATTTTTTCAGGGCCAGACTCGACGTTGCTTGGTCAGTAGTAGTAGGTAGTGGACATCGATGAGACGCGTGAGCCATTTATTAGTATTGCGTCTACGGAATACTGTAAGTAGGTAGGGCTCCTCTCTCTCTTCTGAGGACAAGTCCAGGACTGTACGGTATGAAGAAAGATAAGAAGAGGACATTTCATTATTCGTATCTATCTATCTGACTGACCCTCGCTCAGAGTTGATCTGACCTGGTTTCACCAATCTGACTTGGCCTTACCTTGCGGGCGTAAACACATGTCAGAAGGAAGTAAGATTACCTATAATAATTCATGAATCGATGACCATGGCAAAAATACATCATCAGACCCTGAAGTGCTTCCTTCGTGTTTCCCATCTGACTTCTTGGCTCTCTTGTCTGTTGTCTGGGTCAATTCCGCAGTTGGCGTGAACAGGGATTAAGCCGTCTCTTGCTCTCCGTCTTTCTCTCTCTCTCTCGCCGTCTCTTTGCGCGCTGTTACAGTTTTAAATAATGGCACATCACCGTGATCACCGTGTTTGCCTCAAGCTAAACTAAGATAGCTAGCGAGCTGTCGCTGTGCACATGTGAGAGAAAAGCCTCTTCGAGTTGCAGCGCCTACGACAACTACCATCCACTAATTTCAGGTCGCCGCCCAATAGTATGATCAGCGCAAAGTGTCAGGTATCGGTGGTTGACGACTCTAAGGCTCACCGTCTACCATCTATTGACTCCTGGCGGCTACTGTAGTGGGCAGTAGTAAGTAGGCTATGAATTATTGTCAACGTCAACACAGGTTCATCCTCAGCAGATGTTTGCGCAACTAAGAAAGATTATGGACAGGGATACAGCCCACTTCTCCAGAAAAAGCTGGAGCATCTGGAGCATACTGGAGTAATTCCTAAGCCGATCACCCCGAACAAATGAAGCAGTCAAGGTCCAATTGAAAGGGCTGTCATCGGAGGCATTCGTAAAAAGAGATGGACGTCCGGAGAGATGCTGGTCAAGGCGACACATGAGTCGGTTGAAAACGGTAATTGTGCTGGGTTGCTGGAGTTGTGTGATCCCGTACAAAAGGGAAAGCATTCTGCCGAGTCAGGTCGTGACTTTTACGACCCAAAATCCTCGCATTTCGCATTTCTCATTTCTCATTTCTCAAGGCGGCTCTCACATGAAAGATGCACCACCGTCCCTGACTTTTCTTTCTGGTGCGTTCTGTCAGTCTGTCACATCTGACGTTGTGTGTTGAAGAAAGGTGCCTTATCTCGCATTTCCCTGTTGCGGTGGCGCCAGGATTTGTCCTCGAGGTCCCTTTTTCTTCTCAGGTCTTCCCTTCTTTTTTTCTGCTTGTCACGAGTCGATATGTCAGTAGTCTGTCGGTGCAGCGGCTTTCCATTAAAAAATCCAGGATTGGTTGGTTGCACTCACAACTCACAACTCACAGCACACAGCACAGAGCACACTGTTCACTCTGCACACACAAACTGACTGACTGCACCTTCATGGCTGACTCGGCACCGAATACCGAAAGTGGAAAGGAGCCCGGGTTTCAATATCCGAACACAGCCGGACGAAAGGGGAAACTCAAACGAGTGAAGTGTGAAGTTGAAGTCTTTCGTACTACGCGGAGATCGGTGCGATACCGGCCTATTATGCTGTCTCTTGTATGGTGTGTGAGCCTGTCAAATTTATATCCTCAACAACATCATACATGCAGATGCACTTAATTTGCAGGGAATCTACTTCAAGTCGCCACCCGCATATCCCGAGAATATATGATTTTCGTCTTCACCCAAGTCCCGAAGAAGCCTCGTACTTTTGATGCTACCTTCCTACATTTCACCTGGTTGAATCGTTGCAGACAATGACAACATTGCCCTGATTCACCCAGCAGGGTATCTCGCAAGTACTGTATCTACCTCCCATGCTGTCCAAAGTCATTGACGGTGCAAGGAGCCTATGAGGTTCGTGCTTTCGTATCCCAGTATACTGTTATGAAAGTCTAAATCTTCCACGTCTGTTATCAAATCGATTCGATTCCCCTTACCCCTCTGTCATCGCTCTCTTCCTCTAGTCCTCTAGTCCTCTAGTCCTCTAGTCCTCTAGTCCTCTAGTCCTCAGAGCACCATGCGACAAGTTGACCAATATTGCTTGCTATACATAGTTCAGCTCGACCTTGGTGCGGTTTCGTCCTACTAGTCCTACTAAATTGTGTCTATTCTCTCAAGCTCAAATCTTACTGTATGGTTATCAGATAGATACAGAAGCCTGTAGGTACGGTACATTGGAGTAGCCATCCTCAGGGCCCTTGGCTACTTAGTAAAAGCTTCGAAAAGCTTCGAGTGAGGCTTCAATTTCCCCGACGTCACGTGCATTTCCTATACATCTATCATGACCTATCAATCTCTATCCTCCTTATGTTCCCCTCACTCCCAACAGCCAGACAAACAGCAAGTGAACTTGAGGTTTCTTCGTCAGCACATCCATTTTCAATCTCCCGAGATGTCCAGAGAGGAGAGAAATGCTCCGATCGTTACGGCATATCTCGACGTCACCATTTTAGTGGCTCTTTGAGGCTCCGTTGATGTCATTCATTCTCAATGTTCGGCGCTTCAATAGCCAGGAACCACAAAGCTACTGTAGTGAATTTTTAGGCTTCTCTCTATCTGCACTCTTACCTCAATAGTCGGGCCTCAACCACGTTGTGACGAGAGTTTATTTTGCTAGAAGTCGAGGAGCTTTTGCTTCTTTGCTGAGGCTGGTAGAGTCAATTGATATCTGATCTGAGGCGCAGCTAGAGTGGTACATGAAAGGAATAACTAGCCGTGCATGACCTCACTGTCAAAGGTATCTCCACTAGAAATAGTGGAAACTCATCTTCTCATAAAGTCTCCTTAATTGCTTCCAGTTCATCTTTTCGAGTAAATTATATTTCCATTCCCAATCTATATACTTTCACCGAACACCCAGTTATTCTTCCCAACCAACTCTCTTCGTTAACCAACCAAGTCTAGAATATCACCTCTCCTTCGTCTTCAGAACAATATAATGGATTCGTGATCCACGATACCAAAAACTGAAATACACGCCGCAAGGAATATGTAATTGAAGCCTAGATGCTGACAATACCCTCCAACTACTAATAACAAATTCTTGAAGCTCATGGTTTCGAAGTCGAGAGCGAGTACTGAGGTGTTTCCAGTTCCGATATCCGTATTATCATCATCATAGTTGGTCGGGCCGATCTGTCAACGACACAAATCAAACTCTCTATCTACTACTGATTGAGATTCTAAAATTCCTGCTTTAGTAGATCTAGATTCTAACACAAATCAAACTACACTACTACTACTGATATGAGATCAAAAAACCCTTTACTTAGTAGTCAAACTAACAAACAAAATAAGATATATTAGAATACCAAATTAAGTTTCTTTTTCCCTTTACCCACCCACCCTCCGCCCCTTCATCCCACAAAACCCCCATACAAAATCCAGATAGATAGATCTCTTCTTCCCGGCCCCTCTCCCCCGGAGAAAATTAATTTAACCTCCAAACAAATCTCGATCGCAAAATCTATAACGATTTCTTTAAAATACCCAATAATTCCCTCCTTCCCTCCCCCACACCCCCCTCCCACACCATCATCCCCTTCCGTTCTCCCGAGACACACATACAAAAACACACCTTCCTAACGCAACGCAAATGCCAATTCAATAATTCATATAACCCCCCGTCCCTAAACCTAGTAAAAACCAATCAATCAATGACCGCACAATAATTCTCCATTAATGCTCCATCCATCCATCCACCCATCAATCAATCAAAAAAAAAAAAGTAGGAAATACCTCTTCTTCATAACGTCTTTCCTCCGAAGCCAAGAAACAAAAAGGCCGAAATTACTCCATTTTGGAAAACTTATTCAATTCATTCATTCATTCATTCATTATGAGTAATAAAGTGCAATCTCGATATCTATATCTATATCTCTCTATAGTAGGAGGGAAGGAAGGAAGGAAGGAAACAAAGAAAGAAAAAATCGTCGTTTTAGAATTATAGTTTTTCCACCACTGTTACATTTTTTTTACTGGCTAGGTAACTAGTACTACTACTGCCGTATAACATAAGTAAGTGAGACTAAATCTATTCGTTGTCCCTTCTACCTTTCCCGTTTCTCCGGATTTCTTTGATTTTGATTTTGAGTATAGAGAAGGTATATATATATATATATATATCTTAAGGAAGAGTTAGGTTTGTTTAGGGAGTCTTGATTTAATTTTGTTGTTACTTGATAGGCTCTAGGCTGTATCCTTCTTTGTACTTGTTTTCTTGTAGTGAGAGAGGGGGAGGAGGGCTAGTAAGAAAATAGTCATTGTACTATTTCTTTTATATAGTATAGTTTCCTGGTTTTAGGAATTAGTACTTGCATACTGTGTTTGAGGGTATATACTGCGTGTTAGTATATGCCCTTTAATTAAGTATAGTGTTATGGAATGGATGAGCATTACGAGCTAAGATTATTGATACACTAACGTGCTGAGAAGGGCAATAGATCTCGTTATTCGATTCAGAACCCTTATTGTCTAAACAGAGAGCTACGCTTAGATACATACATTTACACCATATCGAATATTAACATTGATCGTACATAAGCCGCCTTACGTCCTTCCAGGTTCTAGGTTCCAGGTTCCTAACTTAAGTCCATCACGTGGAAAATAAAATAATTTCATGGCCAATATAGAGAGATAGATACTGAAAGTTTTAGATTGCAAACGGAATTTCTCAATATTGAAGGGCCTATGACGATATTACTTATACTATACCAGAGTCTGGGAAGACTCTATACAGGTAACAGTCTTATTCTAAGGGGAGTACAACTGTCGCTAGACTGTAGTGAATAACCTAACTTGTTTGTATTCAGATTAATTGGTGCACACTGTGAATCCGATGTTCCAACTCCATAGATTGATGCATCCAATTATGCTCCATAGCGCTGAATATATAATGAGCAATCAAAATAATAATAATAATAATAATAATATGACTTATAACAACAACTAATTCACATATCCTGATAAGACACCCTGAATAACAATCAATCCAACCCAACCATGTCCCCTCTCCATCTATAAAAAGCATCTACCTAAAATCTCCACCACAACCCAAACATCAAAATCTCCCCCTAAAAGCTTCAGAAACACAGCACTAACATCAGCACCAGAAGGAAGAAGAAAGAAAGAAAGAAAGGAACAAAAACAAAGACAGAACGAAACGAAAAACACTCACTGGGGAGTTTGGACAATACAATAACCATGCTTTTCCCAAACAACTACACTCAAAGTCTCAAAATCCTCGATGACCTCTACGAAAACCGAATTCCCAATTCCCAACCCTGAATTCAACATCTTCCCCAGACCAGGTTGGGGAACAGGAACACCACCAGATTCACATCAGCATCGTCGGCTCAATGGACTTGGCATATCTCAGTATTCACATAATTACTTAACATCATCATCATCATCATCATCATCATCATCATCATCATCATCATCATCATCATCATCATCATCATCATCATCATCATCATCATCAAGCGGCATATCCCAGGACCTACAAGAACCGATGAGAAATATCTCAGTGGATTAGGAGAGAAAAGGGAAGTTGAAGAAGTGGCGGGGGGAGATGATGGAGGTATCTCGGGGTTTAGAAGGATTTTACTGGTTTTGGAGGGTTTGTTGAGGGTGAGGATTGGAGATGAGGAGGAGGAGGAGGAGAAGGGGAGTAGGTCAGCGATTGGTGAGGGAGGTTGATAGGTTGATTGGGGGGCGCGAGGGGAGTGGAGGGAGGAAAAGAGCTGTTTGGGTTGTGCGGAGGGGTGATGAAATAGGGGCTTTTAGGTTGATGGAGGCTGATGGTATTTTGGTCTTAATGGAATCTACTTACATGTGTTGAAGAATTTGCAAAGATCAAATTTTGAGGTGACCGTAGCAAGGAGAGCTATAATAGACGTTGATACCTCAATATTTCATTCCAACTCCCTCGCTAATAGCCGAGTATAGTACCGTACTATCGTAGCACACTACTCCACCTCTCAAGGTCCATTAACCCCAGATCAACTATAGGTATGAAACACACCAGCAGTACCCCACCCCAAAAAATTAAGATCTCAAAAAAGCCTTAACCTTATCCTCCCAAACCGGCGCTCTCTTATACCTCCAAAAACCAGGTGCATTCCCCTCCCTCAACCCATCAATAGCAACCAACAACTCAGCCGCAAGTCCCTCATCTTTAATCTTTTGCAACGGATACAAATACAAATGAACAGATAGAATCCTACCGCCACTTTTCGGCAGTGCAAATAGTGTTTGTAGTTCACATCGGATGTAGCAGTTTGAGATATCGATGTCTGTAGCTGTTTCTGAGATTTCTTGACCTTCGTAGAGATGGTATTCGCCGTCTTCGCAGAGACTGGCATTTGTTGCTATTGCCCACTGATTTATTGTTAGCCCTCCTGTAACACATCTATTCCAAAGCATTGATATGCAAGAGAGAGAGAGGGAGAGAGAAGGAGAGAGCAGAAGCTTACATTCACACGATAAACAACCCTTCCAACCTCCAACCTCCCAAAATACCTATCCATACTCTGCTGCAACCTATCCTTATAATGCGGAACCGGTCTATGAGCCTCTCGTAATTTCATACCTAATTTATCACCAGCGTCGAACCCGACTGGGTAACACCAAACAAAACTCTGAAGCGAATATCCGTCTCCGTCTGCAGCTGGTAGGAGCATTAGAAAGTCTTCGTCGATGTTTATTGCTAGGAGGCGGAGTGCTTCGATTGGATCGGAGGGCGTGGTTGTTGGAAGTTGATCTTGAGTTAGTGTATTGAGGAGATAGTTTGGTTTTGTGCTCGGTGTTAATTTGAAGATTGTGGGGTATCTCTTTGGGAGGTACTCGGTTACGAAATAGTCGTAGAGTTCGTTTACCATTGCGACGGCGTTTGGGAGACATTTCAGAGCATTGGGGTGAGTGTCTAGGATCTTTTGACGTTCTTGCATTCGCTCGAGGTATTGCTTGTCCATTTGTGTGATGAAATTTATGTTGGTGTTTTGTAGACCTGAATCAATGCTTAGTTTAGGTTGGCCCTGGGTATGACTTGGTCAGAATCTACATACCCATCGTGAGGAAGTATTTGCTGTTGAATTTGTAAATTTGTCTTGGTTCTACTTTTTCCCAATCTAGGTCCGACAAGGGTTCGATTTCTCCCATAGATGAATATGGAGACTTTGGAAAATCATGCCCGAGCTTTTCTTTGGTGGGCGAAGGCAGTGGCTTTCTCAAACATTAGCAAGGTTTTATTCTCGGTTTTGGATATGAAAACACATTTTATTTTTCGGGTTTGTATTAAGACAATAGAGCTAATGCACACCTTTGAGATTCCCAAAAACGGTCGCAGCTTCCATGACCATCCCGAGTCCGAGAGGAAAATCCCCAGGAGCGTCGCTAAGGCGGGAATGAGGAAATAGTAAAGGGGCCATTGCTGGAGGCCAGTCAAGGCATCAGGTAAAATTGACATGACAGGAAGAATTCGAAGTGTTCGTCGTGCTACAAAGCTCGATCGCGCATTCATTCCATGATGGTTTATCACATTGAAGCTTCTGAATTGATATTCCCACGTGATTGTGAGTACTGAACCAACTGTTGTGCGTATAGCAATCAAAGCGCCGTGATTGGCTGAACTCGCCGAACTCGAGTTATCAGGAACGCCGTGGCTATCTGCATGCTGTGGAGTGCCAATCAATTGTGGACTTCCCCATCTTTGGGCGCTCGAAGGTTCGTCGAGGGGTAAGCCTGACTTCGCCGTCCTCTTCATTGGTGACAGCCATTCTAGCTTCGGCGACAAGTATCGTTAAAACTGAAATGTGATATAGTGAATCCAGCGCGAGCATTTTGAGATTCCCCGTGAGTTAAATGATATTCCATGCATATTGAACCACCAAAATCTTAGACTGTAGAGAGAAGAGCACAATATTAAACCGAAAAAGCTCACCCAATGTCTTCTTCTGCTAAAATGCTGCTTCTCAACCCCGATCCATCTCAAGAGCTCGGGTCGAGTCAGAAAGACTTCACCCTAAAAATACCACCAAAAACAGACATTTTCGTATCCCCAACCACCGGCTACTACTTCTCATCACCCATCGTATACATAATAATTCCCATCCACAAATTCAAGAAAGCAAGAGCTACAATAACCATACCATATACCCTGGAATTAAATCCAGAAACCATCAACGAAAACCCAACGTTACAATTTGATCAGGCAGGACTCGTATTTGTACTTCCACACCCAAAACACATCAATCACCATGCTTAGGAGATCCTGGATCTGGAGGAATTGAAAGACCACATCCGAGGTGGATTAAAGCTGGAGTTGAGGTGTGGGAAGGAAAAGCACTAGGAAGTATTGTGGCGAGAGAGAATTGGAGTGACTGGAGTTTATTTGAAGTTGCAGGTTCACCAGGAATACCAGAGGTGACAGTGACGATTGAGATGGAGAGACTGGAAAATGCTTTGATGATATATATAAGATTGATTCCGGGCGGAGGATATTGGTTAGGAAAGTACCATGGTGCTTTATAGATGGGGAGATGCAGGAGACTGTGTGGGTTGGTGCTTATGGTGCGAGACCTGATCCTTATGATGAGGCAAAATGTCGCACTCTGGAAGCAACTTTCAAAGACTTTGATATCAGCTATTATGAGGAGCAAGCTAGTCTATAATGTGGAGTGAATGTAGAAAATAGCTGGGTATTGGCGATGAAATCCTCTTCACACCGAATCATATATTTGGTCAAGGCGGAATGAAGAAGTATAAAAGCATATATAGATATTTGCCTCTTAGTTCAAAGCAACTAGAGTCTTGTGCCTCTCCAAAAATTTGCTAACACACTCCACGAATCTATCCAGTTCACTTTTCGGCGTACCCAAGATCAAGGCAATACTTCCTCGTCTGGTAATCCAAAAGCCATCCTCCATCATCTCAATGAAGAACAGGTCTTTGAGACCCCAATCCTCATCGATGGCTTCCTTGCAACTGATCTCAGTAGTCCCAGCCTGAGAGAAATGAACGGCATTGAGAGCTCCTCTGCCAGTGACGCTCATTTTGGTCCCCTTGATGGCTTTTTGCAGATCCGCGCGGAAAGAGTCACCGAGCTTATTGAATTCTATCGCGACTTCAGGAGTCCAGATTTCATTGAGGCCGATAAATCCTGCATGCATTGCAAGGGTATTGTTGTTGAAAGTCCCAGAGTGAGCGAGAGACGTTGGGGAGCGTGGGTCGTACACAGCCATGATCTCTTCTTTGCCGCCGAATGCTCCAAATGCGAGGCCTCCTCCAAGATACTTACCAAATGTGGTAAGATCGGGCGAGAGACCAACAATGGCCTGAAGCCCCCCAGGACCAAGCCTAGATGTCATTACTTCGTCAAGGATGAAAACAGCGCCGACCTGTGCTTATTAGAACGTATAAACTGGGGAACTATTACGGTAAAGAATACCTTCTTTGCGCTTGTTTGCAACTGCATTAAGAACTTGTCCGTCCCAATTACACATCCTCCTGCACCTTGCATACCCTCGACAAGGACAGCTGCGATATCATCCTGCTCGATCAACGCTTTTGCTCCTTCGACGTCGTTGTATTTGCCAATGACCCACTCGTGCTTGTCCACGCCGTTCTCTTGAACACCATCCCAGAATCCAAGTACAGCACCGTGATAACCACCAGTGAACACAACCACTTTTCGTTTCCCAGTGAAGTGTCTTGCTCCAGCCAGAGCATGAAGATTCGCCTCGGTTCCAGAGTTACAGAAGCGAACCTTATCTAGATGGAAGCGTGAACATATGAGCTTCGCGTGTGCTGATTCTTGTGCGATTGTGGCGCCTAGATTAAGGCCAACTGTCGTGATTGTATTTATGAGAGACTTTTGAATCAGAGGATGAGAATGGCCGTATAGAGCCGCTGTCAGCTCTCCGACAAAGTCTGTATATCTAGGGAAATGATCAGACTTTTGGGGATGAACGGTGATTTTAGTGACTTACACATGACCATCTTCATCAAAGACCTTGTAATCTTCTCCCTTCTTCATGCACAGTGGGAAGGGAGCAGAGTAAAGAAGTGTTCGAGTATTTCCACCTGGCAAAAAACCGGTAGCTTCTTCAAACAGTCTTGCAGAGTTTGGATTCCTCTCCGCATATCGTTCTTTTGCTGCCAAAACTGCTGATGTGAGCTCGGATGACGGATTATACTGCGACTTTACAGTAAGACCTAGTTCCGCAACAGGCGCAATTTCGGGGGAGTTTGCTTTTGGCATTTTTGAGATGATGAACTTGAGAATTCTGCTTTTCGGTATGATGTTAAGTTCAAATATAATAAGATAAAAAAAGATCCTTTGCGTACGTTCTGCGAGCAGTCTCTTATTGCTTTTCATCAATCTTTCGATTCCTCAACTCAATGCGTAGGTAGATGCCGAGACCTGCTTGATTGGTTCATTACGCCGGTCAACTATGTTGGATAAAAACTTCCGAACCATAGAGCTGCTGGCCCAACTCCACTTCTGCTCCAGCAATAAACTCCAAATTTCGACTCGGACTTATACCACTGCAACTGCCTACAACTTCGCCGAAGACTATTTTGATATTCTGGGCCGAGTTTTAACCTGCGTCGCTTCCACCGCGGTTGGTCAGCATCACCGCTATGCTCAGGTCGCTCAGTCACGTTCCTACTTCCCTATTGATTGACCAACCATGATTTACTTCTCATTAGTTGCCTGCCGTGCAAAGCTTGACAACTCTACACGTCTATGATTAGGAACCAAGAAGCCTCAACAACCCACCCCCAAATTATGTTATTCAATCTCTTTAGGGCTCATATTCACTCTAGCACTCCTTCGTATACTACTACCCAAAACTACTTTTAGTGTTTAGAGTATTGTGGTCACGAGTATATCTATTTTGAAACTATACCTTGAAGTAGTTGCGCGTAAAGTATAATACATTAGGATATTATCAGATAGCTCATGTATCCTATTCAGTAGGAATACTGCAATTCGAACCAGTAGAACGTAGATTAAGCGGAGATTTTATAATAAAACTCAAGTTCCTCTGGCTGAAAATATTAAACTCTAGAGTATTTCTAAGTTACTACTATATCGACTGCAGAATAAGGGCTATAGCATCTTGCACTTTGAAAGTGTAATTGTGGTGGGGGGACATGGCGTACTAAGGCTTTTATTCTCCCAGAAAAGGCTGTAGCAGATGAGCTAGTAGAAGCCTACTTCACAAATATAAACCCCGGATGTCCTATTGTGGATGAGGATGTGAGTTAATAACTCCAGGCGTCCGGTTTACGACTACTCTAATAATGGCATCTAGATTTTCATGGCCCAGTACAAAAATAAAAACCCCTCGGATCCACCCTCTTTACTAGTACTGCAGGCTATACTTCTCGTCGGAGCGCATGTGTCTCGCCATCGGCCAGACCGAGAAACGTTGAAAGCTACTTTCTTTCGGAGAGCGAAAATGCTGTTCGATGCTCGGCTAGAGAAAAATAGAGATGTTGTCGTTCAGGCTGCCCTATTACTTACTTGGCATTCCGACGGGGCTGAGGATATAGGCGCTGGGGCGTGGTATTGGACAGGCATTGCGGCCAGAATTGCGACAGGCCTTGGTATGCATAGAGACGCTGGATCAAGCACGTTGATCAATCACGACCTAAGAACATGGAGGAGGACTTGGTGGATTTTAGTACAGTTCGATGTGATGGTATCTTTGTCTCATGGGAGGCCGCAAGCAATGTAAGTCTATTCTTGGTTTATATATCAGAATGTTTTTGTGCTGATAGAATGTCAAGTAACTTGGATGAATGCGACGTCAAGTCTTTGACAGCCTCTGATTTTCAGGGTTGTGGGCCGCGGGTTAATATTGACTTCGTGGTGAAATATACTGAGCTTTGTCTCTTGATATCCAAAGCTCTCAAGGAACGTTTTGGTCTAAGAGTTAGCCGCGAGGAGCGGAAAGCAGCTCTAGGCAATGCCGATGAAGCTCTTGCAAATTGGTGCCTATCATTACCCCCTTCTTTGCAGATGCGGTCGTCCGACATGGACGTGTGGTCTGCGACACTCCACCTCTCATATAATAACTTTCTCATATATTACTGCATCGACCGCACCCTAAAGCATCGCAGAGGTCCAATGACTATGGACCGAACGATGGCGATATATGTAGTTCTGCTGCCAACACTGTGGCCACCATCTTCGAAGATTTGCGCGAAAAGGATAGGATCAAGTACCTCTGGATTTCAGATGTCAATGCTCTCTTTACTGCTATGATACAGGTCAGCGTAGAGCTTCGCTTTTCGAATCCAGTTCTCGCTATCAATGCTTTGAGACGTTTTGATTCAACACACTATGTTCCCTTCGAAAGCTAGCTGAATATTGGATCAATGCTGAATCTATCCTACGTATATTTGAAGAAAGCTCCCAAATTCAACATGTAGTGCGTTTGGGGAAAAGGGCCAAGAACTGTGGCGATTTACAGCTTGCTCGAGAGCGTCCAGAGAGTAGATCTGGGAGTAGAAATCAACAGCGCACAGCAATGCTTAATCAGCCGACAAGTCGACTCGATTCTGCCCCAACTGCATTGCAGACACATTCAGCACAGACCTGGGCAGTAGAGGAGCAATCTGATCTTGATGTTCTGGCAGCTGCTGCAAATGCTGCAAGCGACTTGTCCAGTGGACAGATGCAACAATCACAAGCAGGCGATCAACAAAACGATTGGGGGCACTTTACATCTACCAATATCTCTGAGCCGAGCCAGATACTCTTAAGCCCTGACATCATGCAATTAGACAATGAGTGGAGAGAAATATATTGGCAAGAGCCGGGCATTCCTGGCTCGTTCGGGGATGGGTTATTTGGCTGGTAATGGCTTTTAATTTCCGAAAAAGCAGATTTCCCGGAAAGCGATTGCAATTGAACCTGATATACATACTCAGTACAAAAAGCCTTCATACCCGGCATCAGGATTATCAAAATAGTACGTAAGGTCTTTCCCTTCGGCCTCCTGGGTTGTAAAACCGTTTCCCAGATAAGCAAATCTATTCTCACTCCAAGAAGTCCATTCCCAGTCCTCATATCTTGGATTTGCCATCATATGAAACCAGTGCAACCTGCTGCCTGGATGCAGTGCGGTAACTGGTCCGTCAATTTTACCGTTTTTGAACCATGATCGGCATTTGCTGCTCCAGGCTGTGCGTTGCAAGAAAATGTCAGCGTGAGCAGTGAACTCTTCAATTGCTTTGGGTGAAGGAGTGATCGACTTGATGTTCTCGGTTTGTGCTTTGTATAGCATTTTCAGGATGTATTTGCTGACATGCTCTGCAATAGGGAGAGCTGACCCATGCCCAACAGGGGAGTTCGGGCCCATAAACACTTAAACTCATTAGTCTATGATAGGCTTCACAAGATAGGCTAAATACTCACTGAAATAATTTGGAATGTTCTCCGGAGCCATGGATAGATATGCTGTTGGCCTTTGCTTCCACTGCTCGCTGAGATTGTTCCCCTTACTTCCAACTATAGGAAATCTAGGACAAAATGAAAGGTCAAATCCTGTTGCACATATGAAAACATCGACCTTAATGGTCTCTCCCGTCGAGAGAAAGATGCCTTCAGGTACAATCTTTTCGATTTCGTCCTTAACTACTCGAACATTTTCTTTTGTTAACGCCTCTAAGTATCCAACTCCTGGTGTTGGCCTACGACAGCCAACAGAAAATTTGGGGATGATGAAGTCAGCAATATCAGAGTCTCCAAGTTTTGACTTCATGTCGGCGGTCGAGAATCGAACAGCTTCAGCTTGCTCCGGCGTATCTTTATGCAGCTGGCAGTCAACCCTTTAGCTTTTTTTCTCTCCCAACGGGAAGTGCACCAACCATTTTAAATCGGCTATTTAACTGACTTTCAACATCTTTTCGATATGCCAAGTACTTCGCAGGATTCTCAGCAAATTCTGACTTCTGCTCTTGTGTAACTGGATAATGTCAGCAAACTACTACTGTTTCGTTTTATTTCGCTGCACCTACAAGCAAAATTGGTACCTCCGGGTCCTGCGAACTTCTGTGCAAATCCTGCAGTAATCCAAGTGGGTGATCGAATGAAAGTTGTGAGATGTTTGACATGCGGTTGTATTGTTGGGACTATTTGGATACCACTCGAGCCACAACCTAAGACTGCTACCGTCTTGCCATTCAAGTCCGTTTCGGGATTCCAAGCAGCGCTATGCATCAAGGTTCCCTTGAACGATTGAAGCCCTGGGATATCTGGCCACTTCCAGTTACTAATCATATTTTAGCCGTCATTTATTGATACCTAGGGGAGTATTGGACGAACTTCAAAAATCCAGAGGCATTTATGAAGAAGTGGCAGTAGTCTTCTGTTTCTATGCCGCTCTGCAAGTCCTTTATCTTGAAATTCCATTGCCCTTGCTCCTCGTTCCAAATTGCAGATCTCACTTGGTGCTGGAATCTGATATATTTACGCAAGTCGTATTTCGTTGCAATATCTTTGAAGTACTCCAAGATCTCAGACGCCGGGGAGTAACTGACTGTGTTAATTTTCTATCGAAGATTGGTTCTCATAGGGATAACTGACAAATTATTCCAATTTGGATTGGGAGCCCAAGTATATTGATAACTATGTGATGGAATATCGCATGCGCAGCCCGGGTAGCTTTCAAAAGGTAAGTAGACTTGATCTGTTGGAGAATGTACTGTACTTATACAAAACTAACCGATTTTCTAACCAAGTCCCTCCAACCTCCGCATTCTTCTCGTAAATTTGTAACTCGACATTCTTCATATGCTTGCCGATCTGATAAGCAATGTTCAGACCCGAAGCGCCTGCACCGATGGTTATGACGCGTATTTTCCGCGGCTCTCCCAGAGGATGCTCATCCACAACATAACTGTTGGGCTTGCGACTATAGCTTGTATCAAAGGCCTCTGCCTTCCCTTGACCATCGACAACCATGATGGAGAAAATACAGATCTTAAGGAAAATAATGATAAATCTTTAGCATATGAGTCTACCAACAGAACAAACTCCATTTTGAAAGAATTGTAAGTTAATTCGGTGACAACCCCGCCATTGATAGTCATCACGTGTATTAGTATGGCACTACTGACCCCTCATTGAGCTTATGCTCCTTTGCTGGTTGCTCCTTATCGTCTTCGGCGTTGAAGATTACAATTTTAAGAGGATCCCACTTTTCGAATCGCCGAAATCTGGGGCTGCGTCAAAATTAACCAAGTAAACATAGGAGAGTCTTTATACTCGGCGTTCTCATCAGCCCCCAATCTCTTCCAATCTCAAAGTAACCGCCGAAATCAGGGGAAAGATACCAACCAAAGAGATAGCGATGATTACAGCAACTTAATGAGGATCCTTGCGTCACTATTTATCATACGATTGAGCATCGTCAATAGAAACCTGACTGTCAATACTAAGACGAACTCCATCACAAAATGTCGGACTTGGAAAAAAGAACATCAACAGCGGCCAAGAGTGTTCCTGCATCCTCTGAGGATGGAGTTGTCGTTGGCAATGTCGAGCCAGTGGGCGAATACACAAATGAGACTACCAATGGCTCGGAAAGTACTGGATACTTGCACCGGAACTTCAAGGCAAGACATATCCAAATGGTGGCATTAGCCGGTAATATCGGGAGTGGTGTTTTTTCATCAGTATTGGTGCTGTAAGTGAGCTCTCCTGCGACTGAGAAACCTTAGCGAAAGAAGTCAAACAATCTCAAATCAGGGTTTGAAGGAAACATCTAACTGACTACCTATCTTCCAGGCTCTTCGCACTGGAGGCGGTCCTGGGATCATCATTGGATATACCCTCATCTGTTGCATGGCCCTCGCTATGTTGACGGTTCTCGGCGAAGCAACCGCTCTCTTCCCAACCTCCGGTTCTTTCATCGACCATGCTACGAGATTTGTTGACCCTGCCCTGGGTTTTGCGATTGGATTCTGCGAATGGTTTGGTGCTTTGACAGTGATTGCCGCTGAGGGAGCTGTATGTTTACGGAGTAGATCCGGCATGGGCTCGTATTGACTCAATGCTGACATATTTTAGGTCTTCCCTGTCATTATCAGCTACTGGACAACATCAATACCAACAGCGGCCCTGATGACGATCTACTTAGTCGTGGTTTTCGCATTCCACCTCATGCCTAATACATGGTTTGCCGAATTCGAGTTCTGTACTGGTGCTGTCAAAATAACCACGATGGCTATCGTCCTTCTTACTAGCGTGGCTATTATTGCTGGTGCTGGCCCTACAGGGAGCACGAACTGGGGTGCTAATTTCAACGAACTTCCCGTCTTCCCAAATGGCTTCAGAGTAAGCTTCCTTCCTAGCTCAATTGCATCCTTACCTCTTCTAAACTCACCACAGGGTGTCGCTCGGACATTTCTTTACGCATCATGGGCCACCGGCGGTCAAGAAATCATGGGTATTGTCGCTGGTGAGGCCCGGATGCCGCGTTACGATATGCCGCGTGCTGCAAAAAACCTCTTCGTTCGAATAATTTTGATCTTTCTAAGTTCTTGCATCTTGATCAGCGTTCTGGTTCCCTACACCGAGCTCTTGCTTCTCGGAACGAGCAATGTCGCAGCTTCGCCTTTTGTAATTGCCATGGGATATGCAGGTATCCCGGTTCTACCTCATATCATTAATGTCGTCCTTCTTATCTGCCTCTGTGGCATCGGTTCCGAGTCATTATTTATCGCCTCAAGAATCCAAACCGCTATGGCAAAAATGGGAATGATGCCGAAAGTTTTTGGGAGGATTGATAATCAAGGTCGTCCAGTTTGGTCGCTAACATCTTGCTCGCTCGTCGCTATTGCTATGACATACATGTGTGTCTCGACCACTGGAGCGATTGCCTTCAACTGGTTCTCTTCGATCTCTGCTACGACCACCTTCTTTGCATGGATGGTGAGTCCTCCTCTTCCTGTGCTCACAAATCGGTAAGTAGCAAAGTGCTAATGTTTCCGTAGACCATTCCTATCACAAATTGGTGCATGCACCGAGCCCTGAAAGTACAAGGCGACCGCGCTTTCGAGTTACCCTATGCCTTGAAGAATCGTTTCTGGCCTGCGGAATCAATCTTCCTCTTTGTCTCAACCCTCTTCACCTTTGTCTGCACCTTCTATGTATCCATTGTTCCCGACGAAGGGTCTCCTTCTGCGAGCACTTTCTTCGAGACTATGCTCTGCTTACCAGTTTTTGTCGTCGCTTACATCGGCTACAAATTGTGGTTCAAGACGAAGTTCCAGGATCCAAAAACAGCCGATTTACAGAGCGGAAGAAGACCATTGAATGAGGAGGAGTACGCGTTCTTGGATCAGTATTATAGCCAGCCCATGTGGAAGAGGTTGTTGAGCTATGTTAGATTTTGAGGAGAGTGTACGTATAAGCGTTCGGTATGATGAAATATGAACTAGAAAGCCACATCACAGTGCTGAGCACACACTAATTGAGGGTGAAAATGAGATTGCCGTTGCCATCTATGGCTGAGCTGCGATGTGCAACAAAAGTTCGTGATAAGGGGAAAAGCAAACGAATACTGGTGATTATTGGCTCCCTAAGCGATCGCTTATGCATCATCTCGCAAGGGCGTCCAAGCGATCGGAGAAGTCTTCTCTAGCTTGATACCTTGGCCTTACACCCCGCCGAGCCCGTCCCCTCATTAATAGCACTACTGTACGTGAACTTCCAGTATGTAAACAAAAAAAGAAAATGTTCGTGTTCTTGTTCTTCAACACAGATGTTTTGGATTCCTTTGTTCCAGAAGCATAAGCACCAATACCTGCATTTCTATCGCTGACGCGTCTCCTCTCTGACTTGCCTCCTCGTATACGATTACTGTACTGTGCTGTACTGTGTAACAAGAAAGCTGAAAGCCAAAGCGCACTCCGCACGGCATCGTTTCAATCACCATCCGTGATACTTCTTGACATCTTGGTAGATAGATCTTATCTTCAAACCTAATCTCCACCACAACTTTTTTTTTATCCTTTATCTTTCTCTCGACAGTACAAGCAGTCTATCCAAAGCAGAGACCTGGAGGAGCAGAAATAGCAGAAAAAGCAGAAAAAGCAAAAATAAAAATAAAACCCCCCACGATAATGGCGCCCATCAAACCCCAAGACAAAGAAATCGATCCAACCCTCCACCTCCCTCGAATCCTCTGTCTCCACGGCGGCGGCGTAAACGCAGATATCTTCCGACTCCAAGCACGTACCCTAATCAACCAACTTAAACCCTACTTTCGACTCGTCTTCGCCGACGGCCCCTTCATCTGCGATCCCCATCCGGCAGTAATCCCCATCTACAAAGACTACGGACCCTTTCGAAGATGGCTACGCTGGCTACCCGAACACGCACCCATAGATCCCGATGCGGCAATCGACGAAGTAGATTATTATATCCAAAGCGCCATAGATGAAGACGATCGAAATGGGGGAACCGGATCTTGGGTTGGCTTGATGGGATTTAGTCAAGGAGCAAAAATGGCAGCCTCGATATTATTTCGTCAACAGGTTCGAGAGGAGAAATTAGGAAGGGCGAAGGCTGGTTCGGATTATAGGTTTGCGGTTTTGTTGGCGGGGAGGGCTCCTTTGGTTAGTCTTGATTCGGCCATTGTTAAGAGTGAGTCTTTGGTTGGTGCGGGCGGTATTGCTATGGAGTTTACGGATTGGCCTGATGAGTGGACTTTTTCTGTTCAGAATCAGGATCATATGTTGAAGCTACCGACTGTTCATGTTCATGGGTTGAAGGATCCTGGATTGGAGTTACATAGGAGGTTGTTAGATCAGTATTGTGAGCCTGGGACGACGAGGTGTGTTGTTTGGGGTGGAGATCATAGGGTTCCTTTCAAGCAACCGGATGTTGATCCTATTGTTAAGAATATTCTTGAGGTTGCGAGAGAGACTGGGTCATTGAAGAGGTAGATAGATGGTGATGGTGGGATTGAGTTCTTGGGTTTTTGTGGGCGTCTGATCATGATTTTTCTTTTATGGCGTGTAAACCACGATACAATAGAATGGGAAGACATAAATTTTTAGATTATATGATGGAATGGAATAACGGCTGTTTTTATGATTGCATTATGATAGAATGAATAGACGGTCAATTTATTATGCCACCGGCATGTTGACACTTCTCAGCGGCCTGTCTTATGCGACCTGTACTGTCCTTTCTCCTATCACTTGAGTTCTATGACGTTATGCCTCAACTTATCAGGTTTGCCTCAATGATGAGGGTAACCCAGGGTGTAAATATAAATATTTGCCGTGTAAGATAGCAGTACAGTATTTGAATTATTTGGCTCTGGAGGATTCCAAGACCGAGGGACCGTAGCATCAGCGACGTCCCGAACTGAGCACTAGGATATACCATTTTCACTACCATTGATCGTAAAGGCTTTTCCTCTCCTCAGAACGTGAGCGACGTAATGATGATACATGCTTGTTTTGCGACCAAATCCTTCACCAGTACCATTGCACAAGCCTGACACTGGCATGAGACTAACAGTGGCGATGATGTGTGATATTCTGTACTGTACCGATACCACGAAATTTGGCTTGCCAGAAATCATATTAAGTTCGACCCCTGGTGGTGGACACAGCCAAAGACTGAGTAAAGCAATTTGAAAAAGTCGAATACGATGGAGCTGATGTTGGCAGGCAAGTTATTCTCTGGGACAGAAGCCTTTGCTTGTGGACTTGCTACTCGGACAGTTCCAAACTATGGGAGCTTGATGGAGGAGGCTCTGAAAGCTGCAGAGATTATCCATAGTCAAGATAGAGAATTAGTATCTGCAGTGAAATAGCTGGTTAACGAGAGTGAAGAGGTTGGCTTGACCGCTGGTATAGTCTACCAGCAAAATTTGTTTCAGAAGCTATTAGGCAACGACGGGCTATCAAATCAAAATAAGAACGCTGATTTGCTTAAAGCACTATCAATAAGGTTCGCAATGAGATGGCCGGAACCTTGGGGTGTACCTGTGATCATGCAGCTGATGCCTTGCAGAGGGATATTCCTTTTGTCGGGCGTCGGTGCGACTCGAGAATGCCTTCGCTGCCCAAGGCTGTGATGATTATCAATCAATCTGCCCGAGTTAAGGGCAAATTTAAGGAGATCAATAACCTACTCTTAATGAATGCTTCGTGAATAGTTCGCCTGTATTTCGTGGAATGCAATATCTTCAAAAGGCCCACGAACAGCGGTCTCATCACTTCGTCCAGTTCGAGACATAAACTCAAACTTCCAGAAGACCTAGATCAAATAGCCTTCACACAGAGATAAGCCATCTGCTGTCGAAATGGAAGACAATGACGAGAATCGGAGTTCTTGTACACCTGTGTCTGCCCCTAGGGACAAAATAATCATCCAATGTGTGGACCTTACCTCTTCATCGACGAGTTATCTTGATACTTCATTGCAACCAGGGGCTACGGATGAGCTATGCGAGACCTGTCGCAAGATAAAGTTCAACGATCTTTTCAGCTCGTCTTATGAGCGCCATTGCGGGAAGTGTTGCGAGATGTTGTTCGACATATCTTCAGGGCCACATTGTAACGAGAATAAGATTAGCCTACATTACCATCTTGGAAAGGTGGAAGATATCCAATTGAGGAAGAACTGTGCTTTTTGTCGACTGATAGTAGCTGTACACAACTCCGCCGACCTCAGAATGTTGGATGTTTCCTTAGAACAACCACTCATGTGTACTATCACCCAGACATACAACGATGGTGGTATCAAAATCTACTTTGACGCAGGCAACCTTGAATGCGATGATGAACATAGCTATGGTGTCCATACTATCCGGCAATGCCTTGAAGACTCGTCTGACTGGACACCTTTAGCGAAGCCATCCTCTGCGCCGACGAAGTGGTTCAACGACTGGGGAGGAGGCCTCCACGGGCGTTTAATAAATTCGCACCAGGTGGACTTTGATCTTCTTCGGAAATGGCTTTATCTATGTGAGACGCTTCATGGCGATATATGCTGTCGGCCTAACTTGATCTCAAGAACGGCGGAAAAGACAATCCGATTGATAGACGTACTGCATCGCCAGATTGTTGATAGCACAACAAACGAGCGCTATCTAGCCCTCAGCTACGTTTGGGGACGTGGGCAACAGCTGTCTCTAAACAGAGGTAATTGCGGAGATTTACGAATGCTTGATAGCCTAAAAGATAACGATATGACAGCGACAGTTAAGGACGCTTTCGACGTAGTTGCTAAGCTTGGCGAGCGATACCTATGGGTCGACCGCCTATGTATCCTTCAGGACGATGAGCAGGATAAGCTGGAGCAGATGTCTTTCATGGATCAAGTCTACAATGCCGCTATCATGACAATAGTTGCTGCTGCCAATACATGTGTGGAGTGTGGCTCCAAGGCTTGTATACCAGGCGTTAAACCACACACCCGTCAGTCACTTCAACATAGCGAAGTAATCCGTGGCGTACGTTTGGTCACAGCCCAGCCGAACCTGGCATCTGCGATATTTCAGCTGAACTGGTCTTCTCGCGGTTGGACATACCAAGAAGCGTTCTGTTCCTTGCGATGTCTTGTCTTTACACCTTACCAGGCATATTTCCACTGCAAATCCGAGGTCTGGTGTGAAGACTCTTGTTACATTGGTAGTGGACGATCTGGCAAGATCCCCTTTACAGTCAATGCGTTATGCCGCATTCGCGACTATAGAGACGACTTTATACTGTGTAACTTTGCTCAATACATTGATGCGGTTGAAGGATTCTCAAGGAGGCAGTTCACAGTCGAAACAGATATACTTTGGGCCTTCACAGCAATTACGAAAACATTCCAGCTTAAGTTCCAAGACAACTTCATTTGGGGCCTACCTGTCGAAAGTCTTGACGTTGCATTACTCTGGCTTCCCACGTGGCCTTCGGCAGGTTTGCGGGCAGGCTGTCATAATGCCATTATCGACCGCCATAGGATTAAACTGCCATTTCCAACTTGGTCCTGGGTCTCTCAGCGCTGCGGAGTTAGGCATGTTGCAACGTGTGAGTATTTAGTAAAAGGTCTTGTAGAATGGCACAAGGCAGCTTACTATGCAGTAAACCGTGCTAGTCCATTTTCTAACCCTTGGCGTCGACTTGAAAACCACGATATACTTAATTCCACCCAGAAGAATTCAACCGATGCTATCATGGACGAACGAGCCTTGGGATTTCTCCGGTTCACCGCCGCATCTGCCCATTTTGACCTCGACGAAAAGGATCTCAATAGCAATGGAAATAACGTAGAGAACTGCAGGGAATGGGCTGAGTATCACATCCGCACATGCACAAGAAAGATTGTAGGCACCATTTGCGTGCCAATATCATGGCTTGAAGCTCGTAGCGACAACCGGGCGGAATTCATACTTCTATCCATGCGCACGCACGGAGACGATGCGGAGCATGAGAATAGGTGTAAGCGAGAGTCAGATTATAATATCATGCTCATTGACTGGAAGCAAGGGCCACATTGCGAAGTGGCAGTTAGAATTGGCATCACACAAATCCACAGGGATGACTGGGTAGCTGCAGGGGCCAGTTCAAAACTAATTGTACTGAACTAGAAGTAAGTCAGTAACTTTGATTCCTCTTTGCCCATTTAATATACAATAATCTAATCGTAAGCAAGAGACTAATGGCTTGTAGTGTTGGCGTAACCTTTGAAATCGTAAGCTGGAGGGGTATATGAAGGGATGAAAAGCTGGGCTTGAGGCGGATGAAAAGAAAGGTCGAGGGGTTTCGGAATTTTTTCACAGCTTCGTTGGCTACGAGTTATGTTCTCCAAAACAGATATACGAAAAGAATCCAGGGACTTTTCTTTTACGTGTTAAACTTTATCGAGCAGACATGCGGCTTCCGTAGCGCTGCTTGAATTGGTTTTGTGGTTACTTTTGATAATTATCCGTTATGAGACGGTGGCACGGGCCTACATATAGACCTCGATCGTTTGGTAGTATCTCCTATATAAATTTACTAGATCAAATGTCTAGAAATGTTCCATATAGTCTAGTGAATTTACTAGTAAAAAGTATCTAGTTTATATATAGAATCTAGATTATGTACTTTCTATATAGATTACCTAAGCCTATATAGCATTATATATGTATAGGCTATATAAGATCTGGAAAGTTGAACCAAACAGGGCCTAACTAACAACTTTACCTCTACAAACCCGAGTCTATATATTGAGGCTGACTATTTTGATTTCATTTAATTCGGTCTAAATCATAACTTAGTGTTTATATAAATATGTAGAAGGGTAGAGAAATTTAAGAAGTGGATAGTACAGTAGAGTAATATTACCTTGTGTAGGTTATTAGTTGATAGACATTCACTTAATTCAGCAGAAGTGAATTCGACGAATTGTCATCTGATCTTACAATACCGAGAGAGGCATTTCGTCTCTGGTATACTGTGTTACCTAAGCTAACGACCAGAAGATCAAGAGACCGAGCATGAATGTAATTAAAATGACTAGAGCTGGGTACGAGACTAGTCTGTCACATATAAAGAGCCATTCCTAGAAACAAACACGATCAAGACTAATTTTTAAACACCAAACTTTTATCCCTATTCCCCTTAATCTTCCCCTCTCCTTTTGAAGTGCACTACATGCTAGTCAGCACAATAGACTCGAGATTGAACCTGATCAAGAAGACCTCACCCTTTTCCAAAGAAACATCAATCAACTACTTCTTCTACTTAATACCACCCAAGCTTCCCTGAAAGAGAATAGTAATCGTCGTCGGAAACTTGTTTTCTTTATCATCTGCAGCGAATCCCGACATCTGAACCTCAGTAGCGTCGCCTTCAGGACCAACTTTCTTGGTCGTCGGACCAGTGACATGATGTTGACTCTGAATGGTGTCGTTGAAATCGAAAGAGATAGAAAGCTCGCTTGGTATATTGTCATTGTCATTGATAGTGACGACAGATAGTCCGAAGATGGAGTCCCCGAGCACGTAATGCTTATTCGGGCCTTTGAAGTCTGCACCGAAGGTGGTGGATGAGAAGGAGTCGCTCCAGCTCACTGATGCAGTGGAGGTGCTGGTGCAGAGAGATATGGTAGTGATATATATGGCCTTGGTGCCCTTAGGAACATCGATCTTTGTTGGAGGCAGCATGTTTGTTTTTCTGGAGACTGAAGTTTGGGAAATGTGTCAATGACTTTGAGTACGAGAAAATGTGAGGAAGAGAGTATCGATGCTGAGTACGAAATTTAGCGAGTATGGCCCTATCTTATACTTCTTCGAAAACGATATGCATTGTTTGTGGCTTATCCTGTGATACGCGCAGCCTGAAGAACATAATTACTACCACTTTTCCTCTGGCATGCTGTGTTACACGAACTGATGAACACAACAACAAGAAACCTACTTTGGCATGCTGTAAAGAATGTCGTCAAATAATAGCTGGAACCAAGCGCAAGATTCAATCCGACCATCAGCTAAGCTGTCAGTCGATGGCGTTGGCTACAATACTAATGGGTTCACCGTGGAGTAAGTTCCCGTTGTAGAAAGAATGAAGGAACTTTAACAGCTTGATTTATTTTCCATTTAGTTCGTGGTAATCGTAACCGAAGAGGTCAAACGGGCCTGGCTCCTTAAATTCACTTGCTCAGCCCAACTCTAACTAGAAGAGAGCTCCAACATTAATCCAAGCGTCCGTAGGCAGTAGTTCCAGTAGTACTCTTAACAACATCCACCATCTCCTTCATATGCACCGTTATGAATTCAAATCTTTCCTTTTGCCGCCCCGAATGTCTCATCTCCATCAACAAGTACTTTCCTCGAGACCCGATCGCGTCCATACAACAATACACTCTCCTCATCTATCGAGCTATTAGAAAGACCGTCGACGATGAAATCTATCCAGTTCTCCTGCATTTCTAGCCTCAAATCATCGTTACTCTTGGAGACATTGTCGGGATAAATTGACGACGTCTCTTTGCCATTTGGAATCAAACCTTCATCTGATTTATAAGGGAGGCTATTGCAGGCTTTGGATTTCTTATCAACTTCTAGAAGATCCTTATGGAAGGCGTTGAATGCATAGATAAGATCGACGCAATGATGTGCTGAACCATGTAGATGCTGCACGGGGAATGGATTTCCAAAGTTGACTTTGTAGCGTGCTGCCCTCGTATTATGGAATACCTGCGGTGTTGTCGATGTGGCCTCGTTGGTTTGTCTTTGAGAAAGAAAGGTGTGACCAGCTGAGAGAGGATAGCTGAATTCCATTTCAGTAAGGAAGCGAGTAAGCCTGTCGCGGATTGTATCGATGGAGATATCAGGAGTGAGCCCGTAGAGTTCCATTGCTTCCTGTGCTGTTGTGGACGTAGAAAACGCGGAGCTGAAATGTGCCTTTACATCATTGTATTCTGTGATTGCAGCGAGTTGTAGTCCGTGGATGCTCCCCTACAATTTTCCAAAGATTAGCAACTTATGGGAAAAAAGAAGACCGGTCTAGATCACACAGTAGCTGTGACATACCTCATAATCCACTTCACCCATTAAGATTGAAATGGCAGCTGCATCTTTAACTTCTTCTGTCTTCTGAATTGGACTATTTCCAAATTTCACAATAATAGGACTAAGGTCATCAGTGAGTTCCAAGGTCAACTTATCATTGATCAAGGGATAAACAGCCCAGTTCATCTCTCTAGAAGCCTGAACTAGCTTCTCGGCACTGAGTTCTCGCAATCTAGCTAGACTCTGTTCTTTATCTTGCAATGGAACTCCAATATGGCGACACAAAGCATCAATATCACCATCAGCTCGCTGAATACTAATTGGCCCTTGAAGACCCAAAGCACCAGATTGAATAATTGCGCCTTTGAAGAGTGGTGATCCAGGATTTAGCGTTGCATCTAGGACAAGAGCATGAACAGAGCTAGCGCCAGCTGATTGTCCGCCGATAGTGATCTTTTCAGGATTACCACCAAAGGCTGAGATGTTTTGAGATATCCATTGCAAAGCAATCTTCTGATCCACGATACCAAAATTAAGGCCTTGGATATCTTGGGATTCTTGTTCCGCTAGCATTGCTGAGGAGCCACCGAAACCGAAAAGACCAAGTCGGTAATTTATGTTGACGGCAATTATCGGTTTGCCTTGTCTTAGTGAATCAAGAACGAGATTCGTTGGGTCTTTACCCAAATGAATCGCATCAGTGTCTTGTCTTAAAGATGAGCGTATCACGTACCCCACATTGGATCCGTCGCAGCACCAAACCCATAAGCACCACCATGAATCCACACCAATACTGGAAGAGGCTCCTTTACAGAATCGATCCCCTTCGCGTTCAGTGCATCATTGCTTGGTCTGATGACCAGGAGATTGAGGCAATCAAATTCAGACTCTTCGACGTCCGAGGGGAAGTCAATGGCTGGCCCAAATGCTCCCTCCGAACTATTGTATTCCCAAAGCTGGGGACATTTAGGTCTTCAGATGTATAATTAATAACCAATTAGCTGTTTATTTCCGCTTTTTATTGAGATGTACTGTACGTACCCATTGTTTACAGCGTGATGTACATCTGTGGGTAGACTTTCCCGAAGTGTCGAGTGTTTCCATCTTCCGGGAACAACGCCATATGGTATCCCTCTGAACTCTTCGATGTCTGCAGAGATGGCAGATTTCTTGCCCAGGATACTTTGTAGGTACGTGGGACTTTGGTGTGTGCGGATGTTAACGATAACAGGTGTGGGATACATGGCGGATGGTATACCTGTTGAACAGAGCTTGCAGAGGGATTGAGTATGAGAAAGAGTAGGGCTGATAGCTTCGCCGAGGCTGGAAGATGAATGATTGAGCTTGCGAAGAGGTGACGTTGTTCGTGTTACCTTCCTTTGGTTAGGTGCATTCGGCAATTCACCGATTGCTTCGCAGGAAAGGAAACAGTAACAATTATCCACAAGCGCACTTCTGAAACTTCATCAGCTGCAAAGACTTCAAGAGTTCCTTTTGGAGATGAGCCTACTAAAGAATTGGAGTGCCCAGAAGTCGATTTCCATATAATTAATCACATCATGGGACTTCAGAATAGCTCTAATGTCTATCCCTGCGTGCCGAGACGCACGCCGTCACGAGACAAATCCATAGTTTAAAAATCACAACTTTTTTCCTAGGAAAACTACGAAGTTGTTATTAATATGTTACTTTCTTTAAGTATTTCTCCTTTAGGGACCACCTTAACAATAAGAAAAGGGCTGCATTTGATTATGCTGTCTATCCTTTTAAGCACCGCACCAATCGCCGCTTTGGCTGTTCCCCCCTGCTTAATCGCGACTATCAAAGTCTCTTCAAAATTGGGAGCACTTAGAGGGAAGTTCCACTAAGGGAGAACATAACTAGTCCCAAGTTTTTGAAGATGCAAGATGATGCTCACGGAGGAAATGATGCAGTCCGGGAGTTTCTCCGGTATAAGGAGAGGGGGGGGGCATACCTTAAACGCCACATATTTTAGCTTTACAGTTTACTAGCGAGCACTGGCCTAAATTAGCTTGATTAGCCTGGTCATTAGCCTGATCCAATAATACCGTAATAATAAAAACCGGCTTCACAATTACGCTCTATCGGAACGCGCTATTAGGCATTCGCCATGCCAAGGCTTGCTGAGGTAACCACCCTGCTCGCCATTGAGCTCGAAACTGAGGATTTCCTCTCAACCTTCGACTGACGTGCAAGGATCTGAACTCGAAATCATTCTCCCACTTCCTAAACTGTTACTTCAAGATTTGCTACTATATGCTAAAGCGTCTGAGCCTTTACAATCTCCTCAAAGTCACCGCCCATCCAGTCTTTGGCCCAGCGCTACAGGCCCTGGAAATATGCGTAGACTATTTGACTGAGGATCCTCCCTCTTACCATCCAGGCGCATGGGACAGCCCGTGCAATGGGCAATTCGGCGCTGACAGTAGCGTCGAGGCTGTTGTGAATAAGGAGGCATATAAACGTTATTTGGAGGACCAGAAATAGGTACCTTGGCGAGTGCGGGCTTGATACTGCATACCTTACGCGTGCTTTGATCAACCTTTCGAACCATAGGACCGTTTGTATCAACGATACTAATCGGCCTTGGGGAGCAGCTTTGCAAAAAAGATAAACTTGAGTTTCTCCATCCTCGAGTATGGGGCACGTTGAAACTGTTGACTCTATTAAATGTATAGTCGGGGTTGTTCTCACAGCTATAATGGTAAGCTAGGTTTCGCTGGTCCTTCTTGAGATATTTCCGGGTTTTAATCGAGAGGCTGTGAGTCCTGATATACTCCCCCTTTGGTCAGATATCTCTCTAAGCCAGCCATTGTCAAAGCTTACTCTTGTCACATCCCTCACTCTCATGATCAACCCCGAAACTCGCTCGAACTCGAACGCATGGACACAAAAACCTATTGAATTTTATTGGGCTTTTCCCAGCCTTAGAAGAGTTGTTACTACTGTACTTCTACCTGTATAACAAGAGTAGCCGATTTAGTGCGCTCTCTACTAGCTTACAGTTGCAATTTCTCCGGGTCTTACGGATCGACTCAGCCAACTGTACTGAGGACGACCCAGGTGGCTACGCTATTCCTTATTAATCACAAAGACACCTTAAGGGAAATTTATCTTGATGGTGCTCGCCGGAGCCGCCCATGGTGAATCCTGAGCTTCTGCAAAGAGTTCGAAATGTGGGTCAGGAAGAGCTGCGGCGTAGATCTACGAATTGATACATACCATTGGGAACTTCAATTAAATAGCAGGTAGGCTCAATTGGAGGTGTTGTGGTTGAGCAATTCAAACAGATTGATCTTGAACATGTGGTCTAAAAAACGTGGTAGAGGAAGTTGAAACTCGATAAAACCGCGATTTGAAAGGTAACGTCCGTCTGTGCGTGCTGCCAAAAAAAAAGTGTGATTCCGAGCTCACGCGCAAGGCAGTGCGTGCTAAGTAAGAAACGATTGGAGAGAGGGAATCCGAATTCAAGCGCTAGTCTCGTATAGGAAACCGAGCACAGCCGAGATGAGATGGCTTGCCCTTGCTCAGCATCCCATCTGGTTCTATCTTTACACCATCTCCAGATATAATAAAACTCTTATTAGGGTTGTTGATGTATACCTTAGATTTCGATCTCCTCGCTTTCCCTTTTCCTCTTCTTCTAATTAACCATGGACATAGACACAAACCCCGGATTTCAAGTCCTCTCATCCATTAACTCTTCCGATCTGAAAATCCGTGATTACAAAAAACAAAGACACCACAGGAAATCCAGATCTGGCTGTCTTGCCTGCAAGGAAAAAAAGGTCAAGGTCTGTTCTTTCTCTCTGCTTTTCCCTTCTTGTCTACAGTATTGAAACTTATAGCATGTTAGTGTGACGAGGACAAGCCAATGTGCCTACGATGTCGACGAAACAGGAGAACTTGTGCATATGACAGGCCTTATGAGGGCCAGCATGAATACAACATTATGGGGCGCCTTGCGATTACAAAGCTCTCTATAGCCAGCTCAACCACTGCTCTATACCCCAGTCCGAAAAATGGAACCCCTGGTATTCAACTCCTGCATCATTTCTGTACAAACTGGGATGCCATATTCCGCATGCCGGGTCGTGACGAGCTAGTCTCGCTCTCACAGTCAAGCTCTCTTATCCGCAACACATTACTTGCCATTACTGCGTGCCACTTGCGGCATATGTCTCCAGGGATATTACAGCATCGTATCGCAGAACATTTCTATCAATCCCTTGCAATCAAGGACTTCCAAATAGCCCTTGAAACACCCAGCAAGTCACTGGGGCAGCAAGGAGTGAATGCACTGCTACTGGCTGCGCTGTTGCTAAATATGATCGCTTTCACACTTCCACACCAAGACAATGGCGTCGAAGACGATCCAAAATCATCCTGGGTCTTCAGCTTCAGAGAAGACCGATTGGGATGGCTAGCCCTGCAGGCGGGTCTCAGACCTCTCTTGATCTCACTGTCAGCGTATTTGGACAAGACGGTAGCCTTTCTAGATCCCATCATGTTTGGCCACGGAAAGGCCGGCTGGAGAGAAATCCGAAAGTTTCAAAGCTTGGGTATTGTTCCTGAGAGTTGGATTAGAGCATTCAAATTGAAGAATGAAAGCTTCAGTTGCGAATCCAATAATGCCGACCAGAATGGTGTTTTTGGGCCAGCCACGATCGCGCTTGCCTATCTACGGAGCATTCATCCTCCACAGTCGACGATACTCCTCAATTGGGTGTTTCTCACGAAGATACATGGAGATTTGAAATATCTTCTCTACAACAGGGATGAGAGGGCGTTGTGGCTGCTTGGGTACTGGCTGGGGTTGATGTGTCGATACGAGGGAATCTGGTGGTGTGAACGGCGTGTGAGGAGGGATTACGAGGCGGTGCGCATGCGGCTTCATGAAATGCACCTCGGTGAGCGTGCCGGAGTTGATGGCCTTTATTGGAAGGACATGATGGAAGAGTTGGAACATGCGCCTGGACTTACGCGAAGAGAAAGTTAGCCGTTTGTGGGGAAAAAAAATAACATATTTATTTGATCCCATTTCACTTCACAGGCTTTACGTCTTTTCGTTTGGACGTCTTGTTATATAAATTACAGAATCCCGGAAGTTAGGTGATATTCTCACCTGAGTTACTTACAACTTTTTTATCCCTCATCTCCCATCTCCAAGTCTATTCTCCATATATATCTCTCAAGCAGCGTGAGAGGCTACAGTTCGTTCACTAAACTCAGTATGCATAGTGAGAGATTACGAGATCGCCCAATTCAGTAGTTATATAATTCAATATAGGAGGTATTGATATAATCTCAGGTTCTAGAGGCTATAACAAGAATGCTGAGCTGTCTTATTACCAAGTTTGGATACCGGTAGCACCAACCACCTTTCCGACTTCCGAGTCTCGTTCCCCTTCAATAACACCCTTAACAAAATTGCCACCCTCTGAAGGATCTCGCGCTCCCATCTAATATTTGTTGGTCAGAAAATTGATTCTTCGACAGGCTATCATCTTCTTTTGCTTACCTTTTTCATCTGTTCAATCCCAACGTTCCCCAGGTTAGTTGCGAGAAATCCCGGGGATATAGCCCAGACCTTTACTCCATCATTGAGTAGAATCCGGTGCCACTGTCTCATCATCATCATGTTAAGTCCAGTCTTTGCGCTCCGATATGACTCGATAGGATTGATTTCTTTTGGCTTTGGCCAACCTGGTGCTGGCGAGGCGTTGATGCGCTGTAGCGCTGGGTGATCAAATCTCTCGGTAAAGGCTAACGCAGAAGTCCCGCTTGTGATGAAGATCAGTCGTGGCTCTCTTGACTTGAGCAGCAGCAGTGGAATTGCTTCACTCGTGAGTAGTACTTGAGTGCCGGCGACGTTGGTATCCCACGAGTTGTTCCACGCCTCCCGGATGCTCAGCTGGCCATCTCTGAGAGCTCCGTCAAAGCCTGCGCCGCCATTGTTGACCAAGACATCTAGCCGGCCGAATTTTGATTCAATGTTCTCGACGGCTTTCTTGATGGACTCATCCGAGGCAAGGTCCAATTGGACTACGCTGAGGCTGCTGGAAGAAGATGGGATCTCTTGTTGCACAGCTGCAAACGGCAGCTTCACCATTGCTAACAAGCCGACTACCAGCGATGATATCGTATGATTGCGTACTTTTATACAACGCCTTGACTATTTCAAGGCCAAGACCCGTGTTAGCCCCCGTGATGAAGACGACCTTCTTGTCTTGTGACATTGTTGCTGGCTAGTGAGAATTGTTTGAGATGAAAGGGAAAGAAGGCGAAGTTTGAGTCTGCCATCGGAGCATTGGTTGGTATTTATAAGACTTTCCGATCAACTCGCTTTAGAGAACATAGAAGCAAGAGTTGGCGCAGGAATTGTGCTTATTATTAGTTTGGCTGGCTCGGTTTCCTCATTTTGATTAGCGCAGCATATTTGCTGGTCAAAGTACCGGGTGAGATTATGAATTATTATGATCTTCGACTAGAGACCACCCGGCATTTACGGACGTAATACAATGCCAGAACCATACTGCACCAGTTTTCCAGCCATCATGCATAATTGGTGTTATTGCAGGCAGATTCGTTGGCGTAATCTTGACTTCCTCCTCAAATATATTCATAAACTCCTGATGAACTATCTCAAACTCATCGGGCTTCTCGTTCGTTATTCCATCAATAGCGCATCCCGTGAGCCAATACGGAACGGAAATCGTTCCAATAGGTAGCGCATAAACCCACTCATGGTCGATAAGATATCTGATGTTCCGTCTTTATCAACGAAAATGTTACTTGCATGGAAATCGGTGAACTGAAGACGGAACGGCCCATTGCGGGTTTGGCGCTGAATATTTAAAAGTTACAAGATGACAGTCAGGTGAGATGCGCGAAGTTCCAAAAGAAACATGCTGTGGAGTTTCCATAGGTGATTCTACAGCTGAGAAATAGAAGGATCGACCACCATAAACATTTCAACCTGAAAGACCAGATATGATAGTCATGTGACATGATTAACTTGGAGACCTGATCTTTGTGACTTTTCCTGCTTGGAATAATTGACGAAAGCTGAACTCGAGATACTTCGATAACGTTTGTTCCGTAGATTTCAACTCTTGAGCCACAACCAAGCTCAATACTTTATTGCCTCACACAGTACGGAATGATCCACCCCACAAACCAGTAAGCGAGGTTATACTACCTTCCAAGCAAATTAAATACAAAGCAGCAGCAGCAAAACAAATATCTCAAGCACAGCTAACTTGGTAGCCACAACTACGCACTGTACCTATACGAAATTGAAAAACAGGACCTCCCAAAAAGCTCAAAAAAAAAAAAAAGTATTCAAGTGAACAGAATGGGACTCGAACCCATGCTCATTTCTGAACCAGGAGAATGTAATTAAGGTAAACCTTAACCTGGCGCCATAACCAACTCGGCCTGTAAATTGTTAGTATTGTTATCATTTGCAATGCTGAGGATTGAAATCTTACCATCTGTCCTTGCTTGATATGTTTGATTGAAAACTTGTTATTTGAACTTATGTCAGGAGTATGAGATAGGGTAGGAAGGAGGGTCACCACTAAATTTGCTAGGTAGCTTATTTAGTGGTCGTGGAACGAAGCCATCAACAACTGCTAGCCAAGTCTGGTGATTTTAGTTCATATAAGTACCTTGATAGAGCTACAAGCAACATAAAACTTACGTACTGTACATACAGCCACTTCTATTCGATCAATTGAGTATACTACAGATACAAGTTACATCCCAACCGGATACACAGAAACACAACGAAATCCCAAATCTCTCATCCCCTTCCTTATTGATAAGTATAATCTGCTGAGTCATTATCAACAGTATCATACTTGTCAGCGTTCATGGCACAACAAGGCCAGTAAGGACATTTATCACTCTTAGGTTTCGTGCGCATAACCCAAGCGTAGAAAACAATGGTCTCAACATCGCAGATAGGGAAGTTGTAGAAACCGGGAGTTTCAATCCCGCTGCAGTAGTGGTTTGTTAGTAAATTCTGTCTGGGAACGCAGAAGGGAGCTTACTTTTGGTAGACGAAATCACCGAGCGTTCCAGCTCCGTCAATGTACAAAGAGTTGTCTGGCATCACGTAACCGTTTGCGTTATTGTTGAGTTGGTAGCCCATATACGAACTGAGATGTCAAGTTAGTTATATCGTATTTTAAATGTGACATTCGTGTTTACCTGTTAACCATGTTCATGAACGTTACACCCCCCCAGTCAGAGTTGGAGGCATCTGCTAGCTCGTCGATACCAGGCGGGTATTCAAGGCCATCTGCTTTGCCATCATTTTCTTCGCCAACTTTGACTGATAACAGCCATAGATTCACTACGATATGTCAGTTGAGACATATCTGCTGCAAATAAGGCATCTCATTTTTTACCGTTTCCAATCGTAACACGATATTTTTCCATGTCATCATCGTGCATACCCCAGTTATTAGCTCCTGCTTTTGAGTGGTAATCGGCATCATCGTCGTTGTAGATATCAGTAAAGGGGTTTTTATCGCTAGCCTACAAGTGACTTTTAGCAGAAATCTGGATATATCATCTGGGGTAAGCTTACAGGATTCTGTATAAGAATCACAGGATTAACGTTGTCCGATAGTGCCCAAGCCTCTGGAATAAGTTGGCCGTAAACTACATTCTCAATAATGGATTTGATTTGGGTTGGGTCAATATCTAGACCCGAACCACCGATAAATGCACCATTTGTGATTATTTTTGTCATTAGGTCAACGCCGTCGGAGTTTCCAGTTGCAATGTTGTTCATTTGTGTAGAGACAAAATTTTGGTACTGTGCGATTATCTTTCCCATTCCAGATGAGAGCTTAGCAGAGTCATCGATCGAGATCTCGGCACTAGCAAATTATCTTAAGTTAGTTTCGTTACATTGAACAAAGGTTCGATATACTCACGCCACACCAGCATCTTTCGCAATAGCCAATCCTCCAGATACAAGACCATTACTACTATCTTTGAACCATCCGTGGTCGTTCTTTCTGTCAGCAGTCTTTGTGAAAAACTTGGTATCTTTCAAAACCTTGAAGATCATTAGGACTAGGTAGTATGCATATATCGGAGAGTAGTTCAAACCTTATTCCAAGTTCCAGCAGAAAATAATCCAAACCCCAGTGAGAGAATGTCGATTGTCAGCTTTTCGTCCAGCGACTCGGACTTTTTCGTGATCTTGACAAAAGTGTTGGTAAAGGATCCTAACTGAGTTTGAATTGCCCCTTGGGCAGCGACCAAACCATCATATTGCCACTGGAGGATCTTGTTAATGTTATGGAACGAATCCATGATGAGTGCAGCAGCTGGAATTGCGGCATCACATATTTGAACAGGTAAGCAACTTCCGGCGTTTCCTAATTGACAATCGATATCAGCAACTGGAGTAGGTGCTGTGACATTCCAGAACTGAGCGAGCATAGCCGGAAAATTGCCAGATATTCCTGGATATGGATCAGAGCCATCATCACGGATGATACTATACCTATAAGTAAACGGCAAAGTTAGTGACTTGTAGAAATTGTGCTTAATTAGGCAACTTACCAACCACTCCCGTAGGCAAAAGCATCGTCTCCATCAGCATAGGCCCAGACGTCAGGAGGCAAGTTGTCCACAAGGCTCAATTCCGAGTCTCCACACACAACACAGTTATAATTTCCACCATTTATACCCTTCGGGATATCAGAGCAAAGAGGGTTAGGCGTTGCTGGATCCGATCCAAGTGATGTCGTTTTAGACACAACACAGATGGAATTTGTAATGGCTTCTGTTAAGTCTCCCGAAGTTGACAAGACCTCCTGGGCTCTCTTCAACACTGTGGATGATGGGTAATCGGTGTTTAGGAGATCGGTCAGATTGGAGATATAGAAGTTGTATTTACTTCCAATTATGGAGTCCCAGGTTTCAAGGAAAAGTCCTTTAGCGTAGGTGTCATTTTTCAAACTTGCATAGAGAATCTCGACGGTGTTGTTCCCACCCAGGCTGGAGAAGTCGCGAATGACAAGATCACGCTTATCTAAGGTGGAGGAGGTCGAGCAGGTAGAGTCCTGTTGATTGATTAGCCCTTTTACATATGAAGGCAAACAAATAACTGAAACAGAGAGAAGAGAGTCTTACCTCTGCAAAGGAGCCAACCTGTGAAGAGTATGATTCCTGTAAAATCTCGTCGTATGTTGATGGGCCATCACAACATAAAACAGCTGTACCTCCTAAGATGCACTTGTCGGTAGATCTAGCAACTGTCTGCTTGCCATTCGGGCAAGTACCTGTGCATATGATTGGGGCCGTAGACGGAGTCGTATCACCTTTAGTATTCCAATCGCAGTTTGTCAACGGAGAAGGATCAGTGCAACAAAGGACTTTCGAGCCTGATTCGCAAAGTGTGCCCGAATCTCCCGAAGTCGATTCCGCGATCTTTGTTGGGTAATCGCCGCTGCAGGTGTTAGTGCCGCAAGTCGGACCTGAGCCAACCCACTCTGCGAATAGTCAGTAGTTGCACTAGAAGAAAACCTCAATGTGTATATAAATATGGGTTACCGCAGGTGGTGGAAGCGGAATTGCTAGTCGTGCAGCATAAGGACTTGTGTCCTGTCAAACAGCCGGTGCTCTCGGACGCCGCATTTATTTCTCCTGCATCACAACTACCTGTGCACAGAGGCCCAGTACCTCTCCAAGCGCATGTAGGCATGCCATTGGTTGGACAGCAATACGTTTTAGTCTCGCCAGAAGTACCGCAGTCTCCCTGTATGGAGAGATCTTGTTTGGTTCCTGAGACTGACTGAACTGCGCCAAATCCACTTGAACATGATGCACCACAGTCGGAAATATAGCACGAACTAAGCGAGTCTGCTGCCGAGGACGAGCCGCTGGTCATTGAGGTTGTAGAGCGGCCAGTTCTTGCAGAGAGTGCTTTAGCTGCAGTAGAGTTACTGTCGTCTAGATCTGCGGCCCATACCATAGTGCCCCCAAGACCATGGCTGTTTGCAAAATCAACTTTCATCGCGAATGTTGTGGCATCATCATAGCTGACCCACTGATCGCCACTGAAGGTAACGATTTGAACAGCAGCGTCTGAGTCTAGAGTAACAGTTGCATCATATAAAGACGATTTGACGATGCGATTGATCTCAGCAAAAGAAAGAATGCCGACAGTACCAGTACATGATCCTGCAGTTCCACCACTTGAGAAAGCGCAGATACCAGCTGTAGTGCACGTTGGATCAGATAATGTGAAGCTTCTACCGTAATAACCGAGACCTGTTCACATGAGTCAACAAATTATATCCTGCTACCCCGTTTCCACTGTACATTGACATACCCATTGTGACTTTACTCGGATCTATGTTATTACGCCATAGTAGGTCCAATGCAAGCTTGATCTAAATCAAAATTAGAATAGGCCACCACGAGAGGAGTAGAATTATGCTTACTTCTGTAAGGTTCGTGTGGGCGTTGACAACGCTTCCTATGTGGTCAGCTGCACTGTCCCAAGTGCCCTACAGAAGATTTCAGTATCATTCGAGGACTGTTTTCCCGGATGCTCGACCTACATGAAGATCGTATGTCATGACATTGAACCAATCAACTATCTTTGCAAGTTTAACAATGTCGAAATGTCTCATGTACCAATAGGAAGATGGAATGGTAATTGAGAGTCCGTAGTCGTGGCCAGAAGAGCCAAGAACGGTCCGGAGGTTCTCAAGAAATGTGACATAATTGACCAAGTCGGCTACATTGCCATTTCGATCTGGAGCCACTGGATACTCCCAATCAATATCAACGCCATCAAAGCCATAGGTTTCCAAGAATGATAATAGTGATGCGAAGAAGGCGCTTTGAGCACTTGAAGACCCTGCAAGGTCGGAGAAAGTTGTTGCAGTTGGCTGGCCGGCATCATTCATAGTCCAGCCTCCTATCTACTCGGTATGGCCTTAGCTTGTGTCAGTAAAAAGAATGAGAGAAAGGGACATACTGAGATCCAGACTTCCATTCCTGGATTTGTCTGTTTCAAATTCGTAGTTCTTGTATACAAAGGCACTTGATCGGCGCTCATAGGAGCCACCGCAAATGTCGTAGGGTCGATATATGCGAAAGCAAAGTTTAGATGCGTGTAAGAGCCAGTAGGCAGATCTTCAGGCATCATCCCTATAAGACGATTAGTTTCTGTGCAGGACATCTTGCAGATATTCATACCGTCACAAGCCCTCGTATGACTCCATCCTTCATAGTAGCCAATGGTTCTCTGGTTGGACGAACTTCCTGACCCGGATGGCTCGGTTGCAAAAGCCTCACTTCCACAGTAGTCGCTGGTCGTTCCACAAAAGCCGTATGGACTGCAACAGACGTTTAGAGGACAAGTCTCTGCAGCTGAGTATGCGGAGCCCCACTGCGACGAATTAGTACTATGTTTTTCTCAAAGTGGAGGAGTAGAAGCCTTGAGACATGCTCTCGGAGTCTTGAGACAGTGTTTTTAAAGAATTGAGAACAAAGACATATATTACTTACGGTTCCAGGGTCGCAATCTGAGAGTTGATCACAAGTTCCATCCGCACTTGCTGCAGCATTGCACTTATCAGCAGCGCAGTAATCGGGACCATAGCCACAGATCTTGTTGTCGATGGAACAACATCCAAGAGCACACTGATTGCTCTCATCACATGGTGTATCATCAGCTAAAGATCCAACTGACAAGATCAACGCCGTTGCGAAGAGAGTGTGAAAGTACCACGCCTTCATCTTGGGCGGATGAGGTTGGAAACAGAAAATTAAAGGAGTAGAAGGTCGTACACTAATAAAAGAGTGATGGTGTAGGACCAGGTAACATAATAAGTGAATCTTCTTAGGAGTGACATACTTATTTTGTGGGAGGCATGAACAGTTATATGTGAGCAAGAAGTAGAAGGCTTTGCCAACTAGGGAGATTCAACATACCATTACCGCCAAGAACTATTTCGCCTAAGGTCACATCCATAAACTACTTCTGGCTTTTTAACTTAGCTCTCATTTCTCCACTGTGTGGGCAGCTGGCTAGATCTGGTCGAGGTCTCCTACATTTGCAATTGTCATTGTACGTACACGGATACATCGAACGCGGGAAGCGACGACCAATTCCCTAGCCATTCAACCGGCTTGAGTGGTGTGTACGGAACTGGCCAGAGAACTTCAATGCATTCGGAAGCACGTTGTTGGATATCTTGCCATCGTCTCTTTGATGACTTTGATTGTGCCTCTCTCGTGCGCCACCGTAAATTGCAATACCTCACGATGGTTGTATGGAATGTCGCACCGGGAATAAAGACGAGGACAAGTCGAGAGTGGCACTTGGATCCGACTCTCCGAGCAACAGAAGCTGTAAATATCGAGTACCACATGGATAGAAGTTCTCTTATGGGGGGCGGCGCAGGGTCTAGAATAGATGATGGTTGATTTTGGAGGTGTCCAGTCCAGGGAGAGAAAGAAAGCGAATGTGCAGTGCGGCACATGCGATGTAGATCCGGTGGGAAGGCCCTAAAATTAAGCTATTTCAGGGACTTTCAGGGAGTGCTTCAGGGGGCTGAAGGCTCTCTTCATTGGGGCACGATGCGACCCGCCGGGCTCAATCAAGCATATCCCAAGCATATTCCCCAGGCCTGTCAAAGCCTATCGCTAGCCTTGTAGGGCATTCTTGAGGCTCCACCGGCCCCTCCCACGTGCCCAGACAAAGCTTGTCCGCTGGTTCTTCAGTTGAAGTGAACTTCTTCATGGCACAGAGTTATCCTTAACACAGTATGATTTACGAAGAAAAAATGGCGGCACAGCAGACTTAGCTTGCACGTAATGCCGCTACGGGCCTTCTGTCAGGCAACGTTCCCTCTCACCAATCTCTCTTTCACGTCAAGGAATCCCAAAACTCCACCAGCAGAGGCGCGCAAACTACACGGGATCTATAGGATTAGGACAGTTCTGGACTAATGTAAGGTGCATAGGTACTATCATCTGATAGCATACTCCTGGAATTGGGAAGATGTGCCTCATTGTTGCAGTAAACATGCCCCTTTAGGAGATAGCAACACAGGACATGGCTTTTGTATCAGCTGTATGCACTCTACAGCCTCTATTTGTACGTTCTAGCTCTAGTTCCATGACCCATGAAGCAGAACTGAATGGTTAACGGCAGATGCAGGATTGAACCGGCCAATCTCCGAATCACTTCTCCTCTTGAGTGTGCTTTCTATACTCGCAATGCCAAGAGCTAGTTTAGAGGCCATGTACAGAGCAGTAGAGGAACAAGGCAGTCTTTGAGATTTGCTTCTACAGTGGCACAGCAATCCCAGACAGTAAATCCTTTCTATTTTCTGTGATATTATGTTCGACGCCCTCATAATTTCGAATTCTTACGGCCTCTGATAATTTCCTTACCTCAGTCACTCTTTTGAGCTGCACCTACAGTCGTTACTCCCTTGAATAGCTTCGGCTTTCAGTCACTCTTTTCAACATTTAATTATGGGAAATTCCCTTCCCAGACCCGCGATCAATTTCGCTCTCGTTCTTTTTGCTATCTTGTCCTTGACGGAAGCTCAAATTAACCTGTTTGCTACAATCAGCTCAGACAATGCCATTTCATCAGAATGCTCTGCTGCACTCAACACGACAATCAACTGCGATTCAAGCTTCCAGTATTATCCAAACACCGATTACGAAGGACCTTTCGCCGATGCGAGTGCTCAGGTCTCATTTTGTGACTCGACTTGTTCTTCCTCGCTCTCTTCATACCATTCAGATGTAGTTTCAGCTTGTGCCAGTGATCCAGATCCCTGGGATGGGATACCAGCCACGGTGAGTTTTTTTCTGCCTCTCTTTTCTCTTAGAAAAGACGGAACATACCTCTTTCATCCTTACTGAGATTTTACTTAGGTCGTGGGAGATCGGCTTTGGGCTTACCAAAATCGAACATGCCTCGTTGACCCTACCACAGGCGCATACTGCAATAGTAAGCCCCATTTTCAGTCTTCAAGTCAACATTAACAATATCAATAGTCTACTGACAATTTAACATTAGATGTTATCAACGCCTGGGGTGCAAACCTGACCAACACTGCTATCCAAGACGTCCCCACCGAATACTTGTGTTCTTCTTGTTATCTCAACTGGTTGAAAGCCATACAAAGCACTCCTTACTCAAACTATGACTCAAGCTTCATTGCATCATACGAAGCTGTTCAGTCAGCCTGTGGGGTAACATACCCTACAGAAGTTCAGTCATGGCCGCTGTCACTGAACGAGACTATCCCAGCAGGCGTCAACACTTCTTCAAGTGCAACTAGTACTACTTGCCTGTCAGGTAAAACATACACAGTTCAATCTGGAGATGGGTGTAACGCTATAGCCATAGCTAATAATGTTGCAACTGGAACTCTTACAGCCATCAACGGTATCTACCGCGACTGTACCAATTTGATCGCTGGGGCTGCCATGTTAGTAGTTGATCAATTCCCATGCCATCCTTCCCATGCTCATATTTGTATTTTAGTTGTCTGCCTCAAACGTGCACAACTTATCAAGTTGCAAGCGGAGACACATGCTTTTCGATAGCAAGTGCAAAGTCTCTTACCTTTACTAATATTCTCTCATACAACCCAAGTCTTAACTCTGGCTGCACGAACTTACTCGCGGGTGACAATATCTGCCTTTCTCCACCTTCGGGTACTTACACGCCTACAACTATTGCTGGTCTTACTGCAATAGCAACGGGTACTTATGCAACGGCTATCGCTCCATCGCCAGCTGGTCAGATTGCCGATGGAACAACTACAGGTACCGAAGGTCATCAAACTTTTCCATCCTTTCACTAATATATTTTTAGAATGTGGAGCTTATTACGAAGTCGGCTCTGGAGATACATGCCAGTCCATCTCTTTGAACAAGACTATTGACGTCAGTCTTTTCGAAAGCATTAACCCAGCTATCAACGAGAACTGTACCAACCTATACATAGATGTCTACTACGTTCGTCAATCTGAACTTTCATCCCACACTATACTATCACGTATACTGACCCAAAGATAGTGTGTCCAACCCCTTGCCAACTGGACAGTAGCCAACAATGACACCATCTACGCGACATCAATCGCCTTGACAAATGCAACGAATATCGCAACAGGCACAACGCAAGACTGTGGCGAGTGGTACACGGTTGTCTCCGGTGACAATTGTGCTAATATTGCTGAAACTCAAGGCGTCTCGCTATCACTGTTCTACGAGATCAATCCCTCGCTTAACTCCGATTGTTCAAATCTACAACTCGGAGTCACATACTGCCTCCTACCGACCCGTAATTGGGAAGAAGACGAAGCTCCTACAAGCGTCGTTGCTGCTCCTACTAATGCTGCCAGTGGTTCTTCCATGACTTGCTACGAATGGCATTATGTTGGACAGAGCGAGAATTGTGCGTTTATCGAAACGATTTATCAGATTACTTTTGCGCAGCTCCAGGCTTGGAACCCAAGTCTCAATGATGACTGCACTAACCTCCTTCTCGACGAATCGTAAGTGTTCTTCTTTTTATATACCCTTGTGGCCATGCTTGTTTTTAAATTCCTTTTTCTAACAATTTGGGAATACAGATACTGCGTTGCTGGTCCTACCACAGCTACCGACGGGACAATCCAGGGGTCAAATAACAACACCAGTACTACCTTGGTTGCTAGAGATACACATACTACTTCTGCACCAAGAGCATCGCATAGGTTAAGACATGTCCACCCTCATTTCCATGCACGTAGTTAAGATACATATTCGCTTGAATAGTCAAACTCAAGTTGTAGCACCAATTTATTTCATGTATGTAGTTTTTAGAAAGGTGGTTTGAATAGATTTGTATTGCTGGAGGTTAGCTTTTTTTTTTTTTACAAAACAAAAGATGAATTCATTAAGAATTAAGAAAACCTTAAGCAGTTAATCGTGTATCTTTTTGAGTAACTCACTTGATTTGAAATCTAGAAATTGATAAATCTCGCTTAATTTGATCAACCTAGTTTATATCAAATAATGTACCTCAGTTTATTGGACTACATAAGTAGACATTTTTGCCGGACTAAATATGAGGCTCTATTTGTTAGAAAAAGCATCAGTATAATTTTGCACTGGAACGTCCCTTAGGAAGATTCATTGTCAATGCATTCTCAAGAAACAGGGATACACTTCACGGGTAGACCATCGTAGATGCAACCAACGAAATATATTTCTTATGATCTAATATCTCAAAAACTCTTTCAATTTCTCTTCAATAAACTAGTGTATGAGACCCTCCTCTATAGCTTTGATCTGCAAAGCTACAAACCTAGAGTAAATACGACAGAGTGCAAGACTTCCACCCATAAACCAGAAGCCAGGATGGCCGCTGGGTCTCCAGATCTATATGCGATTAGTAAATAATTAAGTAAACCAAATAGAGAAAGAGAGATAAAACTCACAGCATTAACCTCACCCTCCTCATCCAAATCCCAAACATCCTTACATCGCTCAGCAATAGCATCTCCAAAAATCTTGTTGACGCTCGTCCTCATATTATCATATCCCGTCGCCAGAACAACAATATCTGCATCCAACTTACTCCCATCCGCAAGCACCAAAGCATGATCCTCAAAATGCGAGATACCGCCAGGACTTTGCTTCACAGCAATCTTCCCATCAATGATCAATTGACTGCATCCAACATCAATATAATACCCGCCACCACGAGTGATATATTTCCGATAAATACCACTCTTATCATCACCGAAATCAAGCTTGAACCCAGCCTTAGTCAAACCCTCAATATTTTCCTTTTCAGCTTCTGCAATCCTGGTTGTGAGATCGACATTCAGTGCAAATTGGACGGGAATAGGTAGTGATTGGCCAGCGATGTCGGCATCTTCTATTGGTGGACCAGTATGATCGTACATGCCTTCATGTAGCATGAAAAGACCCCTCTTAGCTGAGATGACATATGTTCCACTTCGTTGAACCATAGTAACATCGGCACCATTCTCGTAATAATTCTGAGAGATATCATGACCAGAGTTACCCGTGCCGATAACGACAACTTTTTTCCCGGTCGAGTCGCCCGTGTATGAGGCATCTCGGTGTTCACTACCATGATACACAGTTCCTTTGAAATCAGATTGACCTGGAAATGTTGGGACTTTTGCTTCGCCTGCTTGGCCGGTGCAGAAGATTACATGGCGAGGATGTATGACTCGTGATGTTCCATTTTCTCTGTTGATGGTTATGGTCCAGGTTTTTGTAGCTTCGTCGTACGATGCCGAATCGTGTTTGGGTGATGATTTGAGCCAGACGTTGAGCTCCATGACTAATGCATAGGCTTCAAACCAGTCTCCAAGCTTGTCTTTTGCTGTGAAGAGGGGCCAGTTTGAAGGGAATTGCATGTAGGCCATGTGCGTATATTGAACTGGGTCATGTGTAACTAGAGTCTAGAAGTTGTTAGTAGTTTTCAAGATCAAGATCCTTTGCAGTTGCACTTACTCGGTATCGATGACGCCAGTTGTCACCAACCCTCTCATTCTTGTCTACTAATAGACAAGATACACCCATAGCTTGAAGCCGAGCGCCAGTGTTAAGTCCAGATTGTCCTATTGAAACAATTAGATCCAGTTGCTTTTCAATTGACAAAGGATCTGACTTACCAGCACCAACAATAAGCACGGTAGGCTCTTCTTCCATCCAAAAACTCTTTCTGTCTCTGTCTTCTCTCAAACCAATTCCCTTTGATAGAACCACCAACTAAAGAATTATTTCCGCCATGTGGTCTCCGAGCTCCAGAGTTATCCTCAAAGCCCTTCAACTCCTGCAAAGCAGTATAAATCATACAGCCCTTCCAAGATCCATCAACATCCTGCAAAAGTCTCAACATGCCGGATCCCCTCCCAACTTTAGTCTCAAAATCAAACATGGACTCAACCCACTCAACACCATCAATCGGATTCCCAATACTCGGAGCAAACTTGCCAGATTCCCGAAGTTTGAGGTTTTGAGGTGTTGTATGAGCTAGATTTGGTGAGATGTATGAAGATACTTTGTCTAGTCCATGTAGTGTTCGGATATCCCATGATAACGCAAACATATCTCGCCACCAACAATCTTGATGCATGATACGAGCAAATGATACCATATCATTATTTTTCAACACGGTCTCTAAACTGGTGATCCATTGTTGGGCGATTTTTTCAGGCGATAATCGAATTGGTTCACGCTGTAAAGCGGGCTTTGGGAAGCGTGGCAGTTGGATTGTGTGGCGTTCTGCAAACATTTTGAAGATGTAGAGTTGAAAATGAAAGTTGAATAGGTGAAGAATGATGAAGTGACTAGAATTGGAGAACACGATGGCTCCTTTAAATATACTTGAAAAGCAGATTTGACCTGTAGAACTTCGTATGCGAGATGAACACATGCTTCTCTATTGTTCACATGTTTTGATACAGGTCACATACGTTCCAATTGGCGATGATAGCGACGGCGAGGACATGGCCCGTCTGGAATGGAGAGTGGGGTGGGAGACAGCGCGGGATGCGGGGAAGACAACATGCCATGCCAAGAGTACTCGTAGGGCTTCCACCTGACTGATGATCATACGCAGTACTTCAAATTCGAAAATGATTGAATTTCAAAGAACCAGCCAGGCCTGGCCTGAAAATTTCTACATGGTTTGTTGTCATGCATAAGTTTGGTCTCAATGATTATGGACTTCGGAATTATCTTATTGAACGAGATGATTCGGTGCATGTCTATTTTCATTTCACAGGATATTATCCACTGGCCTAATGGAATCTCTAGTTATTTTTATCTTGCTATCTATGATGCAATAATGAAATTTTGGCAGCAACTTCTCGGTTTGGAAGGGTAGACATATCTTAAGTATTTGATAGTTAATAGGCCAAAGTCAGATTTACTAAATAGCACAAGTCCAGAAATTACAGAAGTACAGTACACTATCATTCTTAACCACTTGTACTAAACAGTAAATTGGCATGACAAACTTTGACCATTCAGCTCCCTCTATGCTTTGTATCCAGTAATATTACAACACCATTCACATATTCTCCACCTCCTCAATGTGAGCAGCATTTCCTTTCACCGACGCAGCATCTACCTTATTTGTAGTAGCAACACGACGCATCTCAGCCTCAATAGCCTCCTGAGGTCTAGCTGTTGATTTCGCAACTTTATCTCCGATTGGAATGATAGTCTTATGATTCGAGTCTATGTCAAAGTATTCGTCGAGGTCCTCCAAAGTACGGTTTGCTGTCTCTGGATAGAGGAAATAAACGATTGGCACGAAGAGAAGGTTAAAGATTGCGAAGACTGGAATGGGGTTAGTGATACTTCAGAGTTATGTTAGGGACCGCGAAGAGGCTTACTGATATAGAAGCGGTATCCAATGTTTCTTATGCCAGTGGGCGTAAATTGGGTACAGACGAAACCAAAGAGCTATAGAGGATTAATAAAATTACTATTATGTTGAAGGAGATAACTTACCCAGTTCGTTGCCGTAGCTGCCGCGGCTCCTCTAGTTCTCATTGCCAGAGAGTTCACTTCAGCTTGGTAGACCCAAGGCACCATCCCCCAAGTACAGCCAAAAGCAGCATAATAGAAGAATAAAAATGTAATGCCAACAGCACCCCACTGCAATAGCGAGTTAGTTCAAATCTAAGAAGATAGCAATTCAGAGAAACCTACCTGGGTGGGAGCACTAGTGAGTTGAGAGATAGCAATAGCAACCATAACATATGCCAAACACTGAAGACCGAGTCCACTCAGCATGAGCGACCGACGTCCAAACCTCTCAATCATCCAGAAACACAGTCCGGATGAAATCATATAAGAAGTAGCATTACAACCCGTCAAAATCCTAGCCAGAAGCTCACTAAGACCAAGATTCTCAGTGAGGATGATAGGGAAGTAGTAATTGAGAGCATTGATTCCGCCGAACTGCTGCATGAATTGTCCTCCGCATCCAAGAATAAGTCGCTTCAGATGTCCTGATCGATCTCGTGCGAAGACTACTTCTTTGAATGTGATCGCTGATTGTTTCTCGATCTTGTATGATTCTTCGATTGATCGTAGCTCGAGTAGCACTGCTGGATCATCCAGTTCTAAATCTTTACCAAGATAACGGCGGAGTGATTCTTGTGCGTCGCCTAATCTGTCATGCATGACAAGCCATCGTGGAGATTCTGGAACGAGTGGGAGTAGTAAAACGAGCGCAGTCGCTGGCACAAGCTAGAGTCTCTTTGTTAGCGAAGACCTTGTATGTTGGCTAGAACTTTACTTACCTGAAGTGCGAGTGGAAGTCTCCATTGGGCTCCATTGCTTATAAATGAACACCCAAGTGTAAGCCAGCTAGCCAGACAGTAAAATACCACATTATGAAGGACGACAATGACAGATAATTTGCCTCGTCGTGGTCCTCTGCAGGATTCGGCTTGGAATACTCCACAAGTCGAGCTAGTCATACCTATTCAACCCCCCGCGTTAGCCAAAGAATATCTCGCTCGAATAACTTTCATACCATTTCCAAACCCATTTATTACTCGACCCACGATGAACTGCGGAAGACCCGTCGCAGAGAATTGCAGAATGGCACCAACTGCAGAGATCCCAGCACCAGTTCTCAAAGTATTTTTACGGCCGAGACGATCACCGAATAAAGCCGCAAGAAGACATCCAACCAGATTTCCCAGCTACATTTCCCATTAGCAAGCATTAAGTTACTCGTTCGAGAAAACCTTACTGAGAAACAACTAGCTGTGATGCCTTGAATATCTGAATCTCGTGTCTGCGGAAAAGTCTTGACGAAGTCTGACCCGATCAAGATACCAGATATGACACCCTGATCATAACCATACCAGGCCTGTGCAGCCGCGTTTGCGGCAGTGAGAACTATTTCCAGAGATGGACCACTAAGTTTGCTTTTGGCAACCATCGTAGCGAAAATCCGAAGAAAGTGAAATTTAACTAAGAGCTGTGCTTTCTAATATGTAGTGATATCCTTTGCGAAAAATATTGGAACTTCACATCAATGAATGTCAGCGAGGTTATTAGCTCTTTATGTATGCCCATTTTTGCGGAGTACATTCTGGGGTATGGGGTACAGGGAACAGTCGACTTGGTAACTAACAAAGCACGGACGAGAAAGGAAATGGGCCGCAAGACAATTGTGGCTTGAAATTTAAGAACTTGACCTTGGCTGGACGGGGAGACATGGCCCGTAAATTATTAGCAGATATTATATTAACAATAGCGGCGGCGGCCCGTCAAGGTTCTATCTAGCCTAGACACAAGTGCTCGGAGCGTACGAGGAAACTTGATGCTTTTAAGCGAGCACGAGGATCTGGGGAAGTGAAGTGCGTCGGATATAATTTACCTGGCTCTGGCCAGCACTGAGTCGGTCGGTTCCCCCACTCTTCCTTCATTCCAGCTGCTCGTGATCCCCGCGTTACAGAAAACAACCCCACACTTGGCAGTATGACATTGTTGTACAGGAGTACGGAGTGACACCGTCCTGCATGTAGCAAGGCTCAAATTACCGAGTGTTTCAACAATTTATCTCTATTCTTCATCCTCAGCGGAATCTTTCTACATTTTGGCGCGAAGGAAGATCGGTCTAACTCATGGTGATGAGATATGTCTGTTAGATCAGATACAGCTAGCGGTGGTAGTGGAGAAGTGAGTAAAGTTGTGTGAGTTACAAGCTGGATTTTCCTAACCTTTATTCTATCGATGAGCACGAAAGGCGGCTCGCTCGGGATTCTGATCTGAAGGGTTTTGATCTCGGTCTTGAGGCTGAGAGCAATTTAAAAAGGCAATCCGTGAAACGGGCCTTCTCAAGTCCGTGTTTTATGGCTGACTTGCTAACACGGGCCATGTAGATGTTCACTCTGTCGACAACGGAAAGTAAAATGCGATCGCCAGATACCAACCTGTGGATTCTGTGTCCAAGTTGGTCACCCTTGTCGATACGTGCAAACACAGACGAAAAGAGGCCTTCGAGCTGGATACGTTTCGAGTCTTGAATCCCGTCTAGGTTAGTACGACAAACAAAGCTGCGCATTGGATTTGGTCATGATCTGACAAGAGACTTAGCAAAACTGGAACAAGATGTATCTGATCTAAAGACTCAAAATTCACGTGCGTACAGGAGACTATCCGTCAAGAATTATTTACTGAGTTTTTTAGAATCACAATATACTCCGCATAGCAACGTGGTGCCTTCAACACCCTCAGAGCGAGACGGAGTCTTAGAGGCACCATCTCCTGCATCACAACGTAGCATTAATAGCACGGTAGCGGATATCGGTTCATTAACTCAAGTGACCCTATACGGTCTGTGTAATGCTTGGTTCGAAAGATATCATCCTTGGTTTCCAATACTGCACAAGCTTTCGATACTCGATACTGTTCAACAAAACAACATTTCGGAATCATCTCTATCTATCGTTCATAAAGCTATTGTCGCCGTTACACTTCCTCACTGGTGTCTGTCGAACCCTTTGACTCGTGAACAACGGCAAGAGCTATCTACAAAATTTCGAAATGAGGTTATCATGCAAGCAATTGGTAATCTGTCACTTCAGTCATTGCAGGCCGTATTGATCATCACAAATCTCGATTATGGAGCGGGAAAATTATCAGAGTTCTGGAATCTGGTTGCATTATGCAAAAGGTAAACTCCGTTATCGCAGAAGATTGGGTCTTAAGCTAAAGCGTCGTATAGAATGGGCATTCAACTTGGACTACGTGATCTTGTAACCAATAGTCTCAATAAACCATCTATGGCGGGACCTCGAATGCTCTCCTTACCCACAACGCTAATCGAACAAGAAGAGAGAATTAGAGCATACTGGATGACTGAAGTTCTTGACAGTATGTCCTCCCTGGGAGCAGGTTGGAATCTTGGACTATCACGACCAGAAAATGAAGCATGGTTTCCATGCGACGAAGTAGTTTGGGCATACCCAGAAAATGCCACTGCCTTTTCATCCTTCGGAGACTCGGAAGTTTCTTCGGCATTCTCATTATATTTGAATCTAGTCACATGTCAACTATATCAAGTCCATGTCTTCCTGCAACAGTCCTTTGATACAACTTCTGCTGTTGATAGATTACGTTGGCAGCAGAATTGTACGGCTGTTGATGAAATCCTTATCAAATGGCGGAACTCGACTGAAAACACTCAAATGCTTGGTCGTTCAAATATGGCGTCTGATCCTACTTTAGTCATGAAATATGGCGTCTGATCCTACTTTAGTCATGACAGCTGTCACATTCGACACGTAAGTTTCCTTTGTGAATACTTAGTAGAGATTCTGATTTATTGAAATGTTCTATAGAGCAATTATTGCCTTATATCAGAGGTTAGCTCTGCCACCGATGGGTCTTGGCGAAGTTCATGGACCATGGTATCATGCAATACAAAGGTGCTTAAGTGCTTGCGATGATATGAGTGTGACTATCAGAGCAGTGAGCGATGCCGATCTAGAGAATATCAGTCCATTCATGATATTCTGTATTTTCATCGCCGCAAGATTTTATCTTGGTAAGTACAGTACATCCTCTTTTTTAAATACAAAGTGAAGCTAATGTAATAAACCAGTCCATGCAAAGATATTATCAGTTGAGGTGCCTCGAAACCTCGATCTCCTTATCTACGGTCTGAAGACATGTGGGCAAAGATGGTATTTTGCACGTAAGTTATATTTCATGAACTTGTGCAATAGAAACTCACTGTGAAATAGGACGTTTGGAAATGGTATTATCAAAAGCCATTTCGGAGAAGAAGGTCCCCTTGGCAGTCTCATCACTTCCACCGCAGTTCTACGACTTGCAGTATTCTTCTTTGGATATTGATGAAGCACTTCGGAAGTGGAGCCTAAATGCCGAAGAAGATTACGATGGGATGAGTACAGCTCGCAGTGAGAGTTCTCCACGACAATGAAGCTCGAAACTGGAACAGAGATGTTGTAATTATATGCGTAGATCACATGAAACAGGCAATCTTTTATTGAAAATTTGTATTTTCTTGTCAGGCTCTAAAAGACTCTGAGTCCAACTACAACAAGCAAAACTGCTACGAGCAAGCCCGTAGTGATATTCCCCTCTAAGAACGAAATTCCTTATCAAAGTCCGTCAAAGTGAATCGGTACCGAACATCATTGTTCTTCAACCTCGTAACTGCAAACATAAAACATGTTAGCCTCGCTTTTGTTGACATTCATTTTTATTCCCATTCTCTGCGTAATACATACCTGCATCAGCCAGACCCTTCTTAGAAATAGGAACCTCCTCCACCCAACTCTTAACGCCCTTCTCAGCAGCAACCCTCAACATATCCAACGTCTCCTTCCTAGACCCCAAATGACTAGCCCCAATCAAACACCCATTTTCCATAAACATATCCGTCTTAACAACCTGACCAGCTCCCTCCGGTAACCCAACACTAATCCACTTCCCATGAACATCCAACAAGGAAAGATACCTCCCAAGATCAAACCCCTCACTACTATTCGCCGTATTAATAATCAAATCAAAAGTCATGCGATGCTTCTCATTCCAATCCTGATCTTCAGTTGCGATGAATCCATCCGCTCCCAGTTTCAGAGCATCGGGCTCTTTGGAGTGAGATCGTGAAATAGCCCAGGTTTCGGCTCCGAGAGCTTTGGAAAACATGACTCCGAAATGTCCGATTCCCCCTAGGCCGACGATTCCTACTTTTTTACCGGCCCCGGCTCCATTGCGTACTAATGGGGACCAGGCTGTGAGTCCGGCGCAGAGCATAGGTGCTACGAGACTTGTTTCTAAGGCTGAGGGAATGGGGAAGACCCAATGCTATAATCATAAAGATTAGTTTGGATTTCTCGAATATCCGGAACAGACATACTCTGTATACAAAATAAAAACTAAAAATGAAACTCTATGAAAATCTTACCTCATGAACCCGAATATGACTAGCATACCCACCCTGACTAATAATCCCCGTCTCAGGCCAAACAGCACCATAAGTATCAATCTGGCGTCTACAATACGTCTCATTCCCATCCCTACACTGTTTACACTCTAAACAAGCAAAGACCTGAGCCCCAACACCAACTCTCTCTCCTACTTTCACCAGAGTGACTTTCGGACCGACAGCAACTGCTTTACCGACTATTTCATGGCCGACACAGAGAGGGAATCTCTTTGGTCCCCATCCTCCGGTTATGGTGTGGATGTCTGAACCGCAGATTCCGCAGGCCTGGATCTCGACGTCTATGTCGTGGTCTTGGAAGGGTTTGGGTTTGAACTGTTGGGGTTGTGGGGTGTTAGTTGGATTTTTTTTGTTGGATTGGGGACGGAGGAGGGAGGGGAGTTGAGGGGAGATCGGATGCTAGGATTGGATGGACGGACTTCTCTTTTGTGGAAGGTTGTCCAAGTTTCGGAATTGTCGATTTGGAAGCCTGTGAAGGTTTCTGGGTACATCTTTGGAGTTTGAGTGTGAGAATTGTGGATTTGGATTTGAGAGAAGGTGCAAATTGATCGAGATATGTGGTGAGGGGGTCAGGTAGGTATAAGTGGTCAAATCCAGGTACCGAAAGAAATGCGTAGCTTCTTATACTAGTAAACTTATATCCACAATATGCTTAACTTTTACTCCAAGGGCAAAAATCTATTCGGGTCAAAAGTTATATCCTTCTTATCTAGTTCCATGTAAAAGACATGGCCCGTAAAGTGCTCAGCAGGTATAGCGAACCTGTGATACGGAAAATCGCTAGCGAGGGGGCATCGGGTAGGAGTGCATCTATAATTTGCGACTAATTATTAAGAGCTTAGTATTTAGTCAATAATATTCTCTTAAAATCCTGGAGAAAATTTCTTCCGCATAGAAATAGCTGATATCAACGTACCTACAAATCGTAAAGACGCATTCCCGTCAGGCCCAAAGAAAAGACCCTCCTCGCCTAACTTGTCTCTACAACCCGGACAACTGTACTCCGGCACTATCATATCCTTGCCTACCCTATTGAATGCCTAAGACCATGAGACACGGGGTCAGGAATACCTTCCCCACATCTCTCCGCACTTACAAAAGGCACAGCTGCACCCCACGCCCTTTCGGAAGGCAAGAAGCGAGTAAGCGAGCTAAGGGACGGGAAACACATGGCCCGTCAGCAAAGCACTCGGAAAACCTTCACTTTTATATGTGCAACCTGGAAATTGGTGGAAGTGAGGCGTGTGATAGGTATTGGGGAGTTTCTTCTGTTTGGTACTAAGTAAGAGTGCCGAGATGGGTGTCTCGTTTTCTACATAGGCGTGGTAGCTTATGTGAAGCTAGCTGGAGTGGAGGGTGCAGTTTTTAAGTCACGTGATTATTCTTAAACACGTTCCAGATTTCAGTAACTGAGTTTTTGTACAATTTTACTTTCTTTCCAAAAAGAAAAGAGAATGAAATCTAGACCGAACTCAAGGAAAAGTCGTGAAGTATATCTTCAACCAGTATATCATGTGATCGCTGCCTAAAATGCCAAGCCAGCTAAAACCAAACTAATCAACTGCTGCCTTCCAAATCCCGTGATAGCGCGTTCAAGCCCGCGACACGAATGGTTATAATTAGAAGCCCGTCGCGTCACCCGTGAATCACCCCCTCCGCGCCTCCTCAATTGATTGAAATAAAGAACATAACCCGTCTACTTTCTTACAGCCATCACTATACAACCTTTCTTCCAAATTCAAGTCAGCCGAAGCCTATAATTCATACCAAGGGCTATAAACCCATAACCATAATACAATGTCACCATTCCCTCTCTTCAACTCATTTCCACCAGAGATCCACGCCTTGATCCTAACGTCCTGTCCACTGAACGATCGAACATGTCTCCGATTAACCTGGTAAGTCTCCTGATCCCTTCCAAACCCACATTGCACTACACTACACAACAATACACGCAAATACTCTCCGAAACCTCACAACCCAGCCAACATCACACATCACACACAACTAACACACCCCCCACCAAGTAAATACCTCTACAACCTCCTCCCAACCCCCAAACCCCTCTCCTTCACCCCAATCCCCCTCACAAACGAAGACGACGACTGCGAAACCCTGCACTGCACACCCATGCTCGGCCAAGCAATCCCCATGAGTCCATCCTGTAACCGGTGGAATCACCGACAAGCATGTCACGACTCGACGTTTAACAATCTCTTCGGTGACGGGGTAGGGAAGACGTGGAAGGGAAGGAGGATCAGGAAGTGTAGGAGTGCGTATTGGGCTGATCATTGTGAATGCTTCAATTTTCAGTTGCATGAGCGGATTAGGGAGTGGATGCCTAAGGGGTTGAAGTATTGTGAGAAGTGTGTGAGGTTTACGAGGAGGAAGAGGATTTATAATAATCGTTGTAAGTCTTCTGTTCCTTTCCTTTTTTCCCTTTGTTTCTTCGGTCAGCCTGCTTCTCTTTGTAGATGTGTGTGATATGCGAGGGGAATCTAGAGGCTGATGATATATATTGTAGGTTTACACGGTTATGACAAGACTAGACGTCAAAAGCCTCAGTTTTGGACGAATCGTAAGGGGAGGGGTGGGTTTGGGAGGAGACTTTGGAAGAGATGGATCAGGAATTCGCAGATGGATTGTTATGAGAAGAGGCTGAGGAGCCAATATAAGAGAAATGGGACGAAAAGATATGATTTGAGGAAGTGGGTTCCGAAGGACGTAAATACGACCGAGATTAGGACTGGTGCGTCATCATACTTCTAAATCGGGTCGCGTATTTATTATAGATCTTTACTGGGAGGACTGGTGTGGCGTTAGAGTTGCTGTACAGTACGGAAGGTGTGCCACTGTAGAAATGGGAGTTTGGGGTTTTATTCTCGGGATCAATAAATGTATGAAATTAGGACAGTAACTCACTTCCCTTCAGTAACTTAAACTCTTGTCTAACTCACTTCCCATGAGTACTCATATGTTAAGAGGTATTTTAAGCGTTCCACTGGTTTTGAGCATTTTATCTAAACTTTAGCGATTCGTGAGCTCGTCAGAACATCCCAATCATCCCTAATAGTTGTTCGAAGATCTCCTCTTGCGTTTGATTTCATTTTATTGAGTTTTTACTCGAACATTTGGTTTGGTGATTCCATGACGTTATGAGTCTAGGTCGATGGGTAAAAGGGATTGCAACCCAAGATCCCACATGACTGGAGTATCTTCTAAACCAGCATTGAGATTGCATGTACCAGTAAAAGAAGTAGGGTTTACTGAGGTTGTCTCTTCAGGAAGTGTCTCTGATTGTGGAGTCAAGGTCCTCTGCTCTGTAGTCTGAGAATCAAGTTGATTTTCATTCACCTTTTGCATATCTACTAGATCAATTAGCTAGTTAATTGATGATGATAACTAAAGAACCTTACTATTGTTTATCAGCGAACCACGACCCTGGGTTTCTGCGTATTGATTTCCAAACTCTTCCCGCCATGTCTGCAGGGCATCGTGTAGGACGTTGGCACCTAGTCTTGTCTTGGTGCCTAAAGAGGGCTCCCTGTCTCGTTTTGCAGCAGCCGACTCATGTACAGACCAAAGCTGAGCCAAAATATTGCTCGCTTGTGCTCGAAGATCATCATGTTTAATGGAAGCTCTACGTAGAATAGCCAAGGCTTTATTGAATGTGTTTTTGCCCTCGTCTACGTCTACATATTTGGAGTAGCTGGAGTTGATAATCTTGATTAAGAAGATGGATGCCATAGTTAGCATCTGATGATGGGGAATGGGTGCTAATCTTGTGTAATTCCATTCCGAGTCTGCATGGGATGCTTTCGTGATTAACTCTATAGCGGTAGCATAGCCACGAAGAAGTCCTTGTTTGCGCTGTTCGGAATGAGTAGGCATGAAGAAGTAATATGTGAATAGCTGTAGGCGCGTCATGGCCAGCGATATTTGATATTTTTCTGGAGCACAAGTTAACTAAAGATGGTACACGAAGGACATCTCCCATACCATTGGATTTAATGCAGTTGCCAATTTGATGTTCTAAATCAATCAAGTCATGCTCAAGCATTGTCATCAGAATACCCCGTTCACTTTCAGCAGGACTGCCGGGCGGAGAACTCTCGTCTTCTGCCATCAAACTGTTCACCTTGGTGATAAACTTGGCTACCAGAAGATTGTATCGCAGATTATCGGGAAGGGTGTATTGATTTCCATGTTCGGAGGCTTGGTCGATTACCCAATCCTTCGTAAAAAGCGGTTGGTTCCCAGTACTAGTAGTGAGGCTGGTAGACACATGTTAATAATATGATAATTTGAAACAATTTCATTGACGTTAATCACCTTTGTGCTGCGATATAGCAACCCGCCCAAATTGTGACAGCCTCTTGAAACCTTTGAGGATCGAGATTAGTCTTACTGCCTACAGAATCTTGCACTCTCGCCGGCCTATGCAAGCCTAAGTGCACTGATGAACTCTTAGCAATAGAAGTGAGTATGAATGCAGGATCTGTGGATATTGAAGTAGTGGGGAATGGCCACAATGATAAAAGTAGCATGGCTTGGATCGAGTATCGCTTATGTGGAGGTTTTGTGATACAGCTCCACACGACTTTAGGCACACAGTAGCTCAATGAAATCACTAGATCTGGATCTTCATCATAGGTTCGAGAGGCAATACCGATGATGACCCAGAAAAGAGCAGGTGATTTGGCATAACAATCATCTGGTGTTAGTGAAGGACCTAGTATCTCCAAAAAGGGATGATAGTGGTCAAAGAAACTGGAAGTCGTTAGTAACGAAGACAACCTACGCTCGCAGCTTCTAGAAACCTTTTGAACAAATGATGAACTTGGCTACTTGTTAAGGTAATGTGGTTTATAGATCTCGATGATGAATTGTGAAGTAGGTATGGTGTGGTTGGTTCAGGTGACCGAGCCATTACCAGCATTCCTGTGAGTATCTCTCTAGGCTGTGGTTGAGAAGCCTCTATCTCATCATCATTGGGAAAGTCCGGTGGGGGTGGACTGAATGCTGGCAGAGTGGAAACTGTCTCTGTCGACAAAGCGGGCGGAGGCTCTTCTGGACTATTATCAATTACAATAGGATCAGCTACAACAGGTTCAACCCTAGAGTTTAGCAGTTGACCTCCTTGAGTAACAGCCTGGCGAAGCTGCTGGACTTGTTCTTCTAACTCGTTCAGTTTTCTAGCCATAGTTAACGACCAGACAAGAATACCATGAGGACAAGAGCAAATACTGACGCTCTCTTATTTACTCGCTTATATTCAACATCGATGTGACATTGTAATTGCAAGCGAGAGCAACGAACGCAGGGACTCACGCCATTTCTCAAGCCATCGCAACGCAGCTATTCATGAAGTAGCACATTAGTACACGCGTCAATCACATGTCTGAAGAGGGTTACATCTTAGAAGAATGTTCTTTAAAAGAATGAGCTGCCCACCTTTGCTTGCCTGCACGTTTTACAGGCAACTCGCCTGCCTCGAGGTGTCCTAGAGCTACCTTCGTCAGGTGTACTTGACTTGGAGCCAGAGCCGGATGTCGAAGCCGGTTGCAGAGCAGGCAAGGCCCTTACCCGGCTTTGGTGGTCCATGTTCATGGGCTGCAGTGGTCTCTTCTCCAAGCTCTGATCATCTCGTCTCCGTAGACTGGGTTGGTCTATAGTGCAGTGCACAATGACATCGCGATGAGGTTGAAGATGGAATTTCGATGAAAGAACGATGTCGTTTGTTCTCGAGACCGCTCTCGGCCCGACAAACAACGTCAGCTGATTGGATGTTACTCAGGAACCACAAGCCAGAGAAGCGCTGTAACTTTTCTCCAATGGGCTGCAATCTCCCTGGAAGTTCAGGGGGCACTGGTACGGAGCCCGATAACTACCTTACCCTTATAACCCAAAAATTAATTTTCACGAAAATTACTATATTACTATATATTCTACTATATCTTTTACTATAGCTATAATAATAGTTTGTCTAACAAAAGATATTAATTCTATAAAGAATTAAATTATTTCTTAATCTTAAGAGAAGGTTATATAAAAAGAAATAATTTAAAAAGTAGTAGCTTAGTTATAAATCTAGTATTTTAAAAATATAATTCTTTAATAACTTTAAAAATAGAGGATTTCCTAGTAGAATAATATTTAAGATACTCCTTATATATAAATATATATTATTATCTTATTTTAAAAATTATACTTTAATAGTTTAATTATATAAGTATTATAAATAAAAGGTTTTAAACTTAGTAAGTATTAAATTATAAGGTTTAGAAAGAGGATAAGTATAAATTAAAAGATAATAGTTTAATAGTAAATAAAAGTAGATAAGTACCTTATTAATATTATATAATATAAGCTTAATAGTAGATAAATTTTAAAGTATAAAGTAAAGCTTTTATAGAAGTACTTTTACTAAAAGAATTATATAACTACTTAAAATAAACTCTTTTCTTTTATAAGATAACTAAATTCTAAAAACTATAAACTTTATATAACTAATATAAATTAAATTACTAGAGAGTATATTATTTTTAGTCTTAATTATATATAGTTAATAAATAGATATTATAAGCTATAGCCTTAGAGTTTTAAGATATATACTTATATATTAATATATATTTAAGATATATTCTTTAGATATATATTAGTATCTTAAGTATAATAGTTTAATTAGTTCTTTATTAATATCTTTAAGTTATTTAAGAAAAGAAGTATTAACTATATATTATATAAATAAATAAAGAGAAAAAAACTTTACTAGCTATAAAAGTATACTATATATTTACTTATATAATATAAGATAATCCTTAGTTTTATCTTAGAGAAAGCTAGCTTTATAGTATAAGTATAAAGAATTAAAGGATTAAATTATAGTAGTTAAGGTTATAAAAGTCTTAGTTATATACTTAATAAGTAAGTTTCTTTATATAAAGGTTAAGAATCTAGAAAATAAATACTAATTTAATTATAGCTTTACTTTTAAGAGTTAAGTAATAGAGGATTATATTAAAAATCCTAGTAATTAAATTATATTACTATATTAGTAATTTATATATTTATTATATAATAAGCTATAATTATATATAAAGATCTCTAGAATATTTATTATATTTATAAATAACTAAACTATTTAAATATAATCTTAAGCTAGCTAAAAGTTCTTTATAACTACCCTTCTAAAGGTATTTAATTATATAAGTAAGTAATTAACCTTAAGTTTACTAAGAAAATTAAAGATAATATATAAAAGTAGAGTAAGTAGATCTTAAAGATTTACTTATAAATATATTAAACTAACTTTATATAAATATTAATAAGTATTTACTAGTAGATATATTAGTTTAGTATTATATAAAGCTTCTCTAAGAAGAAATAGAACTTAATTTCTTATTTATAGTAAATATTAATCTTATAATAATTAATAATACTAGAGAATAGTTAATTAATTCTAAGAAACTTTATATAAAGGTATATTATTATCTTTATATCTTTATATACTAATATATCTAGAATAGTATAGAGCTAATCCTTAGAGAATTAGAAAAGCTAACTAGTAGATATAAATAGATTAAGTAATATAGTAAACTACTTATAGATATTATTAAAAAGAATATAAAGTTTATATAATAAAGTAAGGATATTAAAGATTAGTTAGCTATAGAGAGGGAAAACTCTAGCTTATTTAAAGAAGATAAACTAATAGATATAAAAATAGATATTTAAATAACTTTATATTTTAACTTTTATATAATCTTTAATTCTCTTTATTTATTCTTTACTATTAAGCCTTTATATAAAGACTTATCTAATATTATATTAAGCTTAATACCTAAAGGAAAAGCTATAAGTTAATCTTAGATAAACTTTTATATTATTATATATAATTATTATTTAAGTATTCTTTTTTTTTATTTAAATTATAGCTATAGTTATATAATAGCTAATAGGTTTAAGGTTATTAAAATTCTTAATAATAGTTTATTAAATTTCTAAGAAATTCCTCTTTATTTATAGTTTAAAAAGCTAAGTATTATACTATTACCTATATAAAATAATATATAACCTTTTAAACTTAATTAAGCTAGAGAAGAAGAATAAGAGAAGTAGAATAAATGCTAGTAGAAACTTAATTCTTTTTACTTATATACTAGAGGTTTATCTCTAAGTTCTAGCTTAAAGTCTTAGTTAATCCCTTATATAATATTATACCTACCTTAGATAATATAATAAGGATTTTATAACGTTAGAATATAGGTAATTTTTAGTAAGGTTTAATTAGCTATTTTAGAGAGCTATATTAGGAAATACTATATATAAGTAAAGTATAGTAATTTTTTATAACTAAGTAATTAAGAAGTTATTAAGCTATAATTCTTTAAATTAAAAGTTACTTTTTACTTTTATCTTTTCTCTTATATTATTAAGTAATTTTATATAGGCTTATAGATTATTTTAAACTCTCTATTTTAAGCTCTTAAATAGTAGTACTATTTAAGTAGAAACTATAGTTATTATATACTTTAATAATATATAGATATATATTCCTTACTCTATTATATTAGTACTTACTACTAGGGATTATAAGTTAATAACCTATAGATTTAAATTAGAAATAAGAGATAACTTATAAGTTAATATTAATTATAAAGCTAACTATATAGTTTTATTTAACAATAATTAGTATTTATTTATTTATTTAAAATATAAAGTTATTTAAATAAGTTTATTATTAAGTATAATAGTAGTAATAGAATTATAGAACTAATTAATTAAATTAAAACTACTAGTAAGAGAGGTTTAATTAATTATTAACTATACTTTATAGATATTAATCTACTTAATATTAGAAACTTAATTAATACTTAAGGATTATAGATCTATTAATATAAATAGCTATAAAAGCTAATTTCTTTAAAGTACTAGAGAACTCTATAGTAGAAAAGAAGAAAAGCTAAAAACTTACCCCTTAGTATAAGACATCTAAGGCCTATTAATTTATTATATAGAGTATTTAAATAAAGAATTAAATAAAATTAAGCTATAAAAGCTTATAATATTATTATAAGTACTTAGTCTTAAATAAAAAGTATAGTAAACTTAGTAGTAAATTATCTACTAAGTAGATCTACTTAATCTATTAAAAGATAATTATTATATTATTTATATTTTTATAATTATTATTTATTTTATTACTATTTTTACTTATTAAACTTAAACTAGTTAATTAACTTCTAGTTATATTATTTACTTATTTAATCTATATTAATAAGTACTTTCTTATTATATTAAACTATTATTATAATACTTTACTAGCTTATTATAGTAAAGTTACTAAGTTAAAAATATATAAGGGTAGAAATAATATATTACTAAATACTTACTTAGTTACTAAACTTAGAACCCTAGTTTATAAGAGTAGTATAAGGTTAAACTTTATATTAGTAGATATAGGAAGGTTTATTTACTTATTAACTAATCTTACTAGTAGTAAGTTAGATATTAATTAAATATTAATTAGTTTAGAAAAATAATTTATTTAATTAAACTTAGTTAACTTAGATTATTATAAAAAAAACTTTAAGTAGGAATTTAAGTCCTTACTTTAAACTATTAATTAAAAATTAAATTAGATACCTCCTTTTATTTCTATTATATAAGATACTAAATATACTTAGTTCTAAACTATTTATATTAGATATCTAGATATTTTATTAGTAGTATACCTATATATAGATATACTTTATTTAAATAACTTATTAGAAGAGTAAGTTAAATATATAATAGTTATTTTATAAGAACCTTTATCTATAGTAGATAAGGTATAAAATAAATAATATAAACCTATTAAAGTTAAACTAAATTCGATTACCTTAATTTAAGTAAAAAATAAAGAAAATAATACTAAAGTTTAACCTAGTATTAAGTTAAATATTAAAACTTTTAGATACCCTTAAGAAATAAGAATAATAAGAAGAAAAAGAGTTAAAATACCTTATATTAGATATATCTTACTTAGACTAATTTATAGATCTATAAAGATAATACCCTTAGTTTATCCTTAGTAATATTTACTTAACTATAAAACTTTTATAAACTTAGTACTAAAACCTAGGAACTTTCCCTTAGATAATAAAAGAAGTAGAGATAAGATTATACTAATTAAAAAAGCTAAATAGTTAATTAAGATCCTAGAATCTCCCTTTCTAGGATCTACTTATAGATTAGCTGTAGTTAAAGAATAAATAGCTATTAAAGCCTTTATTTACTAGGGTAAACTTAGCTTAGATAAGTTAAAAATACTTAATTAAACTAACTTAGGCTAGTAGAGGTATAGGTTATAGGAAGAGTTTAGTAAGATAGATAAAAAAATTATTAAGTATATTTATTAGTAATAGAGAAGAATTTAAGCCTAGAGATATTAATAAGAATAAGAAACCTAGATATATTACTATTAATATAAGAGAGTTATTAAGAGGATCTATACTACTTCTAGGAATTATAGAAGTACTTTATTTTACTAGAATTAATATATTAGAATTTTTAAATAAGATTAAAACTATATATTAAACTAGATATATTAAACTTAATAAGTAAATTAAATTAGTATTTAATTATTACTTAATTAAATTAAATTAATATATTTAGATAATAAAAGAATATACTAAATTTAAACCTTACTAAGAATAATTTATATTAACCTTAAAATATAAATTTAAAGAGAATAATATTTACTAATTAATATATTCTTATTATTATTTAAAAACTTATAAAAATACTTTATAAAATAAATTAAAAGTAAAGGAATATTTAAGGTTCTTTAATTTAATATCTAAAGCTTTAAAATTAAAAGAATTACTAGATTTATATATCTAGGGCTATTAGTATTTAAGAGGTTTACTAGTAAAATTTAGATAGAAGGTTATTTAAAAAGCTAATATTAATATTAATAATTTAATTAGTATAAATTATTTAAAAATATAATAAATTATAGAAGAAGATTATAATAGCTAAAAAATTAAAAATAAATTTATCTTTACTAGTAATTTAGATAAAATTAAAGAACTTAAAAAAAATAATAGTTAAATATAGTAACTAAGGTAAAGAACTAAAAGGAAAGAAAAATATTTACTATTAAGTAGATAAAAATTAAATACTATTTTAAAATAATAATAATATTAATACTAAGTTAATAAAATATATAGAAAAGCTCTTTATTAACTTAAGTAAGATTATTTAAGAATAAGTTCTATAACTAATAGTATCTAATATATAAACTTAAAGCTATTAGACTACTAGGAAACTACTAGTTTAAATTTTATAGAAAGATTAATAATAGTTAATATTAAGATCTTTTAACCTAGAAGTAAAATAAAAATACTATTATTATATTAATTCTTATTATATATAAAGAAATTATTTAGTACTTAAAGAAAATAAGGAGAAGGAATATTATTATTTTAATAAGGAATATAAACTTTATATTAAACCTAAGAACCTAGGTATATATCTAGTATTCCTAGAACCTTTACTTTAATAAAAAGGTATTATAAGAATATAGTATAGTTAATATAAAGAGTTTATCTCTATTAATACTATAATAATTATAGAATAATATTTAAACTCTAAGCTAAGAAACTTTAATAATAAATTATATAAATTAATAAATTATACTACTTTTAAAAAAAATCTAAGAAAATATTTTAATTTAACTTTTAGAAAAAGTAAAGTTATAATTAGCCTTATAATTTATTAACTAGCTAAATATAATTCTAGAGATAAGGATTCTTACTAGAAAGTTAAATAAAAGCTTCTTAAGTAAGTTAATAAAGAAAAGAAGATAATAGTACTAAAAGCCTCTTAAGTTAAGAATTAAATACTATTAATATCTAAAGATAAAGAAATAGATAATATTCTAGGGCTTACTTAATCTAATTAGTAAGTACTAATTAAAGAAATACCTAAATCTAAGGAATTAAAGGAAAAAAGATTAACTATATAATTTTAAAAAACTACTAAGTTACTAGAGCCTAAATTAACTAAGCTATTAAAGTTTATTAATACCTTAAAAATAGAAATAAATCCTAAGAGATTATTAAATAAAATATTTAGTTAACTTATTAAAGGAGTTACTAGATAAAAGATCCTAGCTAATTTTAATATACTTTAAAAAAGTCTTTTTAAAACTTATTATTAATAAAGGGAAAATACTAGAACTTTAACTAAAAAAGATATTTATAGTATTTTAGTAAGCTATATTTAATTATATAATATACTTAACTATTTATAGAGTACTTTAATAAATTAAGTTAAACTAAAAGAATATAATCTTATTATTATATTTAATACTAGTACTAAAATTAATATTATAACTATAAAAGTTAATTTTTTATTATGATAACTCTTCTTTTATTTTAGGTCTTAGGCTTTCTATAAATCCTTATCTTAAATCATTTAATTTTAATCTCACCTCTCTAAAACTAGATTTTTTCCTTAAGGTTAACTTTTACTTAATACCTTACTTTACTAAATTGTTTTTACTAAAAATATTACTAAGGAAGTTAAATTTTATTTTATTTCCCCTCTTTTTTGCTCACTTTTTTATTACTATTAACTTTATTTAAATTTAGTTTTTTATATAAGTTATTTTTAATTTTATATAAATACTCTAAACTTTTTATCCTTTATTAAAACTTAGTTACTACCTCCTTTATATTTAATATATATGAACGCTATATAGTACCTTAGCGCTATAAAGTAGAGCTATACTAAGTTAAACTTATATTAGGATAATTTAGCTTAGGGCTTTGTACCTTACTTTAACTTATAGTTTAAAGTTATAGATATTAATAATAGTTCGTTTTTTAAATCTATAATAATAATAACTTTATTTCCTATAGGAATGAATTATACTAAACTATACTTAGAAGCTAATAAAATATTTTACTCGTCCAGGTAGTTTACCCCCCTTTATCTTTTTTTTAGTTTGTTAATTTATATTAATTAATTTATCTTAGATAACTTGTATGTATACTACTACCTTCTTAAGATTCTTCTAATATTAAAAAGTTTCTTTAGTCTAATAAACTTCTCTAAAAAAGTTAGTTTATTATAAAAGGTATAATGTTAATTTAGAATAAGTATTATCCTTGTTCCCTATAATTAATTAACTTAGTTTATATCTATGACATATAAGTTCTAGTAATTTTATCTATTATAATATAACTTTATAAGCGTATAGATCTATAGCTAATAATTAATATTTAATATACTAATATTTATCAAGTTAACGATTCTTAATTTTATCTTTAATATATAACTTTTAAATGTTTTCTTTATATTATTTATATATTTATTTTTATATTCTTAATTACGTCTTTAGAGTAATTATAAGGCTCTTAGAATAAAAGTAGTCTATTTTAAATATAGAAGATTCTTAAAGTAAAAGTCCTTAGTAGGAACTACTTAACTATTAGCTTATATTAATAGTTAAGTATATAAAATATAAAACAAAATAAAATTAAATGTAAATACTATATTCTTAGTTTAGCTTTAGTAACCTAATTACCTACTAAGAGTCTGTTATTATTTTTAATAGTTAATTATCTTAGTAAACGTAGAGACTTTATTATCCTTCTTAAAAAACTAGTATTTAAGTAGTATATATAATCTCTTATTTTTATAATTCTAAAGTCTAATAAATTATATTATAATTTAGTTAATATAGTCCAATAAAAACTAATTTAATCATTAAGTTAAGTTTATTTATCTTAAGGGAAAAAACTTTTTTAAACGTTATAGTATTAATTAATCCTTTTCTTTATTAAGGGGCTTTATTTAAAGATAAAATTTCTATTAAAATTAAAATAGCTTTTATTTATAGAGGGTACTATAGCTTTAATCTTTTAAACTTTTTATTAAAATAAATATTTTTTATTTCTTTTTAGGTTATTCTAAGTAATATTCTTATTTTGAAGTTATTAAGAACTATAGTTAACTTCTTTTTTAAGAGGAAATATTATCTTATTTCTTCTTTCTAAGCTCCTGATACCTTTAATTTCCTAGCCTTATACTATTAAAAAATATTCTGTTTAAGAGATTTTAAGTTATTTAATAGTTTCTAGTAAATTTCTTTAGTTATTTTACTTTTCTTAGTAGTTACTTACGTTTAATAACTAAAAGGAGTAAGTTCTAGAGTAGGTTTAAATATTTCTTTAGGTTTAGAGAAAACAAGTTTTAGTTTATATGTATTTTATGTTATTTTTTTTTATCTTTATACTTTGATCTATTTGATTATATAGATAAAAGGTTTAAAATAATTTATTAAAAAGTGTTTAGTTAAATATATTTTACGAAGTTATGTATAAAGTAATGTACTTCTTATTTTAGTTGTATTGAACACTACTTATATAATTTAAGCTATAATATTAAACTTATTATAATTAAAAAGTTTTTTCTTAGAAACTTTATTAATAATAATACTAAAGTTTTAAATTATTATATATTTTTAATAATTCTGATATATAAATTCTATTATTCTTTAGATAAGATTTTCTATAAAATTTAAAAGTAGCTTCTTTTAGATCTTTAATCTATTATAAAAATTTAATTACTTAAGTTATAAGTAGATTACTGTTAATTAAATCTTAGTCTAGGGTAAGTTTATATAAGTATACTATTTTAATAATAAAACTCTTTGAGATGTAATTAAGTAAAATAAAGTTATCTATTACAACTCCTTTATTATAACTTAAGTCAATAATACAAAATGTAAGAGGAAATAACTATCTATTTATTATTCTATTATTAGGTACTTTTAGATAAACATCTTTAATTAGTTTATAGCTATATTTATATCTCCTTAGATCTTTAAATTATATACTAAATAATAACTTATTAATTTTATAGAGCTTAATAAGTATATATAATTTATTTTATTCTCTAGACTTTTTTAACTAAAAGTTTACTAAAGATTCTATATTAAATATATAATATTTTCCTTAAGAACTTAATAACATAACTTAGAATTATTCTTTATAAGAGCTCTTCCTTCTAGTTATCTAGATAAATTATTTTAGTACTATAACTATAAAAGTACTTTCTATAGTATACTATATATATTAATATTAACTAAGACTTAAGCCCTAGAGAAGATTAACTATATTAAGTATAAAGGTAATTTAGATCTTAATATGATCTTTTATTTAATAGTTTAAATACTTTTTAAAGTTTTAGTTTTATATATAGATTTCTTACTAATATCTTTAATATATTATAATAAGTACTTTCTCTTCCTTAATATCTAAAAGTATTATACAACTTAAGTAAGGATTTTTAATATTCTTTTACTAAATTAACTACTTAAGTAGTTAAAGTATATTAACTTATTAATAGAGTATTTATTTTAAACTAGAAACTTAAAAGCTTTAGTTTAAATTATCTAAAATCTTTTAATAAAAAGTATTCTCTTTCTTGTTAATTATACTAGTTATTATAAAGTTATAAGAAACTTTATAATATCCCTTAATAATTTTAAATAATATCCTTTAAGATATCTATTATCTTTAATATTTAAATTATATTTAATATTATTATCTTCTTTAAAGATTTATTTTAATTAATTTAACTTCTTTATTATCTTTATTTACTTTAGTAATAAACTCTCTATTATTTCCTCTAAGATATATAGATAATACTAAAGTAGGTAATTAGTATTTATTTATAATATAAAGTTTAACTTTAGAGTACTCTAATTAATGTTATGTTCTTTAACTCTAGATCTATAAGTTATTATATAGTAATTAGAATTAGAAAATAGTATAAGACTATAAGTACTAGATAGTTTAAGGATAAGTAGTATAAATTATCTATAAATTAGTAACTTCTTAATATTAGTAAGTTATTACTTAACGTTTCCTATAAATTAGATATATTATTAACTAAGTAACTTTATAGTATATAGTCTCTATCTAAAGATTTAAAGTTAATTAAATTATAATTAATTAGTTATTAATATCTTCTTTTTTTATCTTCTTTAATTTTTTCTATAGTTATAGGTTATTAATAATAATTATTAGTAGTTAGTATATTTATATCTTAGTATTATTTTGATAAGTTAAAGTTTTTAATTTAAATAATTTATCTATAACTTACTCTAAGAATATTAGTTACTAAGCTATAAGTTATATAACTAAAATATTAAATATTAGTTTTAAGTATAAAATAAACTCTATATAAGTAGAATTAATACTTCTTAAGGGCTTTTAAAACTACTTAATACTTATACTTTATTAGGTTATAATTTTATTTAGTATAATTTTAAATTTTACTTTTATATCTAAAAGATAATATTTCCTATTAATTAGTTATAATAGTATAGCTTCTAGGCTTTTATACTAGTATTAGTTCTTAGTACTATTAGTTCTATATTAGAAGAGTAATTTAATAAAACTATATAGTACTTTTAAGAGTTTATTATAAAATAACTATTACTTTAATTTAATTTATCTTTTTAAAAGGGTATATTTTTTTAAATATAAATATATAAGTTTAGTAATTTTATAAAGAAGGTAATTTATACTTAAAAGTAAATTAGATTCTAATAAATACTCTTATAAATATAATATCTATAAGCTTTAGCTAATAAGTATTTTAAAAACTTTAAAATATTTAGTAATTTTCTTTAAGTTATAGATAAATTTAGTATTTTAAGTCTATTAATATAATTAACTACTTAATTTAATTATAGCTCTAATCTTTTAATATTACTTAATACTTTATTAATATTTTAAATATACTTAAATATAAATTTCTTAATTTTAGTATAACTTTCTAATAATTATAATAGTTTTTTGTCCTTTAACTTTAATATTATTAATAAAAGCTTTATAAATATATAGTATATAGTCTTAAACTATTTTATATAGTTACTTTATAAAACTATACTAATAAATTTATAGCACCTTATAAGTATAGTATAATAAAGTACCTACTAAAGTTATAATTACTATAATATTATACTTTTTATATTTAAAGGTAGTTAATTATATCTTAAAAATAAGTTTAATATAAAGTAATAATATAATCTATAACTTTTTTAATATTTCTTTACTAATAAAAGTATAAAGGTATCTTTAATTTAAAGTAATTATATAGTTAGGTATTATTAATCTATCTAAAACTACTTTTATTCTTCTTTTTACTAGAAAATATTAATTCCTATAAGGTTTATAATATAGCTCTAAATTCTTTAGCTTATATATTTATATATATTTAAGTAACTCTAGTATTAAAGCTCGGGATTAGGTTATTAGGTACTTTATATACTATAAGGGATTATTTTAATCTCTACTAGTAGTATTACTTCCTTTTATATTTATTTAATCTTAAAGAAGTTAAAAGAAATTATAGCTTCTTAAGTAAATAATAACTCTTTAAGTAGGTTTAATTTATTAGTATTAAAATAGTTAAATCTCTAATTAATACTTTTATTTTTTTAGGTATTAAGTATAATCCTTATTTAATAATTAAAAATTTAAGAGTAATCTAGTAATTATATTTTCTAGTTTTAGTTTTTCTTTATTTTTATAACTTTTTTTTTTTAAGATAAATTTCCTCTAAGTTAATATTTATTAAAATAACTAAGATTAACTAGTTTAATCTTTTTATCCTTAGTTTTATAAAGTATATAATATTTATTATTTATTTCTTTCTAAGTATTTTTAGTATTTAATTATTGTTTTTAAATTAACTTCCTTAATATTTTTAATGCTAGATATTTTCTAGTAGTAATAAGTTTTATATACTATAGGTTTTAAATTACTTATTAATCCTCTTTTAATAAATAGCTCGGTTTTATAATAACTATCTCTTAAATTTTAATAAATCTACTAATTACTATAGTTACTAAATTAATTTCTAAATAAATAAATTATTTAGTAAAACTTATATATAAAAATAACTTTTATTAGTTAAATTAACTTATTTTTATTAACTAAGTATACTAGCTTACTTTCTAGTAAGGTTATTTTAACTTTATATTTAACTATTTATATTATTAACTTTATATTTCTAATTATATTTTTTAAATTATCTATTTTCTAATTTAAATAATTAGTATTTATAAGTTTTAAAGTATTATTTTATAATTTAATATTATTTTTCTTTTTATAACTTTAGTTAAATAATAATTAATTAGTAATTTAATAGCTTTTATACTATAACTTTACTAAATAATCTTTTTAACTTAATCTATAAACTCTTTATATATAATAGCTACTAGTAGTAGTAGAGACTAGTAGATTACTAATTAGTTTAGCCTTACTAGTAGGTTAGTTATTTATTTTCTATACTTTTAGATATACTCTAGCTCTAGCCTAATTTAGAAAATATATCCTTCTTAGTATAATTATTCTTACTAATAATAATATTAAAAATATACTTATTAGTATTTATTAAAGTTCTTAATTCTTTTAACTTATATTTATTTATTATTATTATATTTAAATATATTTATAATATAATATAAATAGCTAGCTTAAATAAAGTAATTAGTTCTTCTTTAATTATAAAGATATACTAAAGAATAGTTATACTTTTAATTTATATAAAATATTTTTATATACTCTAATAAATTTTATTAATAATTAGTAATCCCTTTTAAGTATATAGTAGGATTAAGTTATATTATATTTTTACTCTTTTAATACTTTTAT